>CM037867.1:866282-1426719 GCA_021292105.1 Anadara kagoshimensis | reverse complement strand
TAACAGATTGGAGCCAATTTTGGATTTAATATCATTTCTGTTATTAAAGAAATGTTGTCTTATTTCAAAAAACACGCTATCCGGTTGCAAATCTGACATGACCGGCTGTTAATTCCCATCATCCACAACTTTTGAACACATTGTTCATGATTCCAATGACGTATTAACAATCGGCAGCCAATTTTGGTTTGAGCTATATGTTTATTATTGCTGAAAACCAAGAATTGTGTTATTTCAAAAAAACACGCTATCGGTTGCAAATCTGACATGACCGCTGTTAATTCCCATCATTCCACAACTTTGAACACATTGTTCATGATTCCAATGACGTATTAACAGATTGGCAGCCAATTTTGGTTTAATAGCATTTCTGTTTATTAAAGAAATGTTGTCTATTTCAAAAACACGCTACCGTTGCAAATCTGACATGACTGGCTGTTAATTCCCATCATTCACAACTTTTGAACACATTGTTCATGATTCCAATGACGTATTAACAATCGGCAGCCATTTTGGTTTGAGCTATATGTTTATTATTGCTGTAAAACCAGAATTGTGTTATTTCAAAAAAACGCTACCGGTTGCAAATCTGACATGACTGGCTGTTAATTCCCATCATTCCACAACTTTTGAACACATTGTTCATGATTCCAATGACGTATTAACAAATCGCAGCCAATTTTGGTTTTGAGCTATATGTTTATTATTGCTGTAAAACCAAAATTGTGTTATTTCAAAAACACGCTATCGTTGCAAATCTGACATGACCGGCTGTTAATTCCCATCATTCCACAACTTTTGAACACATTGTTCATGATTCCAATGACGTATTAACAAATTGGCAGCCAATTTTGGATTTAAATAGCATTTCTGTTTATTAAAGAACATGTTGTCTTATTCAAAAAACACGCTACCGGTTGCAAATCTGACATGACCGGCTGTTAATTCCCATCATTCCACAACTTTTGAACACATTGTTCATGATTCCAATGACGTATTAACAATCGGCAGCCAATTTTGGTTTTGAGCTATATGTTTTTATTGCTGTAAAACCAAGAATTGTGTTATTTCAAAAAACACGCTACCGTTGCAAATCTGACATGACCGGCTGTTAATTCCCATCATTCCACAACTTTTGAACACATTGTTCATGATTCCAATGACGTATTAACAAATCGGCAGCCAATTTTGGTTTTGAGCTATATTTTATTATTGCTGTAAAACCAAGAATTGTGTTATTTCAAAAAACCACTATCGGTTGCAAATCTGACATGACCGGCTGTTAATTCCCATCATTCCACAACTTTTGAACACATTGTTCATGATTCCAATGACGTATTAACATTGGCAGCCAATTTTGGTTTAAATGCATTTCTGTTTATTAAAGAATTGTGTTATTTCAAAAAACACGCTATCGGTTGCAAATCTGACATGACCGGCTGTTAATTCCCATCATTCCACAACTTTTGACAACACATTGTTCATGATTCCAATGACGTATTAACAAATTGGCAGCCAATTTTGGTTTTGAGCTATAGTTTATTATTGCTGTAAAAAAGAATGTGTTTTCAAAAAACACGCTACGGTTGCAAATCTGACATGACTGGCTGTTAATTCCCATCATTCCACAACTTTTGAACACATTGTTCATGATTCCAATGACGTATTAACAGATTGGCAGCCAATTTTGGATTTAAATAGCATTTCTGTTTATTAAAGAAATGTTTCTTATTTCAAAAAACACGCTATCGGTTGCAAATCTGACATGACTGGCTGTTATTCCCATCATTCCACAACTTTTGAACACATTGTTCATGATTCCAATGACGTATTAACAAATCGGCAGCCAATTTTGGTTTTGAGCTATATGTTTTTATTGCTGTAAAACAGATTGTGTTATTTCAAAAAACACTATCGGTTGCAAATCTGACATGACCGGCTGTTAATTCCCATCATTCCACAACTTTTGAACACATTGTTCATGATTCCAATGACGTATTAACAGATTGGCAGCCAATTTTGGATTTAAATAGCATTTCTGTTTATTAAAGAAATGTGTCTTATTTCAAAAAACAGCTACGGTTGCAAATCTGACATGACTGGCTGTTAATTTCCATCATTCCACAACTTTTGAACACATTGTTCATGATTCCAATGACGTATTAACAAATCGGCAGCCAATTTGGTTTTGAGCTATATGTTTTTATTGCTGTAAACAAGAATTGTGTTATTTCAAAAAACACGCTATCGGTTGCAAATCTGACATGACTGGCTGTTAATTCCCATCATTCCACAACTTTTGAACACATTGTTCATGATTCCAATGACGTATTAACAAATTGGCAGCCAATTTTGTTTTGAGCTATATGTTTTTATTGCTGAAAACCAAGAATTGTGTTTTTTCAAAAAACACGCTATCGGTTGCAAATCTGACATGACCGGCTGTTAATTCCCATCATTCACAACTTTTGAACACATTGTTCATGATTCCAATGACGTATTAACAATTGGCAGCCAATTTTGGATTTAAAATGCATTTCTGTTTATTAAAGAAATGTTGTCTTATTTCAAAAAACACGCTACCGGTTGCAAATCTGACATGACCGGCTGTTAATTCCCATCATTCCACAACTTTTGAACACATTGTTCATGATTGCAATGACGTATTAACAATCGGCAGCCAATTTTTTTTGAGCTATATGTTTATTATTGCTGTAAAACAAGAATTGTTTATTTCAAAAAACACACTACCGGTTGCAAATCTGACATGACTGGCTATTAATTCCCATCATTCCACAACTTTTGAACACATTGTTCATGATTCCAATGACGTATTAACAAATCGGCAGCCAATTTTGGTTTTGAGCTATATGTTTATTATTGCTGTAAAACCAAGAATTGTGTTATTTCAAAAAACACGCTATCGGTTGCAAATCTGACATGACCGGCTGTTAATTCCCATCATTCCACAACTTTTGAACACATTGTTCATGATTCAATGACGTATTAACAGATTGGCAGCCAATTTTGGATTTAAATAGCATTACTGTTTATTAAAGAAATGTTTCTTATTTCAAAAAACACGCTACGTTGCAAATCTCACATGACTGGCTGTTTTCCCATCATTCCACAACTTTTGAACACATTGTTCATGATTCCAATGACGTATTAACAAATCGGCAGCCAATTTTGGTTTTGAGCTATATGTTTTTATTGCTGTAAAACCAAGATTGTGTTATTTCAAAAAACACGCTATCGGTTGCAAATCTGACATGACCGGCTGTTAATTCCCATCATTCCACAACTTTTGAACACATTGTTCATGATTCAATGACGTATTAACAATTGGCAGCCAATTTTGGATTTAAATAGCATTTCTGTTTATTAAAGAAATGTTGTCTTATTTCAAAAAACACGCTACCGGTTGCAAATCTGACATGACGGCTGTTAATTCCCATCATTCCACAACTTTTGAACACATTGTTCATGATTCCAATGACGTATTAACAAATCGGCAGCCAATTTTGGGTTTTGAGCTATATGTTTATTATTGCTGTAAAACCAAGAATTGTGTTTTTCAAAAAACACGCTACCGGTTGCAATCAGACATGACTGGCTATTAATTCCCATCATTCACAACTTTTGAACACATTGTTCATGATTCCAATGACGTATTAACAAATCGGCAGCCAATTTTGGTTTTGAGCTATATGTTTATTATGCTGTAAAACCAAGAATTGTGTTATTTCAAAAAACACGCTATCGGTTGCAAATCTGACATGACCGGCTGTTAATTCCCATCATTCCACAACTTTTGAACACATTGTTCATGATTCCAATGACGTATTAACAGATTGGCAGCCAATTTTGGATTTAAATAGCATTTCTGTTTATTAAGAATGTTGTCTTATTTCAAAAAACACGCTACGGTTGCAAATCTGACATGACCGGCTGTTAATTCCCATCATTCCACAACTTTTGAACACATTGTTCATGATTCCAATGACGTATTAACAATCGGCAGCCAATTTTGGTTTTGAGCTATATGTTTATTATTGCTGTAAAACCAAGAATTGTGTTATTTCAAAAAACACGCTATCGGTTGCAAATCTGACATGACCTGCTGTTAATTCCCATCATTCCACAACTTTTGAACACATTGTTCATGATTCCAATGACGTATTAACAGATTGGCAGCCAATTTTGGATTTAAATAGCATTTCTGTTTATTAAAGAAATGTTGTCTTATTTCAAAAAACACGCTATCGGTTGCAAATCTGACATGACTGGCTGTTAATTCCCATCATTCCACAACTTTTGAACACATTGTTCATGATTCCAATGACGTATTAACAAATCGGCAGCCAATTTTGGTTTTGAGCTATATGTTTATTATTGCTGAAAACCAAGAATTGTGTTATTTCAAAAAACACGCTATCGGTTGCAAATCTGACATGACCGGCTGTTAATTCCCATCATTCCACAACTTTTGAACACATTGTTCATGATTCCAATGACGTATTAACAGATTGGCAGCCAATTTTGGATTTAAATAGCATTTCTGTTTATTAAAGAAATGTTGTCTTATTTCAAAAAACATGCTACCGGTTGCAAATCTGACATGACTGGCTGTTAATTTCCATCATTCCACAACTTTTGAACACATTGTTCATGATTCCAATGACGTATTAACAAATCGGCAGCCAATTTTGGTTTTGAGCTATATGTTTATTATTGCTGTAAAACCAAGAATTGTGTTATTTCAAAAAACACGCTATCGGTTGCAAATCTGACATGACTGGCTGTTAATTCCCATCATTCCACAACTTTTGAACACATTGTTCATGATTCCAATGACGTATTAACAAATTGGCAGCCAATTTTGGTTTTGAGCTATATGTTTATTATTGCTGAAAAACCAAGAATTGTGTTATTTCAAAAAACACGCTATCGGTTGCAAATCTGACATGACCGGCTGTTAATTCCCATCATTCCACAACTTTTGAACACATTGTTCATGATTCCAATGACGTATTAACAGATTGGCAGCCAATTTTGGATTTAAATAGCATTTCTGTTTATTAAAGAAATGTTGTCTTATTTCAAAAAACACGCTACCGGTTGCAAATCTGACATGACTGGCTGTTAATTCCCATCATTCCACAACTTTTGAACACATTGTTCATGATTGCAATGACGTATTAACAAATCGGCAGCCAATTTTTTTTTTGAGCTATATGTTTATTATTGCTGTAAAACCAAGAATTGTGTTATTTCAAAAAACACACTACCGGTTGCAAATCTGACATGACTGGCTATTAATTCCCATCATTCCACAACTTTTGAACACATTGTTCATGATTCCAATGACGTATTAACAAATCGGCAGCCAATTTTGGTTTTGAGCTATATGTTTATTATTGCTGTAAAACCAAGAATTGTGTTATTTCAAAAAACACGCTATCGGTTGCAAATCTGACATGACCGGCTGTTAATTCCCATCATTCCACAACTTTTGAACACATTGTTCATGATTCCAATGACGTATTAACAGATTGGCAGCCAATTTTGGATTTAAATAGCATTTCTGTTTATTAAAGAAATGTTGTCTTATTTCAAAAAACACGCTATCGGTTGCAAATCTCACATGACTGGCTGTTAATTCCCATCATTCCACAACTTTTGAACACATTGTTCATGATTCCAATGACGTATTAACAAATCGGCAGCCAATTTTGGTTTTGAGCTATATGTTATTATTGCTGTAAAACCAAGAATTGTGTTATTTCAAAAAACACGCTATCGGTTGCAAATCTGACATGACCGGCTGTTAATTCCCATCATTCCACAACTTTTGAACACATTGTTCATGATTCCAATGACGTATTAACAGATTGGCAGCCAATTTTGGATTTAAATAGCATTTCTGTTTATTAAAGAAATGTTGTCTTATTTCAAAAAACACGCTACCGGTTGCAAATCTGACATGACCGGCTGTTAATTCCCATCATTCCACAACTTTTGAACACATTGTTCATGATTGCAATGACGTATTAACAAATCGGCAGCCAATTTTGGTTTTGAGCTATATGTTTATTATTGCTGTAAAACCAAGAATTGTGTTATTTCAAAAAACACGATATCGGTTGCAAATCTGACATGACCGGCTGTTAATTCCCATCATTCCACAACTTTTGAACACATTGTTCATGATTCCAATGACGTATTAACAGATTGGCAGCCAATTTTGGATTTAAATAGCATTTCTGTTTATTAAAGAAATGTTGTCTTATTTCAAAAAACACGCTATCGGTTGCAAATCTGACATGACCGGCTGTTAATTCCCATCATTCCACAACTTTTGAACACATTGTTCATGATTCCAATGACGTATTAACAAATCGGCAGCCAATTTTGGTTTTGAGCTATATGTTTATTATTGCTGAAAAACCAAGAATTGTGTTATTTCAAAAAACACGCTATCGGTTGCAAATCTGACATGACCGGCTGTTAATTCCCATCATTCCACAACTTTTGAACACATTGTTCATGATTCCAATGACGTATTAACAGATTGGCAGCCAATTTTGGATTTAAATAGCATTTCTGTTTATTAAAGAAATGTTGTCTTATTTCAAAAAACACGCTACCGGTTGCAAATCTGACATGACTGGCTGTTAATTTCCATCATTCCACAACTTTTGAACACATTGTTCATGATTCCAATGACGTATTAACAAATCGGCAGCCAATTTTGGTTTTGAGCTATATGTTTATTATTGCTGTAAATCAAGAATTGTGTTATTTCAAAAAACACGCTATCGGTTGCAAATCTGACATGACTGGCTGTTAATTCCCATCATTCCACAACTTTTGAACACATTGTTCATGATTCCAATGACGTATTAACAAATCGGCAGCCAATTTTGGATTTAAATAGCATTTCTGTTTATTAAAGAAATGTTGTCTTATTTCAAAAAACACGCTATCGGTTGCAAATCTGACATGACCGGCTGTTAAATCCCATCATTCCACAACTTTTGAACATATTGTTCATGATTCCAATGACGTAATTATAAAACGGGAGCCAATTTTGGTTTTGAGCTGATATGTTTATTATTACTCTGAAACAAAATATTGTGTTTTTTCAAAACTCCGTATTTGGTTTTCACTTCTTCTCATCATTCCACAACTTTTAAACACATTGTACATGATGGAATTACAAAACGTAGTTTATGCTTTTAAACTCATATGTTCATTATAACTATAACACTATACACCACTATACCTAAATTGAATGAATTTCTTAAAGAATTTTTTTTTACAAAAATGGTAAGGCAAGATACAAATGTTTGGTGCTAAACAGAGATTTTGGTTATTTTGTCAAGCATCATACTGATTCCAATCAAAAATATACTGAAGATACCATCAACAAAATGTTGGAGTTTTTGATATATAACATATTTGTTGTGTTTGATAATATAATTTTCCAGCAAACAATCAGTATACCAATGGGTACAAATTGTGCACCATTACTTGCTGATTTGTTTTTTATCATTATGAAGCAGAATTTGTGCAGAACCTAGTTAAATCTGGAGAGAAGACTGTCGCAAAATCATTCAACTCCACATACAGATATATAGATGATGTTCAGTCTCTTAACAACCCTAAATTTGGAGAATATGTGAATACCATATATCCTGGTGAACTTGAAATAAAAGATACAACTGATTCCTCAAGTTCTGCTCCCTATTTAGACTTACACCTGAATTATGACACCCTCGAAATGCTTCATTCATTACCGTAGCAAGACCTAAAATTTGACCAAGGCAGATATTTTAATAGCCTTAGGGATGAGTCCGAAGTGCCTGGCACTTCGCCTGCTAGGGAAGTTGGGGTCAGTAGGCATACTTCCCCTGAAAATTTTAAAATAAATACCTTAAACTAGTGTATTTTTAGCAAATTATGTCTCATAAATGTGTGTATTCAGAATGTGTTTGTTGATGTTTGACTTAATGGAAATATGTCCATGACTGACTGGATGAACATCTCTAATGAAACCATTAAAACACTGTAGCCACACAACAATGGATCTGATGCAGTGACCTGACCAGTGACATACTATTTATAATACATGTACATTGATGATTATGTTGACCCTTTATTATTGTGAAATAAAACAAGAGTAAAAACCTTTAGTGGTGACAGAAAATGGACATAATGACATCCACTGATCAGTCTACTGCATGGCTGGAATGAGTGTTTTTGAATCAACTCAACATAGTGTGATCGGAACATCATTTTGCAAGTACTCTCAAAAATAATCCCAGACTCTTTATTACAAAGAATGGAAATGAAAACCAAAAAAGACATCAAAAATTAGCTTGTCAACATTTTTAATTTTTTAAAAAAAAAAACAAGGGAAATGTCTGAAAAGATCATAATAATAAGTTCAAATTATTTCTGATTTTCATCATCTCATTAACATATCAGCAAGAAGTAATGTGAATTTTTTACCGAGGCAGTTACCTTGGTTGCCTCAAATATTGCTATGGTAATGACATGTGAAACTCTATGTGACAAACGTGATGACTTCAATTTTTCTATTGTCAACTTTCCTTTTCTATGCAGCAATATACCTGCTTATGGTGTATCTGTTTCCCAGTTAATACACTATGATAGAGTTTTTGTTCCCACTACAGTGACTTTGTACAATGAAGCAGGCTGCATGCAAATTGTTGACTCCAGGATATTGCAAGCCTAGGTTTATCAAGGTCCTCAAAATGTTTTATGGCCATCATCACAGTATTGTTGATAACTTTGATGTATCTGTGTCCAGAATTACCCTGGATATGTTTGATGTCCCATAGTTCAGTGTTTCTTTCACAAATTTTGATTACACATTTGGCGGGTGTAGCTAACTAAACAGAAGTTGATTATCCTTCCGAAGCACCCAGTCTAACTTCCCTGGTGGAAGTTCACATGTCTAACCTGACTTGTCAGTTCCAAAGTTTTTACTTTGCTTCTGGATTGTGATTCAGACATGGATTAGTATGTTTGTTTTTGATTAATACCCTTGAATATTTGTGACTTTAACATCATTTTGGAATTGATAAATGGTAGGCTAAAATATTTAAGTCTACATTGAATGAAGAAGCCCTGAATGGGTCTAGTGAAAATTGTGAAATTTTACAGAAATCCATTGAAATATATATAAATGAAAGTTGTCATACAATTTCTCCAGCCCACCTACACATTTAACCCTCTCGCTGCTAAATTAATTTTTAAATCGGCGTTGACAGTGCAGAATTGAATTTCAATGCAGTGTTGGCAGTGCAAAATTGAAGTTCACAATGTGAATTGATATATCATCAGCAATAGGTAATGATGTCACATGCATTTGTAGTCAAACTCATATGACATTATTAGTTAATGGTAGATTTTAATCTCAATAGTCAACATTTTGCATTTTTGTTTAATTTACAAAAATATTATAAGTATCTCTTAGTCTTTTAACCAAGAGTTGTCAATTCCATTGAAAAGACAAATGTGTCTGTGTGACAGGCTGTTGGTAGAGTACACATATGTCTGTGTGGAAGGCTGTTGTTAAAAGACACATGTGTCTGTGTGGAAAACAGTTGGTAGAGGACACATGTGTCTGTGTGGAAGGCTGTTGCTAGAGGACACATGTGTCTGTGGGGAAAGTTGTAGGTAGAAGACAAATATGTCCATTTGGCAGCAAGAGGGTTAAAAAAGTTTTAAAACAAAAATAAGAACTGAAAAAGGGAATGTAAATTTCTTTTATTAAAATATTAAAAAGTAACACAGATCTGTATAAATAATATTGCGGTGCACATTGACTCAAATAAAATTTATTTAATGCCTCCAAAGGAGAAAATATCAGTAAATGATTAGACTTCACCTATAATTTATCACAGACAGTTTAAAATTTTACAGACATAAAGTATACTTGAAATATCACATTAATATTTTCTAAACTTGATATTACCAATAATACATCAACTGATTACATCCCCAGGTATACAATAGCATTGAAAACTGTCTTTTCACATACACAATTGTTACTATTGTGCTGTGTAAGCACCTGTTCACAGTGATAACCAAGATGGAGGCAGAATTAAGATTCTGAGAGCTTCCTAACTTAGAAAAACCCATAGTAAAGCTGATCACACCTGAAGTTTTATGCTCTAGTCTATTTTTCCAGATGTAGCTATTAAACACCAAATTTTCTATGCAACTTTCCAGAGTTTTAATCTTATGTTCCCACATTTACATCACTCATATCACAGTTTTACTACATCAAACAGTTTTTTTTTGCCATACATCCACAGATTTTCTTTCCATATTAACTTTCTAAGTCCATGCTTTCAAGACCTGGTTCAAGACCACCGTATTTTACATCTGAGAGGTTTTGTTTGGTATACCCGTCTGGTAGTGGATAGTCGAACACTATGGGTGGATTAACTGGTTTATAACGTAATGTACATGTCGAAGCATTTATAAAGTTTGTTGTACCATCTGTGAATGCACCATAACCTAGATTATTAAAAAATATAAAGATGAGAGTTAAAAACTTTGCAGGATAATCATTTTTACAAATCTTTTTTAACTCCTTTTTTATATTTTTCTTACTATCAAGTAATGATCAGGTCATTTATACTGGGATGTTACTATTTATATCAAGGTCTTCTGCTCCTATAAAATAAATGTTGTGACCTGGGTCAGGGTCACTGGTTGTAAGTGTCTACTGTGAAGTGGCCCTGGTTTCACAATTGTTCCTTAACTAAGATTTTCCTTGACTTAGATGTAGCAAATTTTGACAATCTGTTTTGGAACTACGAATGAATATTTTGCCAAAACTAATGCAGATGTCATTAGCTTTATGGAATCTTTAAAATGACACCTTAAACTCCCCAGTATCTCATCAATTGACAAAACTATAAAGGTTTTAAATTTTGCTACATTTAAGTTAATGAAAATCTTAGTTAAGAAATGATTGTGAAACCGGGGCCTGGTCACTGGTTTTTAAGCTTGGAGGACGGGTGGTCTAAAATGCCCAAATTTGAACTGTACTGGAAATGGAAATCAGTAAAGTACAAATATCCAAGCAGGGCTTGGTGAAAGTAACAAAATAAATATAGAGTGGGGTAATGTGATTTTACACCCTAAGATTATTTCACCTACCCATATAATGAAGTAGTCAGTTTGGGGAAGATGGGGCAAATAGTGTCCAGAGAATACCACCAAACTTTAGCAAGTGAACTGACAAGTTTTGGCACTAGGGTCATCCTAAAAGTGAGATTTGAACCTAGAGAGTAAGAAAAAACCATCAACTTTCAGCAGGTGAACTGACAAACTTTACCATATAAGAATTGCCCAAGTTGGTTTCCAACCTAGGAAAGAGGTGTTATAATTCATACGCCAATGATCACTTCACCAAAAAGACAAAACTGTTTGAAATCTGCATAATCATGCATGTACTTTTACCTTCGTGTATGTGGCCAAATATATGGTATTTAGGAATAACTCTTTGCTGAACTGTGTTTAATAATTCCACACAACCAACATTATTACCACCAGAAGTAACATCTCCATAACCTAAAACCAATACAGAATTATGAATTAAATATTTCAGTAAATGCCAGGGCTCTCTCGTCCTCATGTGAATTAACCAGTGGTCCTTGCAAATGTGAAAACAAGCATCTTGATAGCCAAGATTGTAAAAATGAAAACTCCAAATATACTGGTTTTAAAAAGCTGAAATTTCCAAAATTGTGAAAATTGACAAATGACTGTGAAAAAAAATATAAGATTTTGTATTGTGAATGGGGCTGAATATTGGTCCCAAAAATGACCCAGCCAGAGCCCTGAACACATCTTCAGAAAATTTTTTCATGAAACTGGATAATAGTTAACTTTTATTTTGTCCTGCAGATTGGTGTTTCCAGTATTAGGTCCCAATTACAGCAGAGTGGACTGAATGGTCTAGAGTGCAAAATTCACCTGAGAAAGGATTCCAGAACATCACAATGTTTACCCTTGCTGACATTTATGCTGGTCATCTTGTTTGACAAGAGCATTGTGAAATTGAATGTTTGGCCTATGGACATACCAGACTGGGGGTCTAACACACATCCCACTTATCTGAAGATTCAACTACTTAGCCAAACCTCTCCATGGCCATTGTCAACTTTTCCTTTTGCATCTTCAAAATGAAATTTGATACAAATATGATATTTATAAATGATGACAAAAGTAAATATGTCCCTGGTTATTCCCCTTACCCACAGGTGGGCCATGTGTCATCAGTATGTCCCCTTACCTACAGGCGGGGCATGTGTCATCAGTATGTCCCCTTACCTACAGGTGGACCATGTGTCATCAGTATGTCCCCTTACCTACAGGTGGACCATGTGTCATCAGTATGTCCCCATACCTACAGGTGGACCATGTGTCATCAGTATGTCCCCTTACCTACAGGTGGGCCATGTGTCATCAGTATGTCCCCTTACCTACAGGTGGACCATGTGTCATCAGTATATCAATGCCTTCTGGAATTTTGTTCCATTTTTTGAGAATTTCCTCCCCTCTCTCTACATTAAATGCCCATCCATGAAATTCTGGCTGCCTGTAAAAATATAACAAAATTGTACAAGTTGTTGCATATTTAAAAGTTCATTCAATTCTGATATATTAAAGTGACATGATTTTTTTTGTTTAACTCTAAGTGGTTTTGAGACCAAGTTGGCTATTCTAAATTCAGAAGTTAAAATTTTTCAGGTCCCCAGTCAAATTTAACAGAATGCCAAGCGGGCACCTTATGCAAAATTTTGTGTGTATTTCATATTTTTAGTCACCATGGTTACTAAGTTAGTTTTCAGTTAGAGGCAATATAGGTGGACAATGGGCCTAAATGCTCACATAGTTACATGTATAATAAAATGCTCTGGGGTGAAAGGCCTTGATCTAAGGTCAAGGTCAACTTGATGATGGTACTCCAATCACTGATGCCAAGGTTCTATTATATAATTGGACTGTGACCTAGAATGACTGTCAAGGTAAACCAGCTTCACAAATTTAAAACCTGTTCATGCACTGATGCCAAACAATGTATAATGCGGCTATATCTAAAGTTACCATGGTGACCCATATATCTTTATTCCACAAATCTCCACCATTGAATCTTCCAAATATATACAATTAGTGAGTATGTCTTTTACAGATTTAAGTCCTTCCTTTTTCAAGTATTTGTCTACATCTGCTGGAGCAATTCCGAAGGATCTTAGAGTATGTGGTCGTCTGTGTACTACTTCATTATCTAATGTCAAATCATGATTCCCAGCTATTACTACTTTGAGTTTGTGTGGTAGAGTTCCTGTAAATTACAAAAAACATGAAAAAAATCATATACGGTACATTTGCACTTGCTTTATTTTTTAAAGTTGTCTTAATTTTTTAAGCTGACTGTGATGTTCAAACAAGGAGAACTGCAAAAGAGCTTTTCAGTTTCTGAAAGACTTAAACCTGTGTTACATTTAAAGTCATTGAATGATCTGAACTGACAAACTGTCTCACTAGGATCTGCACGATCTATCCAGAGTGGGGTTTGAACGAAGGTGCTGTGAGTTGCTGTGATCTTTAAGAGCACACTTTAATCTACTTCAAACCAACATTTATTCGCGAATATTAACTTTCACGATTCTCTTACCAACACCATTTCGTGACTTTTAACTTTCAAGATACGGACTTTATCTGAATATTTGGTATAATTAAAACCAATTTCAGAAACAAATTCGCAAGGATTAGCTTTCACGATTATTTTGTCCTTGTGAAACATGTGAAAATTAATAACACGCAAATAAAAAGTGATTTCACAGTAAGTTGAGGGAAATCTGTGTTAAGGATGGTGAAAAAAATCTTGAATCTGGGTATAGTATATACGAAAAAGTTATGGCAATTGCATTGATCCTGTCATACATTATTGTAAGTGCTTTTGGTATCACAATAGTCAAAGGTTTTACTAGAACATACTGTAAACATACTTATTTTCGTGGTGTACTAAATTTCGCTTATTTTGTGGTATTTGTTGTGCAAAAAATAATACTGAGTGAAATTTATTATGCTTATTGTGCTATAGTGCACATATAAAATTTAACAACACAGATACATGAGATATGTATAAATTTCATATATCATACCTTGAAAATAAATACATGTATACGAAATTAAATATGTTTACAGTACTTCTTATTATACATTATTAGTATTTTTAGGTTAAGTACGGTAATATATTACCTAGATAGTCATTAAACTGTTTAATTTCCTCCAGTGAACCTTTCTTAGTAAAATCACCAGCATGAAGTAAAACGTCCCCTGGTGGCACAAACTTCCTACTATCCGCCAGTCGCTCTATTTTAGAATGAGTATCAGACAGACACACAAATCGTAGTTTATCTTCCGTCATTTTAACAAGTTTAGGATCCAATCTTTCCACTTTTTGCTTGTTTTGTTTATTTTGAAGTCTTTCCCAGACTTTACTTGGCCTGACTGTTTCTTTATCTACTGAGATGACCACAGCTTCTCCATTAATGTTAGTAGCCATTTTTGATTTTAGGCTAAAGTTGAAATATTTATGACGTAACTGCAGCATTCAACCTGAAATGATAACCAGAATTACTCATAATTATATATGTTGGGCCAATTTTGCTGATTACTTTTGGGTGGTCTTTATAGACAGGTTTGAATGTATTTAGCAAGTCTCCACATGTATATAATTGCATTTTTTTGTGTATATAATATGTAATTTGGATATATATGTATGTATGTACGTTGTTTAAGTTATGAGAGCTAACAAAAATAAATTTAAAAAAAAAAAAAAATTAAAAAAAAAAAAAAAAAAAAAAAAAAAAATACATATGTTGATCTTCCTCACTCCAATGATTGGGAAATGTATCATGTAAATATCACTACTGTTTTATAGATACAAGAAAGACCATCATTACAGTCCGATAGTTAGTGATTGTACCTAGAGCCTCACAATTATATGTCTAAATTCCAACAATAGGGAATATATCATGTAGATATCACTACTGTACTGACTTTTTTTCACATGGGGGAGACTACCACTAGTCCAGTAGTGATGGTAAATCCTCAAAATTATACATCTTAATCCCCATATTTATTGGGAAAGGTATCTTGTAGATACAGTATATTGCTTCATGATGTCAAAGTTTTCACGATATTGCGATGACTAGTGTATTCAGGGTGTCAAATTTTCGGGCAACTTCATGCGCAACATTACTGAATGCCTCACAATGCTGTATTTTGGCAACGGTTTTAATTTCCTGGGAATACACCAGAAATATAGGGAAAATAAAACCACAGCGAAATATTAGCATTATACAGTAACACTACTGGCTTTTATACACTGGAAAATAGAGTGCAGTAATGGTGTTTTACGCCCCAGTCAAGATTCTTTCCACTAGACAGGCAGTCAGTTGTGGGATGGTGGAGGAAACTGGAAAGCCTGGAGAAAAATTGAACTGTGTTTATACTCGGGAGAGTGGAGTAATGGTGCTTAGTGCCCTAGTCAAGTTCCTTTCACTTGTATCCACTAGAAAGGCAGTCAGTTCTGGGATGGTGGAGGAAACCGGAAAGCTTGGTGAAAGCCATCGACCTCTGACAAGTGAAATGACAAACCTTCTGACATTAAGGTCTGCCTGAATTAAAAATGTTTTGCCTCTTTAACTTTCTGACATGTATCAGACTCCTGATCTGAAGGTAAATGACATTTTGTAGGCTTAAGTCACTTAACATATACTAAGCATGCATTGGTAAGGTTAATTTACAAAGGAGTAGTATACCAATATTACCACTGTATCGAATAGTCATCCTGGGTCTGAGTGCAAAATAACCAATCATGTATATTCACCATATTAGTCATAATGACACAATGAGGAAGCTAGTATCATTTGGAGTGCAAAGTTAAGCCAATCAGACTGACCTTCATCATTAAATATAAAATTATTGTCATTTCCAGACTTAGAATTCAGCCTAAATACAATTTTGCCCTGAGATTTATTTAGTCACAGTGACACAATGAGGGAAGCAATTGCCTAATACAGGTGTAAATAATAGTAACTTCAGTGAGTCAGAACTGGGTCCTGTTTACATGGGTTAATTAAAGCATTTATGATGAACCACTTGTATGTTTTCTCATAATGTTTTAGTCAATAAATATTACAATTGATTACCTAGCTTAATGTTAGGATAAATCATGTCCCCTGTGTGTTCCCTTATGTCTCAATATTACAAAGCACATGATAGGAGTTTCCACTTCAGACTTCCACATGTGTGTTTGTTTACAATTCTTCCTGTCTATGTGCTACTTAGGGCACTAAAATGTGTAACTTTTGTTTCCTCATTTCACCCTCTTTGTGAACTTTGCTGTACAAAGCATTGTAATATCTGAAGACCATAAATAGTTTTTATTGACTTCTGACAATAAATATAAATCTCTTCTCCACATCTTGTAATAACATTAAATAACAATTAGTGTAATATAAATTGGATGCATCTTATTGGGTACTCTATAAGTTGGAAGAAACTACAAAGTAGGACAACACATAATAGGAAAATGCTTCACATTTTACTGCATTACAGTTAAATGACAACATGTAAACAAACACCTGTCAAAATGACACGTGGTTGTACATGAAATCATAATTATATTTATAAACTATAGACTCACTATTTAGTAAGATCTAGATGCTAGTTACTGCTTAAAATGAATCATGTAACTGAACAATAGCCATAGTTTTGATCATCTACTGGTAAAATGTGATGCAGGAAGATGTAGTCTCATATTAATGATTACAGGAAGTACAATTAGGAATTCCAAAATAAAAATAATCCCAGGAGTTGTCAAACAGTTTTACAACAGGTAATACTAATTTTGTTTTAAAAAGTGCACACATGCAGAAACAGTTGGTTGTCAAGAAACTGTTCTTGGATATGACATTTAATGTTACATTGCTACAGTCCACCCAGATGCCAATTAAATGAATGGGTACCAGCATATATGTTAACAATGTGATGGACCGACATCCCTTCAACTTTAATTGTCTTTATGCACAACTTAAAGACCAAACTCAACATATTAAAGAATACTTCAACTTCCTTACTTGATAATATCTGTAAGGGGACTTTATGCATGAAAGAGAGAAGTTGTTAACTGTGTGCAGGTTCCACATGGTAACCTATATCCCACCTTTGGTTTAACTATAGGCTATTATAGTAAATGTTCTTTCACTTTGGTTTGACAGTGTTTTAGGTTTTATATGTACATGTTGTCAATTTATTGATTTATGTTTTTTTTAGCTAGATCCACTAGCCATCTGCAAATGGTAAAATATTACGACTGTACATATGTTCTTTCTGACACATATATAGATATTTATATTGTAAGTATTTTATTTTCAGCTACATGGGTAAAGATGATGAGTAAGTTATGGAAATGGATGACTAGAAAATCTGAACCTTCAGTGAAGATAAAACCTGACCCTTTAACTAGAAATCCTGACATAGTTTGGGACAATTTAAAACCTGAGCAGAATTATCACAAGAGGCCCATGGGCCTTATACGCTCACCTGATAACTAATGGCTAGCTGATAGATTTAAAGTAAACGTAAATACTAAACCCCAATGACTTTTTTCTTTACATCAAAATGATCATTGTATCAATACCTACAACATTCTAATATACATGCCTATACAAAAAGTTTATAGTTTTCGAGATAATTAACCATTTCGGTATTGTTTTCACATCTGTGACCTTGACCTTTGAACCCATGACCTTTTTCTATACATCAAAATGATCGTTGTATCAATACCTACAACATTCTAATATACATGTCTATACAAAAAGTTTATAGTTTTCAAGATAATTAACCATTTCAATATTGTTTTGCATCTGTGACCTTGACCTTTGAACCCATGACCTTTTTCTATACATCAAAATGATCGTTGCATCAATACCTACAACATTCTAATATACATGCCTATACAAAAAGTTTATAGTTTTCGAGATAATTAACCGTTTCGGTGTTGTTTCGCATCTGTGACCTTGACCTTTGAACCTATGACCTTTTTCTATACATCAAAATGATCATCGTATCAATACCTACAACATTATAATATACATGCCTATACAAAAAGTTTATAGTTTTCGAGATAATTAACCATTTCAGTATTGATTCGCATCTGTGACCTTGACCTTTGAACCCATGACCGTTTACTATACATCAAAACGATTGTTGTATCAATACCTACAACATTCTAATATAAATGCCTATACAAAAAGTTTATAGTTTTCGAGATAATTAACCATTTCGGTATTGTTTCGCATCTGTGACCTTGACCTTTGAACCCATGACCTTTTTCTATACATCAAAATGATCGTTGTATCAATATCTACAACATTCCAATATAAATGCCTATACAAAAAGTTTATAGTTTTCGAGATAATTAACCATTTCAGTATTGATTCGCATCTGTGACCTTGACCTTTGAACCCATGACCTTTTTCTATACATCAAAATGATCGTCGTATCAATACCTACAACATTCTAACATACATGCCTATACAAAAAGTTTATAGTTTTCGAGATAATTAACCATTTCGGTGTTGTTTCGCATCTGTGACCTTGACCTTTGAACCCATGACCTTTTTCTATACATCAAAATGATCGTTGTATCAATACCTACAACATTCTAATATACATGCCTATACAAAAAGTTTATAGTTTTCGAGATAATTAACCATTTTGGTATTGTTTCGCATCTGTGACCTTGACCTTTGAACCCATGACCTTTTTCTATACATCAAAATGATCGTTGTATCAATACCTACAACATTCTAATATACATGACTATACAAAAAGTTTATAGTTTTCGAGATAATAATTATAATCAGAGGTAAAAAAAATTAGGTCACGACCTTCACAATTGACCTTGACCTCATTTTGAAGATACTAACAAGAAGATGTCAAAACTGAAAACCCCATGTCATTATCTGGTCAAGTAGTCAAGTTATAACAATTTGAAGCTATTTTACGATTTTTTCAAAATTAAACGCAAAAACGCGTAACCCATTTTTCGACCGAATTTCACAAAATGAACAAACTATAGGCTTAAGACCCTAGAGAAGCCAAATATCTCATCAGATTTTTTCTCCAAACAATACTTTCGGAGAAGAAGATTTTTTAAGATTTTTGCACCCCTAGGTCACCTTGACCTAGTTATGGTAGCCATGGCAACGCCACGAACAAATCTGAATTGCACCGACCCAGACATGCTTCTGACCAAGTCTCATTGAAATCTGCCAAGTACTTTCAGAGGAGAAGTCGAAAATGTGAAAAGTTTACGACGACAACGACGACGACGACGACGACGACGACGACGACAGACAACGGACAAATTGTGATCAGAAAAGCTCACTTGAGCCTTTGGCTCAGGTGAGCTAAAAAAAAGCCACTTGATCCCGATACCCCAATATCGGAGGATTATGTAAGATTTGTATGCATATCAGATACTCATACACTTGTAGAGAAGAAGCCGTTATACTTTGTACCTGATGGTGATGTTTTACTTCACGCAGGTGATATTACAGAAGAGGGACAGATAGAACAGCTAGTAGAGTTCAATGAATATATAGGTATGATTGTAAACACACACACACACATGCACACAAACACACACACAGAGGAACAGACAGAACAGCTAGTAGAGTTTAATGAATATATAGGTATGCTTTTAAAGATGCAAACACACACACACTTTGAAGTCTCAAAGTCTATTTCTTTTATGTTTTTCTCTAAATGCTTTTTTGATTTATCTCCAAATTCTCTTTTAACACCTGAGGTTTTTGTGACCAAGTGGTCTAAAGCGTGTGCTTACAGATCACACCGTTAAGGTTCAAATCCAGCTCGGGACAGATCCTAGGGTGAGAAAGTTTGCCAAAGGTCAGTGGTTTTCTCTGGACACTCCATTTTGCTCTTCCATCCTTTAACTACTGCCTCAATATAAGTGAAAGAATAATAACTATGTTGACTGGGGCAAAAAACTCCCATTTACATTCTAATCCCTTTTAATGCCAAAATCAGATTAAACAAATGATGGCAACAGATTTAGGTTTTACTGTATTTTCAATCTATAGGTATTTCGGAATCTTATTGTTTTGTTTTCAGGGAAACTACCTCATAAACATAAAGTGGTGATTGCAGGTAACCACGATTTAACACTAGACGAGGACCTGATTAAAAAAGATTCTGAAAGGGCACTGTATCAATTTGACATCAGACAAGAAGATGTACAGGAACAGCTACATCAGTATTCTGTTAAACAAACCAAGGATTTATTTACAAATTGTACATATTTACAGGATTCTGGTGTTCAGCTGTACGGCATAAATATATACGGATCACCATGGTAATTAAATAAAACGTAATTATGGTCTTCAATTATTTTGAGATATAAAGGAGTCATGGAGTTTTATGCACCAATCTTCCACTATATTAAGGGAGTCAGTTCAGGGATGTTGGAGAAAACAGGGCTGCCTGAGAAAACCAACAACCTTCGACAAGCAAACTGATAAACTTTCTCATACTAGGGTCTGCCCATAGTGTGGTTAAAACCTAGGCAATGAGAGGTGCTGTGATCTGTAAGCATACACTTTAGACCACTTGGCCACTATGGCCCCTGAAGTTAGGCCTCTTTGGCTATGTGGACTAAGGTGCTTTCCAGGTGATACTCTGAACAGATGTTAGTGAAACATTATGGACAAATTACGTCATTATTAGTTAAATAATCTTTTCTCGAAATTTGAAATTCTTTAAGTTTTCAATGGGAAAAGTGTGGTCAAATGATTAATAATATCCCCTTTTCAGCTTTTTAAATTCAATAAGTCAAACATGCAGGTGATCAAAATAAACTTCAAAATCTGATACAATTCAAATTATCTAAGCATCAATGAGTGTACAGTAAAACCTTACTTTAATGCCATTCAATAACTTTGACCAAAATATGACAGAACAATAAGTAGTACCAGTAATAAATCTATAAGTTGGGTTTTTTTTTTTTTTTTTTTTTTTTTTTTTTTTTCATGTAAATATACAAGTCAAGATTCACTTTCCCATCACCTATACTTTTGGAAAAAATATGCTTGAAAAAAGGTAAGATGAAACAGTGTGGAAGTTTTAGAAACTGCATGACCATGGTGACTGGTTATCTTGATATGCATTATTCAAAGAAGGAAAACAAACCTATT
Source organism: Anadara kagoshimensis (assembly GCA_021292105.1). Classification (NCBI taxonomy): domain Eukaryota; kingdom Metazoa; phylum Mollusca; class Bivalvia; order Arcoida; family Arcidae; genus Anadara; species Anadara kagoshimensis. The sequence goes on along the minus strand of CM037867.1, from coordinate 1,405,372 downwards.
TATAGCCATGCAATACTTTTTCATATTTTGATATATTTTTTATCTCCTAGGCAACCAGTGTTTGGTGGTTGGGGTTTTAACCTTCCAAGAGGAGAACAGATCCTTAAGAAATGGAATAAAATACCAAATAATACAGATATACTTATTACACATGGTCCACCGCTGGGTAAGTAGTCGTATTACACATGGTCCTCCATTGGGTAAGCAGTCCTATTACACATGGTCCCCCACTGGGTAAGTAGTACTATTAAACATGGTCCACTACTGGGTAAGTAGTCCTATTACACATGGTCCTCCACTGGGTAAGTAGTCGTATTACACATGGTCCTCCACTGGGTAAGTAGTCGTATTACACATGGTCCTCCACTGGGTAAGTAGTCGTATTACACATGGTCCTCCACTGGGTAAGTAGTCCTATTACACATGGTCCACCGCTGGGTAAGTAGTCGTATTACACATGGTCCTCCACTATGTAAGTAGTCCTATTACACATGGTCCTCCACTGGGTAAGTAGTCCTATTACACATGGTCCTCCACTGGGTAAGTAATCATATTACACATGGTCCTCCACTGGGTAAGTAGTCGTATTACACATGGTCCTCCACTGGGTAAGTAGTCCTATTACACATGGTCCACCACTGGGTAAGGTCGTATTACACATGGTCCACCGCTGGGTAATTAGTCATATTACACATGGTCCTCCACTTGGTAAGTAGCCATAATTATAATTATTACACTTGGGCCCAGTTTCACAATCATTTCTTAGCTAAGATTTTCCTTAACTTAAATTTGGCAAAATTTCAAATCTTAATAATTTTGTTAATTTTTAAGATATTCATGAATTTAAGATGTCATTTTAAAGATGACTTCTAGATTAAAACATTTGCATTAGTTTTGAGAAATATATCCATCAGTAATTAAAAAAATAGATTACCAAAATTTGCTAAATTTAAGATAAGGAAAATCTTAGCTAAGGAAAGATTGTTAAACCAGGGCCAGGTCTTGGACCCCACTTAAAATTTCACTTACCATATATCATCATTATCATGTTGAACCAATAGGGTAGCTTAGTTGCTAGAGTGCTCACTTCATATGTGGTAAGTCATGGGTTCAAATCCGGTCCAAGCCTGACCAAGACTTGAAAATTGGTAATGATTATTCTTTACCCAAGCACTTGATATTAAGATATGAAAGTCGGAGGGTCTTTTGGATGAGACCTTAAAAACCAATTTCCTGTGTCACGGCAGAACTCTACCTGCACTTTGCCCTGAGGACATTGAAAAGGTAAATTTTCTGCCACTTTACTTATAGCTGATGATACCTTGATTGAAGTGAAATATTCTTGACTGGGACGTAAAACCCCAATCAATCAATCATGCTGGTTCTCTAATATTTATCAAAAAATTAGTAGCTGTTGGCATTGGCCAACTAACAAACTTTCTCGCACTAGGTTATGTCAAGCGTGATTATGACCAAAGTGGTGAGAGAATATGATTTGTAAGTTGGTGTTGCAGACCACTTAGCCAGTGAGGCACATAACAAGTAGAACATGATGTGGCAACATGGTTTGATGACATGGTGTGACAAAATAGGAGGACGACATGGTATGATGACATGGTATGACAAAATTGGAGGATGACATGGTATGGTGACATGGTGTGACAAAATAGGAGGACGACATGGTATGACAAAATGGGAGGACCACATGGTATGATGACATGGTATGACAAAATGGAATAACATGGTGACAAAATGATGCAACAAAATGGTGTGAAAAAGGTGTGGTGACATAGTGTGAGAACATGGTATGATTTCATGGTGGGACGACACAGTGTGGTGACATGGAGTGATGACATGATGTGACAACATGGTGTAAAGACAAGGAGTGACATCATGGCATGATGACATAGTGGGACAACATGGTTTTACATGGCATGATGACATGGAGGGACAACATAGTTTTGCAGCATTGTGTGCCGACATGGCTTAATTACGTAGTGTGTCAGTATTGAGTGACAACATGGTGTGCCGTCATGGTGAGACAACATGGTTTTGCAACATGGTATGCCAACATGGTGTAGCAACATGGTGTGATGCCATGTTGTGGCAGTATGGAGGGACAACACAGTTTTGCAGCATGGTGTGCCGACATGGTGTGATGACATGATGTAGGTGTCTGGAGTGACAACATGGCATGATGACATGGAGTGACAACACCGTTTTGAAGCATGGTTTGACGACATAGTGTGATGACATGATGTAGCAGTCTGGAGTGACAACATGGCATGATGACATGGAGTGACAACATCGTTTTGAAGCATAGTGTGCCGACATGGTTTGCCAACTTGGCATGATGACATGATGTAGCAGTCTAGAGTGACAACATGGCATGATGACATAGAGTGATGACATGGTGTGAAATACAATGATTTAAGTTATTCTTGTTTTATTTACAGGTTATGGAGATGAGGTCAATCATCATGATAGTGGTAGACATGCTGGTTGTGTAGAATTATTAAATACAGTACAGAAAAGAGTTCATCCAAAATATCATGTGTTTGGTCACATACATGAAGGTTTGTTCATTTACATGATTTGTGAAATTTTTTTCAGAAAAAAAGTTACATGTGTTAAATGGCCTGCTATCTACTGGCTATATTTCAAGTTTTGAACAATAGCATTTTATCATTATAGTATCTATATTGAATGTCGGGCTGGCAAATTAATTTTCAACCCAACGTTGGCAGTGCCAAATTTAAGTTCACAATGCCAAATGATATGAGGTCGTCAATAGATTATAATGTTAGACGCGCTTGTAGTTGTACGACATCATTAGTTAATTATAGATTATAATTTCAATAGTCAACATTTTGCATTTTTGCTTACTTTTTCAAAAAATTATGAGTATCTCTTGGTCTTTTAACCAAGAGTTGTCAATTCCATTGAAAGGACATGTGTGTGTGTATGTGTTGGAGGGGGTGGTCGCCTTGTACAAATTAAACTTTGATACATCCCTCTTAGAGACTTTCTTTACCAAATTTTGTTTCAATTGACCCAGCGGTTTCAGAAAAGAAAATAAAAGTTTACAAAAAGGACAAGAGCATGCTTTGCCATCCCATTCCCTTACCCAACTATAGCCAGTTGAGCTAAAAATTCTTTATGTCCAAAGGTAGCTTGGTTAAGAGGTTAAGCTTATTTAGAAAAAAAATCTTTTTAAATCTTTTCAAGTTACTAGTTCAATCAAACATTTTATTTTCCACTTTTAGCTTATGGTGTAACGTCAGATGGACAAACTACATTTATCAACGCTTCATTGGTCAACAGACTTTATTTACCTGTTAATTCACCAATCATATTTGACTATCCACTTCCTAAAGGATACAAAAAGGACTTATGATAATCAGACTGTGGAGATTCCAAATGATGCTCCACAGACTGGCAGAAGATACAACAAATACAAGTTAATTTTATGCACGTTTCTTAAATTCTCAGAAGATTAATTAATTACCACCTGGACTTATATATTCTGTCACATGATTCACCACACGAAGGTGTAACATTTCAATCAAAATCAGTCAGACATGATTTTTACAATGAAAGTGTGTGTTATGACAGCTAGACTTTTTCCGACATCACATAATTGTGGATCAATGAGAGTGCAATCAAACCTGTTAAGTGAGGAACCGCATACAAGAACATGTTTATGTATGTACAAATGTACATGACATTATTATACAAATGTTGCATGGATACATTTTCATACCTGTTGACCAAACAAACTGGTTAGCTATAGTTAACATGGTTTACGTTTTATGTGTGGATTGTGTCATAAACTAGTGGGAGGTGCCCATACACTGGCCGCCATTATGGTACTGAAGCAGCTTCAAAGCAACTAATGACGTATTAGTGTCAGTGACATCATTAAATTGCACAATTCAGGTCGAGTTTTCATTCTTTTTGTGTGTAATTCAAGCATGCCTGGCCTTTGTCGGAACATTGTGGGCGTGGCAGGCGATCCATCAATTATGTTCCAAACACAGTGCAAAAACTTGAAGCTTGAATAGTCATTTGTGATATACAAACCAAATTTACAACAATATAACACTTATACTTAACATGCTTAAGGATCACAGTGCCTATTATTGCCTTTGGTCTTATATGGATCACAGCATTTCAGAGTTAGTTTCCAATCCAAATCTGGCAGATACTAATGTGAGAGTTAGCTGACCACCTTCAGCATTTTCAGATACCCAAGATTCTTTTATCTATAACTGACCACTCTAATATAATTGAAAAAATTTTACAAAGGCATAAATCACCATTACTCTTATTACATACTAATTGGGACAAGTCCTGATGTTAGAAAGTTGATGGTTGGTGTTAAGCTCCTCTTAATTCAGAACCAAAGTCTTTATAACACCATAATTTAATTGAACAAATAGTGGCAATAAATCCAGACTTTGAATATACACCTGTGATATTTTATGCATTTTTAGCTCACCTGAGCCATAGGCTCAGATGAGCTATTGCAATCTATCACCGTCCGTCGTCCGTCGTCCGTCGTCCGTCGTGCGTCATGTGTAAACTTTACATTTTAATCTTCTCCTCCAAAACTACTGGGCCATATTGATGAAACTTGGTGATTATCATGCCTAGGTAACAGCCTTTCAAAATTGTGTTCGGGGTTTGGCCACGCCCAACAAGATGGCCGCTGTTACTAAAAATAGCAAAAAGACAAAAACATAGCACTGTCGTGCTGCTGTACAGCGTAGTTGGGAAAATTGTGTTGTGGCAAGACAGAATATAACCGAAAATTTGGGGGGGGGGTGTCGTTGATCTATGCATATAGTCCGACGGATGGGTTGTTTTTGGAAAAAGAAACAAATTTTTATGTACCAAACCATGTATTGCTGAATTAAATGGTAGAAAAAATTAATTTCATAAATATATGAAAAAGACAATCGGTAATTAAAATTTAAAAAAGTTGTACCCGATCGTTTTGTCATTTCGGATAGAGAGAAAGTAGAGTTTTGCAGATCCTACCGTCGCTATGAGGGGGTACATTCTAGCGGTTGTATGCATAACTGGATCATTTAGTTGTTTTACCAGTTCCGAATTTTTACTACCGAATAATCTAAAATTTCAATCCCGTTCAATTAAAGGAATCGCAAAATAACTTTCTCAATTTGCTGTTTCTTCAACCGCTTCCTAAATGTACGACAGATTGTTGGTGACCTAGTTTAACGATGTAAACAAATCGTGATCACGGAAATGCTTTTTTCAAGAAAACATACTACCACGTGTTTTTGAGGACAGGTGTCGATATTTTGGAATCAGTGAACATTTGTATTATTACACCACATAAATTTTATTTCCTCTGCTTGTGGATGACGTCTGCAGCAGCGCTTATATGAAACCCTGTTCGGAACTGGTAAAACGACTGTATATAAAATTTGCATACAACACTGTACGAATTATCTCCCTTTCACGAAAGTAAAATCTAATCGATAAACATTTTAAAATATGACACAATTGCCTCAACATTAAAATACGTTATCATAACCTTCAAAATCAATTTAAATTTCCGTAGATTTCACGAAGAATTAATTAAACAACCTGCCGTTGCTGTTCATTTCTTAAAAAGTTATGATTTTACATCGTAGGACGCAAACTTCTCGAACTACTTTTTATTGTAAACATGAGATCAGTTCGCCAAATTGCAGAAATTATTAGATGCATCCCGTCGCAATATTTTACTAGATTCTGAAATGTATTCCGAAAATTTATTCCAAATGTGCATATGTAACCAAATGCATTACCCGTCTCAGAATACATATCTCACGATAAAACAGATATACTTCTTTCACGCTCATTTATCAGGCGCACTATTTCCAGGTGTACTCATATCTTATAATTTCATAGCAAAGAAGCTCGATATCTTGGAAGAAAGCGATGACAAAGTACAGGTTCACTTTGTTCACGCTGTACAAAAATCTTCTTCTCTGAAACCAAAAGGTGCAGGCAAATTTTGATTGAATATTTGGATTCAGCATACCTGGGAGCAGTAAAATTGTGTTTTTCATGAAAATTAGACGAAAAATGGTTTACGCGTTTTTTGCGTAAAATTATGTAATTTTGAAAATGAGACATTTATTGTTATAACTTCATAACAGCTGAAGATAATTGTGTGGAGTTTTCACTGTTGATCTTGTCTTGCAATTTTCTTCCAATTGATGTCAAGGTCGAAGGTCAAGGTCATGTCCCAGTTTTTGACCTTTGATAAAAAAAGCTATTTTTTTAACATTTCTTGTGATAATGACATGGGATTTTCAGTTATTTGTAGGTATTGACATGACGATCATTTTGATACAAAGATCAGGGTCATGGGTTCAAAGGTCAAGGTCACAGAAGTCCAAGAATACCAAAATAGTTAATTATCTGCAAAACTATGAATTTTTTGTATAGGCATGTATATCAGAATATTGTAGGTAATGGCACAATGGTCATTTTGATATATGAATAAAGGTCATGGGTTCAAAGGTCAAGGTCACAGATGTAAACAAGTACTGAAATGGTTAATTATCTCAAAAACTATAAACTTTTTGTATAGGCATGTATATTGGAATATTGTAGGTATTGGCCTAATAATCATTTTGATATATGAATGAAGGTCATAGGTTTAAAGGTCAAGGTCATAGATGCAAATGAATACTTAAATGGTTAATTATCTCAAAAACTATAAACTTTTTGTATAGGCATGTATATTGGAATGTTGTAGGTATTGGCCTAACGATCATTTTGATATATGAATAAAGGTCATAGGTTTGAAGGTCAAGGTCAAAGATGCGAACAAATACTTAAATGGTTAATTATCTCAAAAACTATAAACTTTTTGTATAGGCATGTATATTGGAATATTGTAGGTATTGGCCTAATGATCATTTTGATATATGAATGAAGGTCATAGGTTGAAAGATCAAGGTCATAGCTGCAAATGAATACTTAAATGGTTAATTATCTCAAAAACTATAAACTTTTTGTATAGGCATGTATATTGGAATATTGTAGGTATTGGCCTAACGATCATTTTGATATATGAATAAAGGTCATAGGTTTGAAGGTCAAGGTCAAAGATGCGAACAAATATTTAAATGGTTAATTATCTCAAAAACTATAAACTTTTTGTATAGGCATGTATATTGGAATATTGTAGGTATTGGCCTAACGATCATTTTGATATATGAATAAAGGTCATAGGTTTGAAGGTCAAGGTCAAAGATGCGAACGAATACTTAAATGGTTAATTATCTCAAAAACTATTAACTTTTTGTATAGGCATTTATATTGGAATATTGTAGGTATTGGCCTAATGATCATTTTGATATATGAATGAAGGTCATAGGTTCAAAGGTCAAGGTCATAGCTGCAAACGAATATTTAAATGGTTAAGTATCTTAAAAACTATAAACTTTTTGTATAGGCATGTATTTAAGAATATTGTAGGCATTTGCACAAGATCAGTTTGATATATGGATGAAGTTCATAGGTTCAAAGGTCAAGGTCATAGATGCAAATGAATACTTAAATGGTTAATTATCTCAGAAACTATAAACTTTTTGTATAGGCATGTATTCTAGAATATTGTAAGTATTGGCCTATCGATCATTTTGATATATGAATGAAGGTCATAGGTTCAAAGGTCAAGGTCATAGATGCAAATGAATACTTAAATGGTTAATTATCTCAAAAACTATAAACTTGATGGTTATGTATATTGGAATATTGTAGGTATTGGCCTAATGCACATTTTAATATACAGATGTTTTAGCTGTTTATATTATATATTGTAGCTAGACTTTAAATATGTTATATATAGCATCCTTATATAATAATTATTATAATTAATTTGCAAAAATACTTGCATATTAATGGCCCTTACTGCTGAAAATTTTGATATTCTCTTTTATTAATGTCATTGACCATTGAACCTTTGCATAAGATATGTACTCTTCCTCAGGTGAGCGTTAAGGCCCATGGGCCTCTTGTTAATACATGTACTAATCTTATTTGGTATATATTTTTATAATCTCTTTATGATGTTTATATTATAATAATTGTTTACTAAAAATTTTGAAACATTTTTTATAAACTGATAGATAATATGGATCAATCCTTGTTAGGGGAATGAATCTCTCACAAGGCTTGTTCTTTATGTTGTTTTTTTTTTTATATTTTTATACAAAATAAAGTTGATATTATTTGTAAAATATTGTATTTATTTCGTGAGCTAATGACACATGTTAAAATTATGAGATTAATGGATGAAGCACCAATCAGTACCATTTAATCATGGTAATGTGTGTAATTATTATACCCCATGGAACTTAAGTTAGGAAAGGTATATTTTTTACCTGTCCATCATGTTTTCTGCACTCATGGTAATGTGTGTAATTATTATACCCCATGGAACTTAAGCTAGGAAAGGTATATTTTTTACCTGTCCATCATGTTTTCTGCACTCATGGTAATGTGTGTAATTATTATACCCCATGGAACTTAAGTTAGGAAAGGTATTTTTACCTGTCCATCATGTTTTCTGCACTCATGGTAATGTGTGTAATTATTATACCCCATGGAACTTAAGTTAGGAAAGGTATATTTTTTACCTGTCCATCATGTTTTCTGCACTCATGGTAATGTGTGTAATTATTATACCCCATGGAACTTAAGTTAGGAAAGGTATTTTTTTACCTGTCTATCATGTTTTCTGCACTCATGGTAATGTGTGTAATTATTATACCCCATGGAACTTAAGTTAGGAAAGGTATATTTTTTACCTGTCCATCATGTTTTCTGCACTCATGGTAATGTGTGTAATTATTATACCCCATGGAACTTAAGTTAGGAAAGGTATATTTTTTACCTGTCCATCATGTTTTCTGCACTTCTTTTTCAAGCCCAGTTTTAGGATGCGTGATAACCACATTGAGTTACAAATCATCTTTATGTTTCGTCTGGCACTGTTGTTTTTACGGAAATTATAGCCTTGATATTTGACAATTTTACAGCAAGAACAGTTTTTCAGACTTTTTTCCAAAACTGATTTTGGTATGCGAGTCTACCACAATGAGTTATAAATAAAGCTCAGGTTTCATTCTGCTCCACAGATTCTTATGGTTATGACAGCCCTTGGACTTGGTCCAATAATATGAAAGCATTGGGTATGTGAGCACGCTCATTAAGGTTCTTTCATTACTAATTGTGAGATTGTTTTGAACAAACTTCATTGTATCCTACCCCTCCAAAGCACACAGGCTCACTTCCATGTTAAATTTAATTTGGCAGTTTTCAAAGTTTTTTCTTTACTTTTGGGAATTCTGATTTAAACATGGACTGTTACATGTGTTACATGTGTTTGATCTTTATCTATACTGTATAAGAAGAAACATTAGCAGTAGGAAACTTCTGTGGTTTTGATCTTCTAAACTATTTTACTGTAAAAAGTAATCAATGTTCCAACTGTAGGGAAAGTGTGAAAGTGGAAACAAGAAACTTTCTTCGAGAAGAAATATTCACCGTTCAAAAATCACCGTGAAAATCCGTAAATATTTCTTTCCAGCGAATGGTTCTTATACTATGAGTATTACCCTAATTGCTAAAGTATTAATTTTGCACAATTAACTTACTAATAATGTTGCCATATAGATAAAAAATAACTTGCAGTAAGAAGGTTTGCCAAAAGTAACAGATTTTCAAAATCAAGTGGAAGAATCTTGATTAGAGTGAAAATGCAATTACTTATTACAGCAAAATAACCTTGGATGGAGGCCTGACACTGACGCCTTTTACTAAAGTATAATTTAAGAAATATTAAAAATGAATCTAAAAGAAAAACAATTTAAAAATTGATTTGTTTATTTTCAATATGGAATAGAAATCACAACCTAATTCTGCATATAATAATCAATCATAATCAATCGTCCAATCATTTATTCTATGAAATTTATTCATGATACATGAAATTAAACATAAAATATGAAGTTTTGTGACTTATTATAAATCAACAACATTTTATATCACATTGCATAGACACTGTATTTGTGAGATTGAGTTGAGGCAAATTAAATGAACTTTGTCTTGTAATTTTTTTAACAAACTTCAATAAAAATGTTTTTGTGACCTTTTTAATTCTCATTCAAAACTTATGATAATTAAAGAGTAGTTCATGAAGGTATAATAAGTAGGACCACTGCCACATATATTATAGTTTGGGCAAACAACACTGACCTGTCTGTTTGACCTTTCATTAGGAATATTCATATAGGGAATCCACCCAATACATGGGTAGTGTTAGGATTGCAGTTAATATGCATATACACATTGCCCATGGTTAGTGTTCACAGCAGGTAGAAGAAATATACATGCATGATTCCTATTACTTAAATTTAATCGTCCATAATGAATATTTAAATCAAAGGTCAAGTGGACAGGTCAATGTTGTTTGCCTATACATTGCAAGACTTCCACATGTACATTTTTACATTCCTGTTTGGCTAGTAAATGTTTATAAAATCTGTGTAAACATGTAAACAGTCGCATGGTGTTATTATACAACAGTATTACACAATCCAATATTATATAACTAGAAATATCTGTGATGTACAATGTATTAATTGTCACGGTTAATTTTCAACTGCGAAAAAAGTATAACTCTAGATTTTCTACATGTTAAAAAAATACAAAAAAATACAAATGGGCTTACCTACCAGCTTGTCAAACTCGAAAGCAAGTTCACTTGAACACAAGGTTCTTACCAGTCAATATTTCTTGTTACACATAATAGCAAAATAATATCTCGGGAAAACTAAGATTTTATAGTAAACAACTGCTACCAATGAAAAACTTGCTTCTTAAATTTATTAATAGAGTTAGATGTTAAGATCGATTTCAAAAATAGGTCAAGATTTTGCTTTTTCCTTATGATTCAACTAGAGTAGAATCTTAATTGGGACATAAAATCTATTACAGTGGAACCTACCTTAAAGGCCACATCTATATAAGAACCACCTGCATGTAAAGACCAGTCAAATTTTATCCCAATGGCTCTTTATTCATGTTATTTGGACCTTTATATAAGAACCACCTGCCCATAAAGACCTTTTTCTGGTATCCTTTGGTGGCCTTTATAGACATGCGAATTTCCAAAAGGAGGGAAAAATATAGGTACATGTAGTTGGGGGGGGGGGGGGGGGGGGTTATATGTCACTAAAGAGAGGTTTTATTTTGTTGTCTTAGGGAGGTGATAGTAACAACTGAAACAATAATCATGTATTATAGGTTATTTAAAAAAAGCACCAACTAAAAATCTAAAACAAAAAATGTTCAAGCACTGATTATTAAAAGTTAATATACCCTTAAATATATATATCCCTGATATGAAATGAAAAATATCTTTAAATGAAATAAATTTAAAAAGTCTGTAAATCAAATTATATAAAAAAAATCGAATTTTGAATTTAAAACAAAGTTAACAAAAATTTTATGATGGAAAAATTTATATTTCATAACTAAAAATCTAACATGATATGCATATAGATATTATAAGTACATGACTGTATAAAAAATGATTTTTTCCCTAGAAAAAATAACATACTTCTATAATTTATTTGAAACATATGACAAAACTGCTGAAAATATTAACAAAATTATTCCTATTTGCATGTGATTAGAGGAATTTTTGTTATCCTGGATTTGGTGAGGTTGTGAATTTGTATTTTTGGAGAATGTCGGACAAACTGGAGTCCATCCTGGTCGCTCGTTTTGGTTCTCTTTCTCTAACCATCTAATAAGTGGTTTAAAATATTCAAGTAATGGTCTGACGTCCATGCTACGCTGTCCAGTAAGTTTTTCCATTGCTTCAGGCCAAGGTTTGACATACCCATTTTCAGCATACCACTGAAATAGAGAGAAATAAACAAACATAAAATGCATGTAGAAGACAGACAGAAAATTGTAACTGAAAAACATGTACTTGGCAGGTGTCAGCACAACAACAATAGAACATAATGCAAGTACATATGACAGAAACAGCCAAACCTTACAAAAAAAAAAAACAAGAAAAAACAATCATATATTTTGACCACTGGTTATAATACTAAATGTCCAGTGGTTATAGTTAGTACTATTACAGGGCAACAAATATATCAGGGATTCAAAATTATGTTTTGTAATGGAAGGTCCAGGACCGTTTGCCTTTATCTTTAGAAGATGTCACATAAAGTTTAGAAAGTCCAATATCAACATTGAAAGATCCATGCACAGTCATTTTATCATATAGAAAAGGATTATCCTGGAATAAAACAGCAGTTCATTGGACTATAATTTTAAACATCAAAGGTCCCAATATATAATCAATAGTTTTCTGACCATGTGGTAGCTCAGTCGGTAGAGTACTGGCTCCATAAGTGGGATATGGTGAGTTCGAACACGATCTGGTCTGACCCAAGACTTGAAAGTGGAAAGTTCTTTCGCCAAGCACTTGGCACTACCAAATGAAAGTCAGTTCTTTTGGATGTAAACTTTAAATAAACGAGGTCCCGTGTCACGGTAGGCTTGGCATGATAAAGAACCCTGCTGTGTAATGCCATCAGCGCAAAGAACAGGCAACATTTCTGCACCTTTGCTTCTAGCTGACAACATCTCGATATAAGTGAAATATTCTTGACCGGGTTGTTAAACACCATTACTCACTTCAAACTCTGACTCAGGGAATTTTGAACCCCAAATGTATGTTACTTATTTCTTAACCAGTAATCTATAAATATGTACATTTATAAATTAAACAAAAGAGGTTAATATCATCAGGTAGCTAGTGTGTATGGGTGCATTTTTTTCAGAGATTGTTTCATAAACTAAAACTTTGAATGTTGACGTAGGACCTGTGGTGTGACAAAAACTCTTTTTTTTATTTTGCGTAGCCAGACACAATAAACTTAATACTTGTCTTAATGGAACTACATTGAACACACCCTGAGTGGAACCTGTGAAAACTGAACATAGAGTAAACTGAAATCATGTCTAAAATGTACTTCAGTGGAAACACAAAAAATAGAACTGTCTCTTTAGCGCCAAATACCCCTGCCTCCAACATTTACAGGCAGTGTCTAATCTAGGACGCGCCATTTGAGATTTTTGCAGATCACGCATACTTTTTGGACGAATGCGCGATCATCTCGCATAAAAATTATTAATGTGAAATGTAATTGCAGTAAATCTGTCTATAACGACCATGGTGTGTTGAATTATATCCCACTCCCAGTCAATCTGTCGGTTGTTTACTTTGTTACGTGCAGAAAATGAGTACTAGTTCCCTCCCTTTGATTGTTCCGATGAATCTAGAAACAGTTAAAGGGAGGTAACTAGTACAAAGTATGTATGCTAATAAGTTAATGACTAATTCGAGTGACTTCCGAATAAAACTTCAAATGAAATGTCGGCTGCAAAAAAGAAAGAATTAGTGGTGATGATGCCGTTCCATCTTACATCTACTGATCATGAAAAGCAGTGTGATAACAAGGAAGTTAACGAGGTGGCAGGTGATGAAACTGGCCGCGATGAAATGGATAAAAAATCGAAAGTCTGTAATTTTCAAACTAAATGGTTAAAAGATTGGCAGTGGCTCAAATATGAAGACGGAGTTATGAAATGCATATATACTGCATAGAAAATAAGATGTCAAATTAAACATCAACAATGTCTAACTATTTTTGTTATTCCCCCCAGGTATTTAAAATTCCCCCCATTTTTCAAAGCAAGGGGGGAAATTCCCCCTTGTTTTTCATATTCTGAAATGGACACTTTCCAATATGACCTTGGTTTAAGGTAATAGCACACTTTTAGATCATGAAGATTGTTCATGTGAAGTTTCCTTTAGATCATGAAGATTGTTCATGTGAAGTTTTATGACAGTCATCCAAAGCAATGATGACATATGGCCCCGACACGACAGACAGACAGACAAACATGGTGATTCCTATATACCCCCCTCAAACTAGTTTGTGAGGGGTATACAAACACACCCTGAGTGGAACCTGTGAAAACTGAACATGATGTAAGCTGACATCATTGTCTAACCCAAACAAAATATTCTGTCCGGAAGGTGCTCAGTTTAGACAGGTTATACTGTAATATTGTACATATACATGTACAGTTTGTACCTTAAAAGTCCTCCAGCTTCTTTAGAGTTGTATATATCACAGGTATGTAGAGGTCCAACATGGCCGGCTGCATCACACAGAGACTTGTGAAACTGGAACTGTATTACATAGCTTACAAAATATCTGAAATAATGAAATACACAGAAGTTAACACATGTATAAGATCTGTACAAATTACTCATTCTACATAATTAAATGAGAGGTCCTTAGAAACGAAGATTTAAGTATTTTTAATCTAAACTGGTTCCAAGTAAAAAAAATCAAATTTTCCACAATGGGTTAAAAGAAAGAGAGCAAGAGTCTGACAGTATGACTAAAATTAAAGTGTACCTTTGTACAATCAAAGAATAAATTTTACCATTAATTCCTTCATTAAAAAGCGTTGGTTTTTTTTTTTTTTTGTTGTTTAGACCAGACAATTTTGTATAAGTGTTATAAATCACATTAGTTTAATAATGCATATTATGTGAAATTAAGTCATTTGTATCATTTCATGATGCAAAAATTTCCTGATTTTTATGCATGGGTAATAAAAGTGTACACATAATACAACTCACCTGATATATGGGTAATTAGCAGGTATGTGATATTTTGCACCTGGATCAAAATCATTTTCTGTCCTTTTTACAGGTGGTGATATGCCTTGATATTTACATCTGAAATAGTTTACAGAAAAATAGTTACTGGATCAACCAAAAACTGAAATATTATTAAAACTTTTTATGGGCATCATCATACTTTAACATGTTCCATGTTCAAGTCTTGCTATATAATTAAAGTCAATGCACTGCTATTTTAGCTTACCTTGTAATTTTGTTTCATGCCCTTATTCTAGATTACTTCACTTAAATTGAGGCGATCATTTTTAAGAACGTGGAAGAAATTGGGGTACACAGAAAACCACTGAATGTTGGCGTTGGCAAGCAAAGCGACAAACTACTCACAATAGGATCTTTCCCAAGTGAGTTAAAAAGATCAGCATTGAGAGGTGCTGTAATCCGTAAGCTAGCACTTAATACAGCTTGCTAACTGAAATCTCAATATGGTTTATGTTCAGCGGTCTTCAATTCTTCCAAGTTACCATTGTTACAGGGGCAAAATGGAAACAGCTAGTTCATCTTCAATAAAGTGGGGAAAATTCTAATTCAAGAAGAGCAGTACTTAGTGTCAGATTCTGAAGACCAATAGGTGTAATATACTCCATCTCTAGGGTCCTAAAACTGCTCAAAGAGTCCCAGTAACCATGGTAACAGCATCAATACAATATAAAGATGGTTATTTCATTTACATAACTGAGTTACCACCATTTTTCATTAAAGTGTGATGGTAACATTTCTCTACTAAATATACTCCATCTTCAGAGTCTTAAAATGCTCACAGTCCCAGTAACCATGGTTACAGTAGCAATACAATATAAAGATGGTTATTTCATTTACATAACTGAGTTACCACCATTTTTCATTAAAGGGTGATGGTAACATTTCTCTACTAAATATACTCCATCTTCAGAGTCCTAAAATGCTCACAGTCCCAGTAACCATGGTAACAGTCAATACAATATCAATATGGTTACATACCTAAGTTCCCACCATTTTTCATTAAAGTGTGATGGTAGTGTTTCTCTACTAAATATACTCCATCTCCACTGATCTATCAGGTAACCAAATGGAAGGAATGCTATCTTCTCTAAAGCCATCTTCATCAGGAAATTCAGATCGGCCTCTGTATTCAACAAAATAGATTTTTACATTTTACTACATGTATATATTATATAAAAAGAAATATTAGAGGTAGGAAACTTTCACGGTTTTGACCTTCAAACATTCAATCAAGTTAAAATAATTTCTCTTAAACAGTAACCTCATGGACTTTGAAGAACAACCACTACCATCTACCTCTACTTATCAAATATTTAGTGATGTCGTTTGATGTAGGTTATAATTATGCCATGAATAGGGCAAGAAATTGAAATACCTGAAGAAAGTCAATAAACTTTCTCGCACTTTACCAGAATGGGTTAAAACAGTGAGAGTCAATGCAATTTGTAACCTGCTAATTAACTTTCAGCAAATAAACTTTCTCGCACTTTACCAGAAAGGGGTTTCAAACAGCGAGAGTCAATGCAATTTGTAATTCTGGTGATTTACTTCCCTTTCCCATTGAGGACCCATACTCATTGTTCTTGTTTCCTGAAATCATTAGTCACATGACCAAACTAACAGATCAAAATGACAATATTAACATTTGAGTACCTTCGTCATCTTGCATGGTGTTTAGTAAACCAATTTTTCGTAAATGTTTTGGTGTGCTCACAGAAAGGGCAATAACATCCCCAATAGCTTCGTGGAATCCTGGAATATAAAATATAATAATGTGAATACTAACTTGATATGACCTAGATAAATTACCTACAATTTGGAAGACAATTTTTCAAGATCTTTCTTATATTCTATTTGAAAATTTGAGAGCATTGGGTAAGCAAATGTCACAAAATCTAGGTTTCTACAATTTTAAAATTATTAGTAGGTGCAATACCAAAATGTATGAAAATATAGTCCTTTTTAAGCATTTTTTCAAAAATTTGTTCAAAAAGAGGGTTGATGATAAATAATAATGAGGTTGGTAATAAACGGAGGGTGATTTACAGAGAAAAACATGAAAGAAAAAGTTTGGGACTTCAAAATAGTTTGGCAATAAGCAACATAAGCAAGATGGCAAAGTTATCAAGGTGCATTATAAAGAGGTTTTACACAGTACATAAATACCTGCATTAGCTCCATCCCTAAATAATGTAGTCTGATTTCTGTACTGCATCTGATACTGGGTGTGTCCCATCTCGTGATGTATAACAATTAAACTCTCCATTGTGGGGACTGTACACATCTTTATCCTGTAATCCCTCTGATTATACATGTCCCAGGCTGAGGCATGACAGACAACATCACGACCCTCAGGTTTTGTCAACATGGAATTATCCCAGAATGTCTGAAACAATGGCTCCATACCCAGAGACATAAAGAAATCTTCTGCAGTTCTAAACATCCTCTCTACTGTGTAATTCTACAAATATATTAAAATACATCAAGATTACTGATTAACACATTTTTAAAAAAAAGATATTTCTTTTTTTCCTCCTGTTTTTCTTTTATTTATTTATTTATTTTGTGACATTTTCATTAAAAAACTTAAATCAAAAGTTCAAACTCTAACTGTATATTATCCATACAATGTTACTTTGATAACACTATAAAAGCCATATTCTTAAATACCATGGATATCAATAAGCCCTATTTCATTCCAGCATTTTTTTATTTACTGTAATGTTTTGCAGTCAAAAACTCAAACTTCATAATAATTCATAATCAAAAATTAATTACATGTAGTCTCTTGCTTTTCAAATCATCAGTATTTATCAACATCCCAAGTATCAATCAGAAACTAATAAGTAGATAGATGGACAAACAAACATTGAGGTTTGTAATTCTTACCTGTTTAACCATTTCTGCTGTAACGTCCAGTGTTGGTTTGTTTTTATAAGGTGCTACTATATTATATATATTACCTGTTTAACCATTTCTGCTGTAACGTCCAGTGTTGGTTTGTTTTTATAAGGTGCTACTATATTATATATATTACCTGTTTAACCATTTCTGCTGTAACGTCCAGTGTTGGTTTGTTTTTATAAGGTGCTACTATATTATATATTACCTGTTTAACCATTTCTGCTGTAACGTCCAGTGTTGGTTTGTTTTTATAAGGTGCTACTATATTATATATATTACCTGTTTAACCATTTCTACTGTAACGTCCAGTGTTGGTTTGTTTTTATAAGGTGCTACTATATTATATATATTACCTGTTTAACCATTTCTGCTGTAACGTCCAGTGTTGGTTTGTTTTTATAAGGTGCTACAATATTATATATATTACCTGTTTAACCATTTCTGCTGTAACGTCCAGTGTTGGTTTGTTTTTATAAGGTGCTACTATATTATATATATTACCTGTTTAACCATTTCTGCTGTAACGTCCAGTGTTGGTTTGTTTTTATAAGGTGCTACTATATTATTATATTACCTGTTTAACCATTTCTGCTGTAACGTCCAGTGTTGGTTTGTTTTTATAAGGTGCTACTATATTATATATATTACTCCAATCTTGTGCCCACATATTACCTGTAAAAAGAATTTTCAAATTACAGAAGAATAGTGTTCAAAGAAATTATTATTGTCTGTAAACATGGTAAAAGAAATGAGTTTTTATCCTTCCAAGTAAAAACAAATTGACCTTAATTGTTAACCGAATGAGTAACCTTTGAACTTTCAGAGATAAATGATGCAGTAAAAGCTTACAGGCAATACAATGCATAAGTAAACTCTTTCATCACTCTGACAAAATGGAGCTCACCTTTGTACTAGATAATGAATAGCCTGTAATATTTTTGCAATGTCACAAACACACATACAGTAAAATTAGTTCAGTCAAATCCGAGATAATAAGGAAATGGGAGTACTTCACGAAAACCAACTTTCAGCAAGCTTACTGACAAATTATCTCACACTCCGACCTATTCAAGTGCGATTCAATTAAATCTTAATGATAAAAGTGGGTTTAATTTGAGATTTTTTTTAAATTAAAAAATATTTTATCTTATTGACATGACTAGCTACAACATATTACATATACAATAATATTAGTTCAGTCAGTTCTAAGATCATGAAATAGAAAGGAGAATTCTAAGAAACAACCTTCAACAAGCTTACTGTCAAACAACCTTCAACAAGCTTACTGTCAAACAACCTTCAACAAGCTTTAACTGTCAAACTTTCTCACAATTGGATCTACCAAAATATGATTAAAATCTATGCACTAAAAAGGACTTTGATTTTTACTATCTTTACCTAGAAGATGAGCTGGTATATGTCCGGCTGTGGGAAACTTATCAGTGCCATAAAGATCCATCAATTTTCTTCTGACATAAGTGTGCAAGTTCTCGTAGAGTGGTTTTAACTGTTCTAGAAGATTCACCAGATCTTCTTTGAATGTTGGAGTGTCGTAGGACGATCTCCAGTAAGCTCCAAGATCATGGTAACCTGAAAACAAAATGAAAAATCAAATGATTATAGAGTATAGCAATGCCTTATAGATGATGGAGTGACTCTTAATGGTATAGCAGATAGAGTATCACCTAAAACCTCAAATTTTAATACACATGTCATGTGACATGTACTAAGAAACGCTGGCCTTAAACCACTGTGCTCTGAGGATCAAAGGGGTTAAAATCATCTAAATACAATAAAACCTGTAAAAACTACAATCAAAAGCAAAACTTGTCAAAATTTCTGTTAAAATGTTAATCATTTTATTATCCATATGAAAATCTGAGTGGACCAAAACTGAACTTATATACCATCAGCATTCTTATATTAACTTGTTAAAAACAAGTCAGATGCAGCATTGGCAGAATGTTCTTATTTATACAGTCTAACCCGGCTTCAAGGCCACCTCTATATAAAGCCACCTGTTTAAAAAGACCAGTAGAATTGTATCCCAATTGTTCTTTATTCATACTATTTAAACCTGTATATAAAGGCCACCTGCCCATAAAGGCCACTTTTAATGGTTCCCTTGTGTGACCTTTATAGACAGGTTTGACTGTAATCATATAAAAATCTCTTTACCTAATTCATTGACAGCTTTATTACTAAGATAAACAAATTCTACATATTGTGGTTTCATCTTCTTTCCTGTGACATCTCTCCATTGTTTCCAGGCTGTTAATAGTGTGTTGTAATTTCTAGACTCTGCCATTGTTTTTGTCAAACCTTGCAAATAAAAAAACAAATACCCGTACATTATACTGTTGTTACACTAAAGACAAAATGTTGCCATACAGGATTTGAAATGTAAGACCAGTTTATATATTCATAGCAGGGCTCTGCTTCAAAGTAGGAATCGGGTTCCACTAGTCTTCTGGTTACCATGTATTATTTCTACTAGCCAGGATCAAAAATTTTTTTTTTGCCAAATCAAAAGTAACCCATGATCATGCAATGATACAAAAAAAGCTGAAATTTCAAAACTTTTAATTCAAATTCAAAGATTATAGTATATGGCATATCTGTGTGAAAGTCGCACATCTATCACTGTCTATTTAAATGATGTTGAGCCACTACTGACAAAGTCTGTTTTGCTGACAAGTTCACAAGTTCCAGGGCAGTGTCATAGGTTTTTTACCTGTAGAAAATTCATCGCACCATTTTGCCAAAATCTTTTGCATGCTTGATGCGACAGCGGGTGTTTGTTGGTCATATCAGAAACACATTTTGATGGTATGTCAAAACAAAATGAGAACAATTTCCCCTGTGTCTTGCTATAGGCTTGTTTCACCATGTTGTTTTCTATAGCAGCATGTCATCCTTTGTGTGTTTGTGCATTAACAAGGACTATCATAAGTTACAAGCGTTCATGTGACCTGTATAACACAGACAGGGTTTCTGTGTATATGAGCAAGGGCTATAAACATAGGATATCCAACACTTGCACAAAAGGTGTACCAAATGAGACTGTTTACATGATCATCAACAGGTTAAAAAAAATCTTTTCAGTACAAAAAATTATTTTCCAGTCGCAGACTTTTTATTTGATGGCCATTTGGCAAGTACATCAGAAATTTATTAGCCAAGTCTTATTTTTAGTCTCATATGCGAGTAATTTACCCTGTTACTCGCTACTTGGAGCCCTGCATAGAGGATATTTTTATTAGTAATATTCCCATTTGTTTAATTTGAAGATTTATCTGAGGCCTATCTTGTTTGGTCATCTATTCCATAAAAAGGTTAAGACTTAGCACAGACCTCAAAAGTCTCTATAAGATTTGTCATATCACAAGCGAGTAGATTCTGGGTAGCGTTATCATATCCTACCTGGTTCCAGCTGTTGACAATTATCTGATGTAAAACAAACTTTGCCTTTACTGTATATGCTCTCCATATCTGACTGAATGTCAACCAACTAAAAAACAATACAAATATAAAGTCATGTTATGTGTCAAGTGAAATACCATACAGGTTTTATTTTGTGATGTTCTGAGAAAAGGACCTTGGAGAATGGCAGATATATTATCTATGAATGAAATCACCTGTTGCCAAATATTATGGCATCTACTTTGGATTCATTATTGCTGCACATATGTATTGGAAACCGCATCTTAAATTTCTCAGGGAATTACATGAGGTAACATGAATCATGCATACTGTCAAATTTGTTTTTCAATAATTATCGTTTATATTTTCATTAGCCTGCGTAGTTCCTATATCGTCCAGTTTGAAACTTTTGGCATTCATAGAACTATAAATGCCAAATGGCCGCATCACTGTTTGAATATTAAGATTGGCAATACACATTCCTGGGGAACTATAACCTGGTAAACAAAATGGCTGCCCCCCTGTTCCCTGGTGGTTATTGTTTGTATACATGACTTTTAATCATGATTCTGCACTTGTTCTTAAGATTTTGTGTTTACACTTTACCATGAAGTCATTTGGAGTTAAAAATCAGTTATGCTACAAATGTACAAAGCTCCTAGCAGAATTTCAATATAACTTTTAACAAAATATGTGTTTAAGTTTTATTAAATTCTATGGACTGAAAAATCTTTAGTTTAAGTTGACTGAAAAATTTTAGTTTGAATTAAACAACATTATTTTCACTGAATTTGTATTCATAAGATCTAAAAAAGAAATTATTCAACTTAATTATCGGAAAATTCAAGGTATTTCAGAGATATAACCAAACTTATTTTTTTAATTTATGGTTAATAAAAAGTTAACAGATTCCTGATTTTTCAAAAATTAAAATGTGACTTATCCAAATCATTGAGATATCCGAGATAATGAGAGTCAACTGTATTATAATTCAAAACAAACATACTAATACATGCCTGAATCACAATCCAGAAGCAAAGTAAAAACTTTAAAACTGACAAATTTAATTAGATTAGACACATGAACTTCCACCAGGGAAGTGTAGCTTGGTGCTCCCGAAGGGTAAGCACCTCCTGTTTAGCTAGCTTTACCCGCCACATGTGTAATCAAAATTGAGTGAAAGGAACACGGAACTATGGGGCGTCAAATATATCCAGGGCAATCCTGGACACAGAGACATCAAACTTATCAACAATACTGTGATGATGGCCATAAAACTTTTTGAGGGCAAAATGCAAAAGTGCAAAATTTCAACATGCAACATGAGATTAGGACCTACTATACTAGTCGTAACTTACATGTGCAAGTTGAGTTTTATTCCTCATGGCGTATACACCTATCTCACGGACTAATTTTAGCTGTTTTCTGGCAGTTGCATTATGTACGATGTTTATATCAAATCTGGCTGCTGACAAAGATTTTTGTTTTCTAAAATCGGCCATTACTAAACCTGCTGCTGTCTATAAGAATAAAATAAATTTCACATCAAATATTAAATCTAAATCTGAAAATACTGAAATCAGAAGGTCTAAAAATGTTTGATGAACCATAACAATTATAAATCTTTGATGTTTGACTGAGTAAATAAATAGAAACTTTTTAGTAAAAGTTTTTACATATGGAGGTGTCCTTTTCAGTACTGATTTCCACTTATTTCGCGGTCATTTATTTTGCGCAAAAATTAATATCCAGTGAAAATTATATTATGCTTGTTGTGTTATAGTGCTTATTTAAAAAAATGTGGAAATTATACTACACAGATATGTATAAATTTCCTATACGAAAATAAATACATGCAAAATTAAATATGTTTACAGGGATTCAAATACCTTGGCAGCTGTTGTTTCCGCGGTGATATTGGTACTGTACGCCCACTCTGCTAGAGATAAAGTACGCATTTCTCTCTCATATTCAGTATTGAATTCTTCTAGAAATTGATTGACCTCGCCCATTGTAAATGAACTGTCAAAATTCATACACTGATTTTGCCATCCGATTATTTCTCCTTCATTTTGAATTTTCAGCCAATCAATGAGTGGTTTAAAGTATTCCACAATGGCGGAGACATCCATCTTACGCTGACCTGTAATGACCTCCATGGCATCTGGCCAAGGCTTAGATGATCCCATTCTTAACATATTTCTGAAACATAAATAAAATGTTGATGTCAATGATGTAATTCTTACTGAATCTGTTTTAATTTTGCAGCACTAGACAGTCCTTTGGATAAAATTTCTCAACAGTATTGTTAACTGCAGTGCTCAGGTCAAAATTGTTGATTCCAAATATTTTTCAGATGCTGAGAATGAGAAAACAACCAGCACAGATTCAACTAGATAAAAATACCCTAAACAACACAGCCTCATTCACCTATCTTGGAAGTATAGTAATATCTGATGGGGGTGCAGATAAAGACATAAAAGCTAGACTTAGTAAAGCTAGGGGTGCTTCCATAAAGATTAAAACATCTGAAATACAAACTGTATAATCAGAAAGACAAAACTAAGACTTTACAACAGCTGTGTTTTGTCAGTCCTATTATATGGGGCTGAATGCTGGAGAATGATCGAAAAAGCAGAAATTCTAAATGGCCAGAATCTCAAAATCCAGATATAATATTTTTATATATAAATATACAAGAAAATTTATAAAAATTACAGTTGTGACTAAATATTAACAAATCCTTAGCCTGTATAATATGTAAAGCAATATAGCAGTATATTATTATGATTATCATGTATATTTATGAGCATTAGAAAGCATATGATAAATTTTGAAGCAGTCTGAAGCAAAATGTATTCTTGTGAATACTGAAAATTTCTTGTTTGAAACACCAACAACTTAATAACATGTAAATGTATTTCTTGCTTTGAGGCTTAGCAGGCCAAGCAGCAGAGTAAACACAACTGGTGGGAATTCGTAAAAAAAATCACATGTTTAAAATGAATTTATACTGAAATACTTAAAATCACTTACCCAAGAAGTTGACCAGCTTCCTTAGATCTATAGATGTCACACTTATGTAGAGGACCAGTCTGTCCAGCAGCTTTACACAAAGCCTGGTGAAACTGAAACTGTACCACAAAGCTCACAAAATATCTGAAACCAAATAAAAACAAGAGCTGTAGTCAAAAGGCATGGTGCAGCCTAGCCCACAGTGCTACACACATATATTTACATGAAACCAAGCTTGGATATAGCATACTAGTAAATACTATACAATTATGGACTTTTTAGTGGTTGTATATGGTGTGATATTCACCGGAAAAATAAATATTGATCGAGCTGAGGTCAATATTTATTTTTCCGGTGAATATCACACCATATACAACCACTAAAAAGTCCATAATTGTTTTATTATATAATTTAGCCACTGTGGCACTTCGGTTGACAATGTTTTCACAAACCTGTGATCAGGCAATCTAACAATTTTACCGATGTTAGATTTCCTTGCCCACCCTGGTTGAGACCGGCAGATCATACTAAAATTATCCCGCATTAATTAGATAAATTAATTAATTTGATTGACTTTTTAAATCTGATTCTATGAAAAAATAAATGGCATTCCGGATGAGACACAATCAATTACACACTAAATTGATAATATCATAACGTCAACGCGGATGAGACACAATCACTTGCGCACACTTAATATTGATGACGTTCTAATCATTTTACAGAGAACGTCAACAAAAATCAATGACGTACACCGAATTTGATATTCACTGGAAAATCCGTGGTATATCATGTGAGATCCAATGGTCACGTGTTACCCTTTTAGCCAATCATAAAAATGGAATTTATTAATTATATAATAATAGTGTTTATTATATGGCCAATGATTTTGCCCTTTTCTGATTAGTTGAGACGGCATTTGGCGAGCCCAATAAATCCTTATATTCACCGTGCAATAACGCATGTGACATACAGCCTCGACAAATATTGTATAATGTTTTACGGATAAAGCAGAACAATAGACAACATTAATTTTTTTCTTATATATATATTTATAACAACTTGCTCCTTATAGCTTCCACTTCCAAATATTACAGATATAAATTATACACAACATTTTACGAAATATCTCAGTTTCAGGTTTTATAATATCGTTAACATTTAAATATAACTTTGAACACACATGACATTCAACAAATGGCATGTACATGTATTTGGGAATCAAACATTTGGCATTTAGTTATATATACAAAATAAGCTGCAAATTCAAATTAAGCAGACATATCATTGTACAAAGTGAAATAGTTTTCACTGGAGTGGGGCAATTGTGTTTTAATACACTCATGTCAAGATTTTTCTTTATATTGAGATGTTGAGTTCTGAGATGTTGGCGGATACTGCATACCCAGGGAAGACCACTAACCTACTCCTAGTTCTATGAACATGAAATCAATGTGATACCTTCTAATGTTTGTGTGGAACAATTATTTACATTAGATATCAAATCATGGAATCAGTTAATTTTTTCCTGTAAAAAAGATGTTATTTTGGGGATTCGCAAAACAAATGTTTCCAAAACATCCCACACAAACAGTAAGGGGTATTGATCACGTGGTACAACATTGAATCTGGATCCCGTTAATATTTGCTAGACTTACCTGATATAAGGTGTATTAGATGGTATATGGTATTTTGCACCTGGATCAAAGTCATCAGTACCTCTAGCTACAGGTGGTGAAATACCTTGATGTTTACACCTGAGAAAAAAAAAACATATTGTATTTAGGAAGTCTGAAAATCTGATGATACTAAGCTGTCTAGTCTACTGTTAACTCAACAGCTATAGTTACAGAATGCTTATATATAAATTGGCACTAAGTTTATGTTTTTTTAGCCTTAAATATATTTTTGAGTCTGGTGCTCAATTTCCATAAAAAGTTAGTTGAATAATACACACACCAATGAAATAACTAGAGAATCCAACTGTTCAAGTTACAATTAGAAGTGTCTCTGAAGAAGACTAATACAGTCCCTCCCCCAACTGTTGGAGAAAATTGATGGCAGGTAATGGGTTCTTATAATGCTTAACATCTATGTATAGTTTAAAAATAATTGGATCATACATTACAAAATGTGAAATATTCAGTCTGAAAATGGCAATAATTCCACAAAATACATCTGATCAAACTGTTAATTGAAGGTGCACAGGTTGTTATGATGCTTAACATATCAGTGTGCAGTTATAAAAATGGGATCATACATAACTGAATACACCTCCAGGCAAAATTGTATTTATGGTTGGACAAACAGACAACCTGATTCCAATATACCCTCCAACTTTGTTGCACACTTTCCATATACTCACCATATACATTATAAGGCGTAAACACAAGTTTTCCACTTTTTTCATATAAAAAAATTTAAATTTTTTCCTCTGTATCTATGACAACAGTATGTATACCTTAGTTCCCACCATCGGTTGTTGTAGTCTTGTGCTGTAGTTTTACCACTAAATACATCCCATCTCCATTGGTCAATTAGATACCCAAACGGCAGGAAAGCAATCTTCTCTAGCGCTGTCTTCATCAGGAAGTTAATATCACTCTCTGAAATAACAAGCAAAATCAGTGAATTAAGATTCCCCACCAGCAGGTTCTATTTTTGTGATTTGCACTTATTTTAAAAGGGCCATAACTCAAAGGAAAATTAGCAAACCTACTTGGGTTAACAATATGCGCATTTCCTATCTATGTTGATACTTTGCACAAAGTTTAATGAAATAGTGTTCCATAATTTTGGAGAATTAGCGCAGACAAGAATTTCAGACGGACACGGTAGACTGAAGGATGGATGGACAAAAACTCAAATTTAATATCCCTCTCTTTCTCTGAAACATATCTTTCTCTAATAAACACATACTACATAAAAACTTCAAATATCAAAATCACCTAAATTGAGAGAGTTTGTTATTTCTTTTGCTGAATGTTGGTGGTGTTTTATTGGTTTATCCAATTTCCACCATCATTTCAGAATTCACAGCCTCCATGTAAGTGAAATAATCTTGACTGAGGCATTCCAACGGCAGCATCAATATTGTACACAGCTTTAATAGATGCCTGTCACAGTAAATGCTTCAGTAACACAGAAATATTGGTTGGTAGGTTGTACATGTATATGGTTCTATGTCACAATATTAACATTTCAGATTGTGTTACATGCAATCTAAAACTAGAACTGTCTCTTTAGAGCCAAATACCCCCGCCCCCAACATTGACCTCCTGACCTTCACCTTTGACTTATGGACATAAATCTAGTGTGCAACATATCATCTCATGTTGGTTTACATTTGTGCCAAGTTTGTTCAAAATCCATCCATAGACATGAAAGATATGGAGCGGAAATGATATTGGGACGGACAACCAGATGAAGGGACAGACAGAGTGATTCCTATATACCCCTAAACTTTGTTTGCAGGGGGCATAACAAGTTAATTCATGCAGTGTGTGAGCTGTCAGAAGAACACCTTACTACCACCCCACTCAAACATCTGGCATCAAAACACCATAACATTTAAAACAAACAATTTTGAGGAGCTTCAGTGATCCAGTGGTTTAAACAGCCAGGTAACTGATCACACACAGTGCCATCACTACCTGGGGGTTAAAATCCAACCAGGTACATCCTAGTTTTAAGAGGTTTGTCAGTTTATTTGCAGACATTTGGTGTTTTTAGGCACTCTAGCTGTGACTATATTTGTCATATGATTACTTAGGTATTGTGTTTACTGTTTGGACTGCCTAAAAACTGTAAACTGTAGGGGGGGGGGGTGAAAATCTGTCAAATAACTTTGGTTAGAGCAAGTTCAGATGTAAATTTATAAATACCATGATCATTTTCTAGTCTGTCCAACAGTTTGATGGTATTTAGATGTTTTGGTGTAGACACAGATAACGCCATCACATCTCCTACTGCCTCATGAAAACCTGAAAATTAAAAATGAAGATGAATTGTAAACATTATAGTACTGTAAACATATTGAATAGGCCTGAGCAGTCACAACAGACGATGTTCATCCATTACCTCCACAGATGCAAATCCATAGTCCTAACTATGAAGGTACCTAAACAGTAGTGCAAACTCTATAGAATCCCAAGCAGTCTCTACTTCATAGCATATGTTAGTTCTCTTTCATTTCAATTGTAACCTGAAATATTGATGTGGCTGACCAGGCTCAATGGGTGGCCAGGTAGCTCAATCAGTAGTGTGTCCTGCTAGTATTGCAAAGGGTTCAAGTCCCAATTTAGTCGCTGCATTTTTTCCTTTACTGTTATATTTGAAGGCTCATCTGACCCTGGAAAGTGGGAAACAAAGAGGTTGGTGGCCAAAGGGTGGTACCTGGTGGTTGCAGTTCAAGTTTGTTGAATAGAAAAAAGAATGGAGGAATGTGGCAGATGATCACATCCCCCTATGTTTGAGATAATAATTTTTAATTGAAGAAACAGTGTTAGAAATTTCTATCTTTCACATCCACATGCATTTATCTACCACTGTATATCTTCACCTCCACATGCAGCCGATTGTCATAAAATGACAAATTTAAACATTCTGTTGTTTTGGGGGGGAAAAATTAATGACAATCCTCATTCCAGACACAAAATCTACCCACTTTGGTGGAATACCTCTATCTACCACAGATGCATATGATATATTCTATTATTCTTTCATGTTACACTGACAATGCAAAAAGGCAAAAAGGGCATGAATACATACCTGGGTTACCCCCCTCCCTGAATGGTACTGGCAGATCTTTATACTGGAGGTAATACTGTATATGTCCCATCTCATGGTGAATTGTAATCAAATCCTCCATCTTAATATTAGTACACATCTTGATTCTATAAATAAAAGATAACACATTAAATTACCAGAGAGAGAGAGAGAGAGAGAGAGAGAGGGAGAGAAATATGCAAACAGTCACAAAAATACTAACAATGTAAAACACCAGACACTCAAAGTACATTCTGTTTCTATACCAAGGGAGATCTTTTATCTTTTGGAAAGTGTAAAAGTACATAAAGTATTTTTGTTAGTGTTTTAAGCTTTTACCGATTAGAACTACTGTTTTGTTTTTTATGACATTAAACATGCAATTTTTAAATTATGAAAGTATAGAATCTTAAAAGTATGAAGGTATTTTATCGTTGTGTGAATATGTTTAAATTACTAATTCCAATAAAAACCTTTAAAAAAAATAATAAAACTAAAGACTTAAGGGTTGAAAGATGTAATAAATTTGTTATTCAGGAACTAATGATACCTCATCACCCATTCAAATATTACCTAAAATCCTTTTGGTTATAGAAATCCCAGGCAGAAGCATGACATATAACATCTCTCCCTGCTGGACGTACTATCATAGATTTATTCCAGAATGTTTCAGGCATTGCCTTCAAACCCAGGGATGTGAAAAATTCTTCTGCTGTTTTAAACATACGATGAGCTGTGTAATTCTGAAAATCAAGAATGATATGTATGTTATTATATTTTTATTAGCCTTGTGTATTTCCTATTTCTTTCAGTTTGAGAGCAATGGCATTCATAGGACTATAAATGCAAAATAACCTCATCACTGTGTTTGAATATTAATATCGGCAAATACACATTCCTGGGGAACTATAACCTGGTAAACAAAATGGCTGCCTCCATGTTCCCAGCTGGTTTACTTCTATCGTGCATTATTCAGTTTGTCGTGCAAATGTTTGGCATTCATATTGGCTATAAAAGCCATTTCAAAACAGTTCAATTGTTAAATATTTCATTTGCTAGATCTCTATACTCTATTTGTTACTGAATGTGGATTATTCAACTCGATTGCTGATTGAGGGGGGTTAATGTCCAATTCAAGAATATTTCCCAGTTATAAAGACATCAACAGTTATAGGTAAAGTTGCAGAAAATTTAACCTTTGAAGTGTGCTAAAAGCAATGTGCAGGGAGCATGTGGAGGGCTCTTGAATATGCCATGCCGGTCATGACAAACCCGAATGAACTGTCACAACCTTTTTTTAAGTCTTTGTCATACCCTTGACCTCTGACATGCAAAGTGAGCACTCTACAAACTAAGCTACCCTAGTGGTTAAATTATTCAGATTTTCACAGTAAAATGAAACAAAGAAAGATATTAAAAGGAAATAATGCTACTGGTAATTTTAGCTAGAAAACATGTACATGACCACAGACAATGCAATAAAAAATCATGATAAACATAAATAGGGACCATCCTGTCTGTGGATAAGATAAACACGGGATCTGCCCCAAGTTGGATATAAACCCTGGTGATGAGAGTAGCTGTGAACAACAACCCAGCTTTATAAGACAACTAGCAAGTTAAGAGGCTATTTTATCAATAATCTATCATACCTGTCTAACTAATTCAGGTGTCACTTCTACATTGACTTTGTTCTTGTATGGTTCCATTAAATCATATAATTTCTGCCATTATGAGGCTATTGTATCAATAATCTATCATACCTGTCTAACTAATTCAGGTGTCACGTCTACATTCACTTTGTTCTTGTATGGTTCCATTAAATCATATAAATTCTGCCATTCCTGACCCCACATGTTACCTTAAAATATAACATACATGTACATATTCATGATATTAAATCTTCTAAAATTTAATTCAAAGAACAAAAGAATATATAATAATCGTTGAAACAATTAACTCATCAGTATTTTCAGTAAGGCTGTTTTAATGGGGGTTGCCAGGTAACCTCAATATGTTTGTGCAGAATAGTAAATTCAATTGCATACAAAATTGAATTCACTGATGATTTCCTATAAAAATGTAAAGCCACATTACACTCACTCCAGTTGTTAGGTGCTAATTTTTTATCCTTTATTTCATAAAAAATTTTAAAAATTAGAACATATTAAAATAGAATAGGTAGCAATTGGCTATTTTATTGGACTGAGAGTTCACATTTAATGGTTTGCGAATAGGTAACTCAGAGTGTTGCATCAAGAATTACACAGGTTTTTACAACAGTTTTACCATATCTAAATTTGAATCCAGTGATATGACTTAAGTACTTTAGTAAGGGACTACCCCCAACTTATAACACCAATAGTCCAATAACAATCGGATTTAATTACCAAAAAATGAGCTGGTATATGACCAGATGCTGGGAAACGTTCTGCTCCATAAAGCTTCCTCAGCTTCTTACGGACGTAAGCATGAAGTTGTTCATATAAAGGTTTGAGTTGTTCCATTAATTCTTGTAAATCCTGCTGGAAAGTAGGCGTGTCATAAACAGATCTCCAGTATTCACCAGTATCATTATAGCCTTCAAAACAATTAAATAAACATGTATATTGCCTGTATCATAAACAAAGTGGGCGTGTCATAAACAGATCTCCAGTATTCACCAGTATCATTATAGCCTTCAAAACAATTAAATAAACATGTATATTGCCTGTATCATAAACAAAGTGGGTGTGTCATAAACAGATCTCCAGTATTCACCAGTATCATTATAGCCTTCAAAACAATTAAATAAACATGTATATTGCCTGTATCATAAACAAAGTGGGTGTGTCATAAACAGATCTCCAGTATTCACCAGTATCATTATAGCCTTCAAAACAATTAAATAAACATGTATATTGCCTGTATCATAAACAAAGTGGGTGTGTCATAAACAGATCTCCAAGATTCACCAGTATCATTATAGCCCTCAAAACAATAAAATAATCAAGCATGTGGATCCCTGTAAACGATACTGGAAAGCACTGAAAAAATGACAGTTTTACGTTTCTTCATGTCACAAAAGCATATTGGAAGTTAACACATTCATATGGCAGCTGGGTGAACTGAAGCAATATGACATTAAATCTCTTGCTGAAGGAAATACAATGCAGCATGGCTCAGGGACTCAAACCCACAACACTTGAATCATGAGTCTGCTACTAAAACACTCTGCAATATGTTTCCACATATGCATACAATAACTTCCCTAAACATTACTTTAAAAACTTTGTTAAAAATATATGCCAATTGTCAGTATAACCTACCTAACTCACGGACACCTTCGTAACTCAGTCTTACAAATTCTTAATATTTATCAGTGTAACCTACCTAGCTCACGGACACCCTCGTTACTCAGTCTTACAAATTCTTCATAATTATCAGTGTAACCTACCTAGCTCACGGACACCCTCGTTACACAGTCATACAAATTCTTCATAATTATCAGTGTAACCTACCTAGCTCACGGACACCCTCGTTACTCAGTCTTACAAATTCTTCATAATTATCAGTGTAACCTACCTAGCTCACGGACACCCTCGTTACACAGTCATACAAATTCTTCATAATTATCAGTGTAACCTACCTAGCTCACGGACACCCTCGTTACTCAGTCTTACAAATTCTTCATAATTATCAGTGTAACCTACCTAGCTCACGGACACCCTCGTTACTCAGTCATACAAATTCTTCATAATTATCAGTGTAACCTACCTAGCTCACGGACACCCTCGTTACTCAGTCTTACAAATTCTTCATAATTATCAGTGTAACCTACCTAGCTCACGGACACCCTCGTTACACAGTCATACAAATTCTTCATAATTATCAGTGTAACCTACCTAGCTCACGGACACCCTCGTTACACAGTCATACAAATTCTTCATAATTATCAGTGTAACTACCTAGCTCACGGACACCTTCGTTACTCAGTCTTACAAATTCTTCATAATTATCAGTGTAACCTACCTAGCTCATGGACACATTCGTTACTCAGTCTTACAAATTCTTCATAATTATCAGTGTAACCTACCTAGCTCACGGACACCCTCGTTACACAGTCATACAAATTCTTCATAATTATCAGTGTAACCTACCTAGCTCATGGACATCTTCATTACACAGTCATACAAATTCTTTATAATTATCAGTGTAACCTACCTAGCTCATGGACACATTCGTTACTCAGTCTTACAAATTCTTCATAATTATCAGTGTAACCTACCTAGCTCATGGACATCTTCATTACACAGTCATACAAATTCTTTATAATTATCAGTGTAACCTACCTAGCTCACGGACACCCTCGTTACACAGTCATACAAATTCTTCATAATTATCAGTGTAACCTACCTAGCTCACGGACACCCTCGTTACACAGTCATACAAATTCTTCATAATTATCAGTGTAACCTACCTAGCTCACGGACACCCTCGTTACTCAGTCTTACAAATTCTTCATAATTATCAGTGTAACCTACCTAGCTCACGGACACCCTCGTTACACAGTCATACAAATTCTTCATAATTATCAGTGTAACCTACCTAGCTCACGGACACCCTCGTTACACAGTCATACAAATTCTTCATAATTATCAGTGTAACCTACCTAGCTCACGGACACCCTCGTTACTCAGTCTTACAAATTCTTCATAATTATCAGTGTAACCTACCTAGCTCACGGACACCCTCGTTACTCAGTCATACAAATTCTTCATAATTATCAGTGTAACCTACCTAGCTCACGGACACCCTCGTTACTCAGTCTTACAAATTCTTCATAATTATCAGTGTAACCTACCTAGCTCACGGACACCCTCGTTACACAGTCATACAAATTCTTCATAATTATCAGTGTAACCTACCTAGCTCACGGACACCCTCGTTACACAGTCATACAAATTCTTCATAATTATCAGTGTAACTACCTAGCTCACGGACACCTTCGTTACTCAGTCTTACAAATTCTTCATAATTATCAGTGTAACCTACCTAGCTCACGGACACCCTCGTTACACAGTCATACAAATTCTTCATAATTATCAGTGTAACCTACCTAGCTCATGGACACATTCGTTACTCAGTCTTACAAATTCTTCATAATTATCAGTGTAACCTACCTAGCTCACGGACACCCTCGTTACACAGTCATACAAATTCTTCATAATTATCAGTGTAACCTACCTAGCTCATGGACATCTTCATTACACAGTCATACAAATTCTTTATAATTATCAGTGTAACCTACCTAGCTCACGGACACCCTCGTTACACAGTCATACAAATTCTTCATAATTATCAGTGTAACCTACCTAGCTCATGGACACCTTCGTTACACAGTCATACAAATTCTTTATAATTATCAGTGTAACCTACCTAGCTCACGGACACCCTCGTTACACAGTCATACAAATTCTTCATAATTATCAGTGTAACCTACCTAGCTCACGGACACCTTCGTTACTCAGTCTTACAAATTCTTCATATTTATCTTTCATTTTTCTACCAGTAACATTTCTCCATGCTTCCCACACTAGCGTTAACTCTGTGTAGTTCCTTGAACTGGTGAGAATATCATACAAATCTAAAATTAAATCAGACATAATTGACTCTTACAAATTAAAACAGAATCTATATCTAAATTACAAAAAGGCAGAGGAGTTAAATTACAAATTATTATAGAGTAAAAGATGCTTGAAAGTGTAAAATTTGTGAAAGTCAGAGTGTTGGTTAAATAAAGTGAACAAACCTTAATTTTGTAACTATGCGTACCTTGATACCCGCATGCATGGTCAACCATATCGTTTCTGCTGGTACTTATTCAATTATCAGTTTGATAGACTGGAACATTTTATGTCTGAATTGAAAACCCACTATCACTTTACTTTAAGCCAAAACACAATTGGCAGTTGGAAAATTGCATGGGAAGCCAAAAAATGATGGTCAAAGGGAGATAATTCAAGTCTCAGAGCTAGGATTTGGTTTGACTTGTCTCTTCTTTTCAATAGTCATGAACATGTTTCTGTAATTGCCTAAAAATGTATTTTGATGATTTTGATGCTATAACCAATTATGATAATTATGTTTGAGTAATAAAAATTATTTAAATTTTGATGTTCAGATAAAGGTTTTTGCCAGTCGGGCACAACAACAATTGGTGACTCAAACTGACCATTGTTTTTTGGGCCTAAAACTGCTGTATCTGAAGTAAAATGTATCCTATGTTTAATTATCTATCATTCCAGTATTTATCAGATATACCCGTACCAAGAGTACCTATATTCCAGACTTACCAGGATCTAATTTTAGACATTTGTTTCCACCTAAGCACACTTTCCCTTTGCCATATATACCCTCTATCTCGGACTGCAAATCATTTAACTGAAACAAAACACAAAACATTCAATTTAATTCAATCTTTCAATTCCACATTTATTGCATATTTTTTGCATAATTTGAAATGACCAACTTTTCAGTTTCTGTGAAAGACCAAACAAATCCAAGATATTTTATCTACAGTAAAACACTGAATTTATTATTGTGATGCATGCCCCAATCGAAAATTTTTCCTTTGTA
Organism: Anadara kagoshimensis; assembly: GCA_021292105.1. Classification (NCBI taxonomy): domain Eukaryota; kingdom Metazoa; phylum Mollusca; class Bivalvia; order Arcoida; family Arcidae; genus Anadara; species Anadara kagoshimensis. The sequence continues at coordinate 1,369,830 of CM037867.1, read as the reverse complement.
CTGAGGCAGTGGTTGGTTCTGGGATAGTGGAAGAAACTAAGCAATATGAGAAAATCAAGAAGTTTGGTCTGTATAATTAATGCAGCCCCCAGGTGACTTTAGAAATGCAGACTCTATCATGTCTATGATTGGTGTTCTTTCTATGGAAATTCATTTTTGTTGATGGTTGGTTAGTTAAATGTTGCTTTAATTTAACGTCGCATCACAATTTTTTCAGCAATTCACGACGAAAACTATTTTATTAATCTCTATGGATTAATCTACAAACTATTTCGAGTATGCATGTGAAGTGCGAGTGTGTTGTTTGGCCTTCCTTGTACTAGCGCACACTCAGGGTGATTTTAAGGTGCTAGCTCACCAAGTCAGTACGTCGTAGACAAGTGTACCACTCCCCCTCCATCCATTATACTGATACCAGGTGAACCAGTAAAGGCCAACGGCAAGGAAAATTCACTTTCCCGCATATATATACTGGTATACCTTTTTAAGTTTATTTTTATCTGTCAATGCACTTGTTCCAATGTCTGAAATCTTTGAAAACTGTCGCTTGACTTGTTCATCATTAAAGTGTTTCCAATCAAATTGAGAGGCATTGGCAGCAGCCTCTTTTTCAAAATCAGCTAATTTTAGGCGAGCCTCTGTCTGAAATAAAACAAACATGAAGTTTCTTAGTTAACAAATTAATATGCAATTTATTTTGAACTGACAAGACAAGCTGCAATTGAAAAGTACAGGAAATTGAATATTTTAAGATTCTAAATATGTAATAAATATTTTTCTGGACAACTAAAAAAATTCAAATATTAACTGATCTGAAAAAATCTGAAACTTCATATTGGAAAACTAAACTGATTCAATTGAAATACTATAAATTTACTCTCTTTAGCACAATCAAGTTTTAGTGGGAATGGTGTCTGAGGCATAATCATTAATATGGTCATAACTGCATGTTTCATCTGATCTATACTGTAAAATCAAATGGGGATGAAATTTCACTATTTTCATTAGCTACTACATACAATAATTTCAATGAAAATTGTTACCCATGTTACCATTCAACCTCATGAAACAAATATTTTGAATATTTCTGAAAATATCTGAATTGATTCTGTATAATTCTTAACCAAGAATTAGTGTCTGAATTTTTCTGAAAACTTTTACCTGTATTCTGAATTTTTTGAAAATTTTGAATTCAAATTGAAAATATAAAAACATATTCAAAATTCAGGAAAATTTTAGAACTTTTCAGACAAAATTTAGACAATGCTTTCCTCAAAAAAAATTACTTTCACAAAACACTTTCACAAAATGTTTGCCAAACAGAATTTTTATAGTATTACAAAACCACAAAATTTGAACCCCCATGAATATTAATGATTCCAACGTATTATTGTATTAGATTGTTGGTAATCACAAAATTTGCAATAATTGTCTAGTACCATTAAATTCTACTGACCAAGGGGCTTGATCTTTCTTTTAATCATAATAAATCCAAAATAAACTTTTTCTTCAAATCTTTACCTGTTTCTGTTGATTATAGTCTGTGATGTTAGTAGCATATGTCCATTCTACCTCTGACTCTTCATAATACACCTTCTCGGCAGCCATATTGTATTCTGTCAGCCATTGTTGGGCCTGTTGCATGTTTGCAGACAGAGGAGCATGGCGTTGATTGGAGCAAACATCCTCCCAACCGACCTGTTTTCCAGCATTTTGTTTCTCAAGCCATGCTGTTAGAGGAGCAAAGTAGTCCATTAAAGCCTTAGCACTCATATTGGGTTGACCAGTCAAGGCTTCCATAGCATACGGCCACGGTTTTGATGAACCCAGTCGTAACATGTCCCTGTAAATACAATCAAACCAGATTTATTTTATAAAGACTATTAAGATGTGTTGCAGAGAGGTTATGTACTAGCATACTCAAGATTTAAAGATCATCAATACTTGATTGTTTTGTAAGAAGTATGAGGGCTTTTTTGTAAGTGACAGGCCGGCCAAAAGCTAGTTACGGAACAACTGGTTGTCGAAGTAGATTTTACATTAGGTATAGAACCATTCAAGTTGTTATTGAACACTTGTTTAGTTGATAATACAAATTGGTTAACATAAAAGGTTACTAGAATTGGCAAATTATCTTTTGGTATTAACCTCAGTTTTGTTTTGTGATAGGTCCTGGGATGTAGAGAGCACTGAACTTCACAGGCAAATACTGCTATGTAAATGAGTAATGGCAGTTACATTATATACTATAATGATATACCTTCAAATTAGCTGGTGTGCTATTCAAGTAAAGTCTTACACCCTTTTTTTTAATTTATATCACAAAAATTTGGAATAGTGTGGGATTGACAATAATAATAATAATAATTAGCAATAATCTTTGGACAGAGTTTAAAAAAATCTTCTGTGGCTGTATTTCCCATCATTAATCACCAAATGAAACTCCTTTATAGTGCATTACACAGTCTCTCACCCAAAGGTAAGGTTCCAATCTCACTCAGGACAGATCTATATATGTGAGAAAGTTTTCAGTTCATTTGCTGAAGGTTAATGAATTCTGCAGGTATTCTGGTTTCCACCATAAGCAATAAATTGAAATCTTCTATATAAGTGAAAGAATCTTGACTGGATTGTAAAACTACAATGCTTCTTTATACTGAAAACACTTGAGTAAATAATGACTGTAAAAATGTTCTTGCTGTACACAAATTTACTTATTTACCCTAGTTTTGTACCCGCTGCCTTTGATCTATAGATGTCACACTTATGTAGGGGACCTGTCTGTCCTGCTGCCTCGCACAGAGCCACTGTACCACAAATCTAACTTACCCTAGTTTTGTACCCGCTACCCTAGATCTATAGATGTCACACTTATGTAGGGGACCTGTCTGTCCTGCTGCCTCGCACAGAGCCACTGTACCACAAATCTAACTTACCCTAGTTTTGTACCAGCTGCCCTAGATCTATAGATGTCACACTTATGTAGGGGACCTGTCTGTCCTGCTGCCTCGCACAGAGCTTTATGAAACTGAAACTGTACCACAAAACTCACAAAATATCTGAAAAATATCAAACGTATAAATTATGTTACTGTGATTATCAAACAAATATCTGAATGCTGAATAAAAGAAACAATTTATACAGAACAGTGGATCTTGTATACAGTATAATCTGTTGTATGATTTTATCAATAATCCAAGTATCAGAAAAATGTGTAAGTTCCCTTGCTGAAAAATCAGTAGTTTTACCAGCAGGTGGTATATCAGTGATTTTGTCACATTTTTTTAAAAACAAACTACCTTCTTTTTTTTTAAATTTGGAATATTCAAAGTTTTAAAATAATAGCAAACTTCATTATGAAATGTTGACAAAAGCTTATTTAATTTTCTAGCCATATATTGTTGTTTTGAGAATTTTAGTGGTCATATAAGGAAATTTTAGTCATTTTCCCACAGGGGAAACTGCCTTTAATCGGTACTAATTTAGACAAAATCACTGTATATTTATATAGAGTGTTTGGTGGTAAATGATATTTTGCATGGATTTCTAACTTGAAGATAACTTCTCAGTTGATCCAAATTATAAAACTGAAATCACCTCAAAAATCTGCCATACATACCTGATATATGGGGTGTTTGATGGTATGTGATATATGGGGTGTTAGATGCTTACCTGATATATGGAGTGTTTGATGGTATGTGATATATGGGGTGTTAGATGCTTACCTGATATATGGAGTGTTTGATGGTATGTGATATATGGGGTGTTAGATGCTTACCCGATATATGGAGTGTTTGATGGTATGTGATATATGGGGTGTTAGATGCTTACCTGATATATGGAGTGTTTGATGGTATGTGATATATGGGGTGTTAGATGCTTACCTGATATATGGAGTGTTTGATGGTATGTGATATATGGGGGTTAGATGCTTACCTGATATATGGAGTGTTTGATGGTATGTGATATATGGGGTGTTAGATGCCTTACCTGATATATGGAGTGTTTGATGGTATGCGATATATGGGTGTTAGATGCTTACCTGATATATGAGGTTTGATGGTATGCGATATATGGGGTGTTAGATGCTTACCTGATATAGGGAGTTTGATGGTATGTGATATATGGGGTTGTTAGATGTTACCTGATATAGGGAGTGTTTGATGGTATGTGATATATGAGTGTTAGATGGCTTACCTGATATATGGAGTGTTTGATGGTATGTGATATATGGGGTGTTAGATGCTTACATGATATATGGAGTGTTTGATGTATGTGATATAGGGGTTGTTAGATGCTTACCTGATATATGGGGTGTTAGATGCTTACCTGATACAGTAGAACTTCGATAACTCGAACTTCGATATCTCACTCGAAGTAATTATTTTGTCCCGACCGGTTTCTATATAAACTATATAAATACAACTTCTATAACTCAAACTCCTATAACTCGAATACCCCCGATAACTCGAAGTAATGTTGAGGTGCAAAAATAAAAATGATGGGAAAAACAACCTTCTAAAACTCGAAATATTTTTATTAATGAGTGACATAGAACGTGTCAGTGAAAACACGCTAATTAATCAACAATTAGCTATAATACTTTCGTATAATCCGATTAATGATTGGAGAAGTGATACAAAAGGTTTTGCTACTGTATTAATTAGTATCAATTAAAGGATTAGTACTCGGTGTCGTAATGGGCAATGAAGTGTAACCGTGTACTCCCTCAGTAGAAGCCGAGATTTGTGCCGCTGGCGATAACAACATATTTCAGGTGATTTAAGCTGAATTTTAATAACTGACACGTGGTAGGCACACTCGTTTTATAATTTCTATAAAATGTGCGTCTTGTTTTGTATATGTAATATTATGATAATTACATACAATGTACATGGATATGTTATCTGATTCAGTTCTTTGAATGCATTACAGTCTGTATTGGTAATACACATTTTGTGTATTTCATGTATGCGTTTGTTGTCGCCATTATAACATAATTAATAATTTGATTTTAATTCATTTATTATTTTATGTAATACCGGTACATATTACACCAGTGTATCGGTAAACAGTTTTACACCATCCAACATTTCTCCCAAAGAAATTAAAATGTTACATTGTGACGTCATCCTTCAACCTCGAAAACTCGAACACCCCGATAACTCGAAGTCATCATCGAAGTCCCGCGCACTTCGAGTTATCGAAGTTCTACTGTATAGGGAGTGTTTGATGGTATGTGATATATGGGGTGTTAGATGCTTACCTGATATAGGGAGTGTTTGATGGTATGTGATATATGGGGTGTTAGATGCTTACCTGATATAGGGAGTGTTTGATGGTATGTGATATATGGGGTGTTAGATGCTTACCTGATATATGGAGTGTTTGATGGTATGTGATATATGGGGTGTTAGATGCTTACCTGATATAGGGAGTGTTTGATGGTATGTGATATATGGGTGTTAGATGCTTACCTGATATATGGAGTGTTGATGGTATGTGATATATGGGGTGTTAGATGCTTACCTGATATAGGGAGTGTTTGATGGTATGTGATATATGGAGTGTTAGATGCTTACCTGATATATGGAGTGTTGATGGTATGTGATATATGGGGTGTTAGATGCTTACCTGATATATGGAGTGTTTGATGGTATGCGATATATGGGGTGTTAGATGCTTACCTGATATAGGGAGTGTTTGATGGTATGTGATATATGGAGTGTTAGATGCTTACCTGATATATGGAGTGTTTGATGGTATGTGATATTTAGCTCCTGGATCAAAATCAGTTGATGTTCTCTCTACTGGGGGAGACACGCCTTGATATTTACACCTACAAAAATAAAACTTTTCATTCAATATATACATGTATATTTACAATATGACTGTACCTGTCTTCGATGAAACATACAGAAGCAATTCCCATGAAAGACAATTGGGGTTATGGCCCTTGATGTGTATCAATTTTCCCGCAATATTACGTCATGTCCTACACAGGGGGTCACGTGGTCATGTGAGATATGCCAATCTCGCATGGCTTTAAATCCTTTCTCACATTAGCAGGTATGGAAGAAATAGCGTCAAGGGTTAAAACAAATCAAAATATTTATTTAAAAAAAAGAATTGTAAATATAAGAAATGACATTTCTGCCCATGGTTTTTCAAGGGATAATGCAAGATAGTGTGCACGTGCCATATTCAAAATGAAGAAAAAGGGCTTCGCCCTTCATCAAATTTGGCATGCGCCACACTATAATCTTGCATTACCCCTTGAAATACCATGATCAGAATGTCATTTCTTAAATGAATTGCATATGTAACTATGTTACATATGTGGTATTTTTACCAGGATTATGTATTTCCTTTTTTCTATAATGATAACAATTGCACATGTACCTTTCAATGATTATATTGGAATTTCAAAACTTTATGTTGGATCTGCCAAAAAAAAAGGCAGACGGCCCAAGTCCTTCCATTATAAAACATAATTTAAAACACCCGATCAAGGAGAAAAACTAAAATTGATAAGACTGTTCATAAATACCTTAATTCCCACCACTTGTCATTAAATTTATCTTTAGGAGTTTCTCCGCTAAAAACACTCCATCTCCACTGATCAATGAGATATCCGAATGGTAAAAACGCAATCTTCTCCAATGCCATACTCAGTAGATAATTTATATCACTCTCTGAAATATACAAACCTACACTTGTAGCAGTTTGGGTAGCACAGCGGTCAACGCACTCAGACCCCAGTTTTGTAGCAGTCTGGGTAGCACAGCGGTCAATGCACTCACTTATAGTGCCAGAGATCCCAGGTTTGTAGCAGTCTGGGTAGCACAGCGGTCAAACCACTCACTTATAGTGCCAGAGATCCCAGGTTTGTAGCAGTCTGGGTAGCACAGCGGTCAAAGCACTCACTTATAGTGCCAGAGATCCCAGGTTTGTAGCAGTCTGGGTAGCACAGCGGTCAAAGCACTCACTTGTAGTGCCAGAGATCCCAGGTTTGTAGGAGTCTGGATAGCACAGCGGTCAAACCACTCACTTATAGTGCCAGAGATCCCAGGTTTGTAGCAGTCTGGATAGCACAGCGGTCAAACCACTCACTTATAGTGCCAGAGATCCCAGATTCAATCACTGGTCTAGTCCTGCATTTTTCTTCTTCCTGTTACAGTTTGGTGTGTAGTATTGGTATCATAAGTGGCAGACTTGCAATTGTGGCCACATAAAAAGTCCATCTGAGGGAATTTAGGCGAGATTTCCTACATGGGATTGTGGGAAACTCATTAACAACGGGGGAGTAATGTAGCAGTCTTGGTAGTTCAGTTGGTAGATCACTCACGTTGAGTACTGTTTCAAACCCTGGTCTGACCACTATACCAATAGCTGGTGATGTCATGATATAAGTGATATATTCTTGACTGGGACTTAAAACCCCATTTAATCAATCATTCTCTTATTAACAGACCAAATGTCTATCGAGTAAATTGTCTTGGGATTCCTTGTTTTTCTTTATACACATATTTTACAGTAATTAGTACATCATACCTGCGTCATTTTCTACATGATCTAACAAACCAATTGTCTTTAAATGTTTAGGTGTCGCCACTGATAGAGCCAGAGTGTCTCCTACAGCTTCATGAAAACCTGAATAAAAATATATGTTAAGATTTAGAAGTGATTTTTTGAAAAAGGATAACATAGATTAAACCTATAAAAACTGTCATGTAACTTAGGGTTCTTCAATGGTGTAGGGTGTGTGTTAACTTATACTAGGGTATGTAATAAAAAGTCAAGTAATGTAATACCTACCTTGTAGTGTAATAATTTTCTTCGTGTAATGTAATAACACCTTGTTATGGAATAAAAAAGTGTAATGTAATATAACAATGTTTGCGTTATGTTATAAAATTTCCGTGTAATGTAAAACAAAATTGGTCAAAGGCCAACAATTTTGTTCCGACTACTGACCTTGACGCTGACCTTGAGCTGACTCTGTCAAGGACAAAGGATACATATAAGTGTAGACTAATTTTGACTACAGTTGAAAGTCACTGTCACTTAATATAATCTGTATTTTAATGACATGGACCTAGATGGTTTCAGGCATTGAAGACTTCATTTAACATTAAGAAACTTAAATATCAGGTAACATTTTCACTTTTTACCTGGTAGGGATCATTCAAGAGCAAAGAGTTAATACTGCTATAAACTCATTACCTTGACTTTACTTTAAGGACACTTTGTAAAATATTTGAAATATTTTAATAACCTATTTCTAAATACTGCATAGGACTAGGCCTTGAGACCTCTTGATTCGTGTCATTAAAATACAAATTATTTTAACTGACATTGACCTTCAATTGCGGTCAAGATTAGTCTACACTTACCCTTTGCCCTTGACAAAGTCAGATTAATGTCAACGTCAAGGTCAGTGGTTGGAACAGATTCAATGGGCCGTATCTTGTCCCATTTCATTTTTACATTACACGGAAATTTTATTATATTACCAGTATGCGAAACTTTGTTTTATTAGACATTACTCATCTTTTTTTTATTACATAACAAGGTGTTATTACATTACACGGAAGAAATTATTACTCTACAAGGTAGGTATTACATTACTTTGCATTTATTACATAACCCGGCGTAACAGGGTACAAAAGGTCTCACTTAGGGTTCTTCAATGATGTAGGGGTACAACAAAACAGGTCTCCTAACATGATACAATATACATCTTATAGGATATTTAAAGATATGAACTGAAATTCAGAGGTCACCTTGGAACACTGAAATTCTTGCAAAATTGACTTTTGACTGTGTGTGTGTGTGTGTGTGTGTGTGTGTGGTGTGTTATAATCACCTGGGTTAGCCCCATCTCTAAAGTTTAATGGTTGTTGACTATACTGCATGAAGTATTCTATATGCCTAATCGTGTGTGTGTGTGTGTGTGTGTGTGTGTGTGTATGTGTGTGGTGTTATAATCACCTGGGTTAGCCCCATCTCTGAAGTTTAATGGTTGTTGACTATACTGCATGAAGTATTCTATATGCCCCATCTCATGGTGTATAGTTACTAAGTCTTCCATATTTATATCTGTACACATTTTTATCCTGAAATATAATCAAAAACAAACCTACAAATCCATGTCCAAAATCTAAAAGCAAAGTAAAAACTTTGGAACTGACAAGTCAGGTTAGCCACATGAACTTCCACCAGGGAAGTGAGGCCAAGTGCTCCGGAAGGGTAAGCACTTCCAGTTTAGCTAGCTACACCTGCCATGTGTGTAATCAAAAAAAAGAATCACATCAGAAGAACAGTATAGTTTGCTTGTAAATTAGTCCATCAAAATAAATCTTAACCAAAATTGTCCATAAAAACCTTTAATCAATATATTTAACATTTTTGGTATTTGATGGACAAACAAATACGATCAATTACAAATAACTTTAAATAAATACTGAATCAAGTGGACACATAATCATATAGTAATGTCTGTGTATAATGTAAACATATTTAATTTCGTGTGTATTTATTTTCAACGTATAGGAAATTTGGACATATCTGCGTAGTTTAATTTTCACGTTCTTGAAATATGCACAATAACATAATAAGTATAATATAATTTTCACTTGGTATTAATTTTCGCGCAAAACAAACAACCATGAAATAAGCGAAATTTGGTACACCACGAAAATAAGTATGTTTACAGTATGCTAGGAGAATGAAGCACAGTAATGCTGTTTTGTGCCTTCTTCTATTTATATTGAGGCAGTCAGTTCTGGAATGATGCAGGAAAAATTGGACTCTATCAGCCACATCTGCAGACATTGACACTCATGCTATAGATGACATGGGGAAAGCAAAACCTCCAGTCAAGTATATGCTGAAAGATTCTTGCACTTATATTGACATGTTCAGTTCAGGGATTGTGAAAGAAAATGGAACACCCAAAAAAGACCATCTACCTTCTGCAAGCAAACTGACAAACTTACTCACATAAGAGAATTAGCACAATGAGGTGCATTATGAAACTATTAATTAAATTAGATTGTTATTCTACAAGTTTAATTTTGTACCTAAAATCTTTTTGGTTATAGAAGTCCTCCGCGGAGGCATGACAGACCATTTTTCTACCAGTTGGTTTTACAATTATGGATTTATTCCAGAACCTCTCATTCATGGGCAATAGTCCTAAAGATTTAAAGAATTCCTCTGCAGTCTTAAACATTCTTAGTGGTGTATATCCCTGTAAAATAAAAAATGTGGCTCTTAATTAAACAAGAAATCTGTGAGCTACTGCTTACTAAATAACTATATCTGTTTTTAACTTCAACCAATGACAATATACATGTAAGTCAAAAATTAAATTAAGTCCGTAAACAGGAAGGAGATGTCTGGCAGACTTTAAATTTGTACTTGCAGCTTGGGACTTCATACTAAACTTGAATACCTAATTTCAAGTGGCTGTGTTTAATAGTTTCTGTGAAAACTGTTACAGAAATTTTTGTTTCAGACAGAAGGACAGAGGCAAACCAGTATCCCCCCTCTTTTTCAATGTGGGGGGTATAAGAAGAAGAGGGGGGTATAATGAGGATTCTAATTCATTCTGTATGTAACGCTCGTTTTCATTGGCTGACGTCAACAATTTGCGACAGTATAACCACTGATATACTGTCACAAATTCCGACAGTAAAACCACAATATACTGCTTCAAATTTTTCGGGTACTTGCATGTGCGCATGCGGTACCGAACCATCTTGATGGATTAATTGAAAATTACACGGTATGACAGAGATATATCAATCGAGGATGAATATTTTCCTGTCATTGAAAATATTACACTGTTAGTGGTGTAGGATTCTTTTACTCAGACGTCAAAACTCGGTTTGTAAACAAATATTTGCATCAGATCATGCCACCATCCGTGTCTTCGGAAAATGACGTCATTAAATTTTGTTGACGTTCTTGCGTAAAATGATTATGACGTCATCAATGTAGTGTCTGTAAGTGATTGTGTCTCATCCGGAAGGCACTTTACTTTTCGTAGAATCAGATTTAAAAGTCAGAGAAATCTAATTAATGCGGGAAATGGTTCGTGTGATCTGTCTCAACCAGTTCAAATGGATTTGGAAAATCCCCCAGTTATTTATAGTATCGTTTTTAGAAAATGCTTACCAGATCCTTTATAGTATGTTTTGAATTAGAATAGGGATAACCGTCTTGTAATTTTCGATTTGCAGACGTATTTCGGTGGTTATACTATCGCAAATAACGTTTTATTGTCTCTGCTATTAGCGACGCGTTAGCGGAGACAATAAAACTAATTTGCGACAGTATAACCACCGATATACGTCTGCAAATCGAAAATTACAAGACAGTTTTCCCCTAATTAGTAGCAGTATATACTGGTAACTGAATTTAAATTTAAACAACAGCATTTATCATGAAACAAAAATTATGAATTTTTCCTGAATTTTTTTTTTAAAATATCTAAATTTATTCTGAATTTTTCTTACACCAATAATAAGTGTGTGAATTTTTTTGAACACTTTTCTCCGTTTTCTGAATTTTTTGTCCAAAAATTCTGAATTCATTCTTACATAAAAACATAAATAATACGGACAAAATTCTGAAAATTTAGAGAAATCTCAAACTTATAAATCAAGTCTGCATGATTTTTCAGGCTTATTTGCTAGGGTACTCTTCTTTAGCATGTTAGAGTGAGGAGTCCCTAGTTTGAGTCTGAATATACATTTCCTCTTTCATATTAGCACATTACTTACCTGTCTTTTAAGTTCTGGGGTGACATCTACGCTGGTTTTATCAGGATAAGGTATAACCAGATCGTAAATGTTGTTCCACTGTTGAGCCCACATATTACCTGTATATATATACAAATTAATTTTTAAATCAAAGTCCTGAAAAAGCTGAAATCAGAAATTTCAGAGTGGAGTAATGCTGTTTAACACCAGAGTCAAGATTCTTTTACTTATATCGAGGCAGATAGTTCTGGGATGTTGCAAGAAACCATGATGGTACCAAGAGAAAACCACCTACCTTCAGCAGGTGAATTGACAAATTCTTATACTGTGATCCAGAGTAATTAGATATATAGGCGGTGAGAGACACTGTAATATGTATGTATGTGCTTTAGACCACTCAGCCACAGATACTCATTTTGGTTATAAGTTGGGCATAAATTAGGACCAAAATTGGACCAAATGGACCCTAGACAAAAACAAAAAATCAATAGGCATTACTAACATGTACACACATTCCTTATTATCTTATTATTTCTAAACAGGAGATGCTTTCCCTTCCGGAGCACCCAGCATCCCTTCCCTGGTGGAAGTTCGCATGTCTAACCAGACTTGTCAGTTCCAAAGTTTTTACTTTGCTTCTGGATTGTGATTCGGACATGGATTAGTGTGTTTGTTTTTGATTCTATACTGTTTCAAAATTATCTGATAAGCCATCTCATAGAAACACTACAGAGATGGGTTGAAGCCTACATAGCAGAAGTGAAATTGTCTTGTCTAGTGACAGACATATAATAAGAATTGCAGCAAAACCTACATATGAACCCTAATGTCAGCCAATTCATTTTGAGAACACAAATATCATGAATTCTCCACTTACCTAGTATATGAGCTGGAATTTGTCCAGAGGTTGGAAATTTATCTCTGCCATATAAATTCATTAACTTTTCACGAACATAAGCATGGAGATTTGAATATAGTGGTTTTAGTTCTTCTAATAAATTCTGTAAGTCAGATTCAAATGTTGATGATTCATACCATGATCTCCAGTACTCTCCAGTGTTATGGTAACCTAAAAACAAACAAGCAAATTCAGTGAATTAATAATTAGGATTCCCCTCTAGTATGTTCGTTTTTGAGATTTGCATTTATGTTCAAAGGCCCATAACTAGCAGATATGAGCAAATCCACTTGGGTTGATGATATGCACATCTCCTATCAATGTTGATGCTTTTGCACCAAGTTTCGTAAAATAATGCTTATGAGTTTTGAAAAACTACTGGGGAAAAGACAAAAATTTAAGAAATTTAATATCCCCTTCTTTCTTCTCACATGTAATCACAACACCAAAAGTGGATCATTTTCATCTTAAAATATTACACTTTTATAAAAACAGTCAGCTGAATTTATTTAGAGACAAAAACACCCATTCCAATGGCCAGGCAGAGGGACAGATGGACACAGATTTAGTATGTAACACATATTTCATGTCAGTATGTTTGTTGGTCAACTTTGATCAAAATCCAATCATAGACATGAAAGATATGGAGCAGGCACTATGATAAATGGCCAAACTTCCAGGAGAGACTGCTATATACCATACAAACTTCGTTTTTGAGGTATGAAATTCATATTTTATATATACAAAGGTGATTTACAATACACTTATATTTTTTAAATTTTTATTTTATTATTTTTTTTTATTTTCATACAAAGTGACAGTTACATCATTATTCAATGCCACCTTGATGGGGCGGGGCTACCAGTACAAGCCGAGTTAATAACCTCACCTAGAGAACTAACACCCTCGTTACTAAGGGTAACAAAATCAGCATATTTATCTCGCATTAATTTTCCCGTATTATCTCGCCAACCTATCCATGCTTCTTGTAATTTTGTATAATTTCTACTGCTTGCCATCAACTGAGTTAGACCCGGTTCCAGGGCTAGAGACTGTCCGTCAGAGAAAGGCACTGTTGCTTTAGCGTAAATACCCTCTATATCAGACTGTAAAGTGTTCATCTAAAATAACAAAACAGAGAATTTCCATCAAAACTTATAATCAATACATAAAGTTACTAAATTTTGGCACCAGGGGATCACAGCAAGCCTCACCCAACCCTGTCCATGACGTTGACTAGTATATCAGTGGTTCAATATATTTTTGCTGATATCATATATGTATTCACAATAATTGACACTGGCTTTTATTTTTAATTCTTTGGTCATAGCCTTATGAATTGTTAAAGAAGTACATTTTTGTCCCAAAGGGTCATGTCAGATTTGCAACCGATAGCGTGTTTTTTTGAAATAACACAATTCTTGGTTTTACAGCAATAATAAACATATAGCTCAAAACCAAAATTGGCTGAGAGAGAGAGAGAGAGAGAGAGAGAGAGAGAGAGAGATGTGTTACAAACCCTGGCTAATTTGGACTCATCTTTCATAGCATCAGTACCAATGTCACTTATCTTCCTAAACAATCGTTTAACAGTATCGTTATTAAAGTTAGTCCACTCAAACATAGAGGCATTTAAAGCTGCTTCTTTCTTGAATTTGGCTAATTTTAGTCTTGCTTCAACCTTAAATAATGAACATATATTTTATAATCTACACATTTCAAGAATGTATGTACAGTAGAACTTCGATCACTCAAACGTCGATGCCTCGAATACCCTGGATAACTCGAAGTCATCTGCCAGTTCCGTCCAAATCTCTATTAAATCATATGTAAATAAACCTCGATCGCTCGAACCACGATAGCTCGATTACCCCTGCTCGCTTGAACAATAAATATTTCCTGAGGGTGTAAATTTGGTGAAAATTCAACTTCTTTCGCTCAAATACAATTTTATCAGAATGACATATGGTCAGTCATTGTAAACAAAACACAAGCTGAAGCCATGATACAGATTTCACCGAAAGTAATAGAGCGAAATGAAATAACTCGGTTGGAACAAAGTGTTACTCAAGATTAGTAATTAACCGTGATCAGTTTAGTAATCTCTTAATCCGATTACGACCCACGGGTGCTTGATCAGTAAAACACCCGAGTCAACACCAGATGATTGACTTTTTACCCCATTATAGAATATTCAGATTCTGTTATTTACATTTCATTGGAATGTGCATGGCAATGTGTATTACCGGTAGTTCCGGTGATTATTTATAACCGGCAATACCATGTGCTCTGTATTATTACGATAATAAAGTAAGTTTATTTTATATCGTCAGTTGTTGTTATTTACTTTTACTTTCAACCAAATTTATTTAATTCAAATGAACTGTCGATGTCGATAGATTTGCCGTTTGACATTTTATTTACAAATGAAGTTTGAAAACTTCGAGATATCATCGTGAATTTGGGACTGAAACCTAAATCTAATGAAGATCGCCTCTCGATGTTCGGTCGCTCGAACCCCCCAATGGCTCGAATACTTGGCCAAAGTCCCATGGACTTCGAGCCATCGAAGTTCTACTGTATATAATTTCGAGACTGTAATGAAGAAGGATGTCAGAATTTTTAGGATCTTATATACAATGTGTCAGTTTTAAGATTTTTTAAATTTCAGCAAACAAATTTTCACAGATAGATAATTTACTAATGACATACATGAGGCTGTAAAATATTAATTAAAAAGCAATTTCACGACAAGGGATCCAGAGAGTTCTTGAGCAACACCTACCATGACACAGGACATCAGTTTTGAGAGTATATTAAAGACACGATGACTTTCATTTCCTAACTGCTGAGTTCTTGGTGAAAAAACAGTCACTTCCTATTTTCAAGTTTTGGTCAGACCCATCCGGGGGTGGAACCCATAACCTCCCACATATGAAGTGAGCACTCTACCAAATGAGCTACTATAGTTGTTGCAATTTGATTGAAGATATTCATTTTGTAGCTATGTCACTGTGAATCTTAAACATTCATTTGTACCCATATATATGTTACTGTGAAATCTTAAAGTTATTCATTAGTGCATAAGGGATTGTGCAGAGGTTTCACTACTATAGGGTCTACCCTGGTCAACTTTTTATCTCACCTCTTTCTGTTGGTTGTAGTCAGTTATATTAGATCCATAAGCCCACTCAGCTTCTAATTCTTCATTGTAGGCAGACTGGGCCATTGTATTATATTCTGTTAACCATTGCATAGCATCATCTATAGTGGTATTCTTTGGTGCAGGGCACCCATCAGTCCATCCGATGTCATGACCTTCATTTTGTTTTTTTAGCCAATCAGTGAGAGGTTTAAAATATTCCATTAACGAATCAACTTTCATCTCTGTTTGTCCAGTTATAGCCTGCATGGCTTCTGGCCATGGTTTAGATGATCCCATTCTCAGCATATCTCTGAAAAAATAATAAAGACAATTATTGAAAGGTCATATACAACTTGTTCATTCTACAATTTTTCAGATGAGCCATTTTAAAAACCATCACTTAAAAATACCAATTAATACGCTATGGTAGAGCTTGTTCCCACTACGGGGACTTTGTACAACGAAGTAGGCTGCTTGCAAATAAATTGTTGACTCAGGGATATTGCAAGCCTAGGCTTATCAAGGCCCTCAAAAAGTTTTATGGCCGTCATCACAGTATTGTTGATAAGTTTGATGTCTCTGTGTCCAGGATTGCCTTGGATATATTTGACGTTTCATAGTTCCATGTTCCTTTCACACAATTTTGATTACACACGTGACGGGTGTAGCTAGCTAAACAGGAGGTGCTTACCCTTCCGGAGCACCCGGCCTCACTTCCCTGGTGGAAGTTCACGTGTCTAACCTAACTTGTCAGTTCCAAAGTTTTTACTTTGCTTCTGGATTGTGATTCGGAAATGGATTAGTATGTTTGTTTTTGATTTTGATACAATAACATGAACATTTAAGCATTTATCTAACATTACCGGTACATATGGCTGATATACCAAGAGTTGCGATTGGATGGACACCACCTGGTAAAAGAAGCAGAGGACAACCGAAGGAGACTTGGAGAAGATCAGTCAAAAAGGAGATGAAAGAACAAGGATGGACATGGAGCACAATACAGAAAATGTCAGCAGACAGGCAGAGATGGAAGTCCTCGGTCAAGGCCTTATGTGCTCCCAGCACGAAGAGGACTAAGTAAGTAAGTACATATGGCTGAATAAGGCTTATGAAGAGGCCGGGCAATTTGGCAAAATAAAGGATCAATTGCCCCATGGCACCCTTCTAGAATGAACACCTCATACATACTAAAAATAACTAGAACCATGTAGCTTTATTTTGTCATGTGACCAGTTACTATAGAAATTTTCACTATCTCCATGTGTATTCGATACTTAGAATTTTGATGTCAGTTAAATGAAAAAAATTCATTATTAAGGACCATAATGGGATTTTTATGTATTTTCAAAAAATGTTTCCATTAAATTCTCTCTCCCAACAGCATATTTTTAAGATTACAACACAACAAAATTTCAACCCCTGCCCCCAATATTGCCTATGCCAGAGCATCATGTACTTACCCTAATAGTTTTCCAGCTTCTTTGGATTGATAGATATCACATCTGTGAAGTGGAACGTTAGTTTGGCCAGCGGCTTTACACAGAGCCTGATGAAACTGAAACTGTATTACAAAACTCACAAAATATCTGAAAATATAAGATTCAAAACTTAAATAACAGTTAACCATGAATTTTCAACTACAGTGCAACATGCCTTTATGGCATCTCTATATAAGGACCACCTGCTTATAACATAAAGGCCAGTAGAATGGTATCCCAGTTGTTCTTTATTCATATTATTTGAACCTGTATATAAAGTTCACCTGCCCATAAAGGCCACTTTTACTGGTTCTCTTGGGTGGTCCTTATAGAAATGTTTGACTGTACTATAGATTGAGTTTTTGGCCATTTTTACCATGACTAAGATTGCTCATCCCATGGAGATCTTGGTGCTCAAAACAAAATGGAGCAATGGATATGAAAATACATACCAACAGTATCTTGTCTGCACAACATGGTCCATTAGCCCTCTATCAATAAGCATATGTAGGTGGCAGAGAGACAAAATTGGTTGTTATGGTGGTAGTGGTGACAATATGGTGATGATGATAGTGGCGGAGGTACATGGTATAATGGTGATGAAAGTGGCAGTGATGGTGATGGTATGGTGATGATGAAAGTATTGGTGGAGACTGAATGCTAGTAAATGTCCTGGTAAAGGTTATTTCACCTATTTTCAAAAGGCAGTAATTCTGAGAATGGTGGAGAAGACAGGAGCCCCCAAAAAAGAAATCAGGAACCCCATACTCCTTTTAGTGGATGACAAAGCCTCTACTATTTTGGTACAATCAAGCTTACAAGGACTTTGTAAGTAGTAAAACCTGCCTTAACCCCTTAAGCCTCAGGATTTTGAGTTGAAATTAGAGGGAAATCATACTAATTTTCACCGCTATTTTTGTCAAATACAAACCCCTATATATTATCAAAGCATATAACTTAAACTTTTTGTTTCCATCAAATTAAGTCAGATATTGGTTACCATGGCAACGGAATATCCATTTTAATGCTAAAATTTGGGAAAAATCATTAAAATATTGCTTCTGGGTGCATGAGTGACAAACAAATGCATATATCTACGAGGAATTCACACAAAAATGATAAAAATGAATTAATTGCATACAATTCAAACTTTTATTGTAAAATATTTCAGCAATACTGAAGTTTTAGCACAATCAAATCTGTGATATATCAATAGTGTTATAATGAACAAAATCTTGATTTTAATCTATTATTCACGATTTACAAACAAATGATGGTTGGTTTTCGATGCTTATTTTCAGCCTTTCTATTGTAAATTATTATTAGGAAACCTTATATATCCTTAAAGATAAAGAATTGCAGTTTTAATTACATTTGCAATAAAGTCTTATTATTGGTTACCATGGCAACGGATCTACATCTAATTTGCATAAATAGGTAAACAACCATTTAAATATTGATTCTAAACGCATATCCTAACTGAATACATATAACTATTGGAAATTTACATTGAATGGGCAAAAAAGAAATGATTTTAAGCAATTTAATTCTTGTTATAACAAATATGCAGGAATACTCAACTTATCTTTCAAATTTTAACTGTTTTTACTTTGAAATAAAAAATATCCATTAATATATCATGACTCAAGGTTATACAAATAAATGGATGTATGTTTTTAGGGTTGTTTTCCAGTGTTTTTCTTTGTATTACAATAAAGAAAATCTCCTGTACTCTGAAAAATAAAGAGTTATTTTTTATGGCTTTTCATAAAATTCTGATATCGGTTGCCATGGTAATTGGTAAAAAATTTCAGCTGATGCAAATAAAGGTAAATTCTTTCAAAAATTGGTCCTGTATACATATTCAACTAAAATGTGCGTTTCTATTGTAAATTTGCATTGAAGGTACAAAAAAGAAGAAATAAATATTTATTAAAAAATATTTCATCAATACTCATCAATGTAACATACATGTATATATACTCTAATTATGAAAAATATCCAATGCAATCTCAGAATTCAAGATTTACCCATTAACTACGTTTTAAGGATTTGTGGTGAAAATTAACTACGTTTTAAGGATTTATGGTGAAAAGAGACAAGAAAAATATTCTTAAAACTTTTTTCAAGTTTCAAGTTTAAATCTACATGATCAAATTACGGAAAACCCAATAGACATAAACTGAAATTGTAAAACGATCCTCTATAAATTCTACGGTTGGTTGGTTTGCTGGTTGAATGTTTTTTTACGTCACATCAGTTATTTTTCAGCTTTTTGAGACGAGACCATTTTTCCCTATTAATTTCAATAGTCTAAAACAAAATGTAGACATTTAGAGTGCTAGTACATATATATATATATATATTCCGGATACACTGAATGCGATGTCACAGACAATAAAGTACATTGCACTAACCGAGCCATGACAAGGAAAACCCTTTCTCACTTGAAATCTACCCTAATCACCTGGGATTTGAAGGTTAACGCCTTAACCACTCGGCCACTGCGGCCACCTAAAAAGTGTACATAAGAAACATACTACTTCTAAAATTACTATGCAGTGCAACCTGAACAGCATATAATTGCCATGTGTATTATTTTTTAAATAAAAATTCAAAAGTATCACATGACAAAACAATAACCAATTACTGAGTAGGGTGGACCATGTTCCAGAGGGCAGAGTATATAAAGTATCAATTTGCTCTCCTATAATGGCAATTTTAAATACTGAGTATACATGTTTTATATGTGGGGGTCTGAATAGTTTTGTTAGATATCTAATAATGTATTATATATGGGGTGGGGGTGGCACATGACAAAATATGTAAAGTATTGGATTTCTCTAATAAAAAGTGTTGAGGTTGTGGACCCTAAAAGGTTTCAATGTGATCAAAGAATGTGGCACAGTAACTGGTACCAAAACGTATTATGTACTATAGTTCTTGTGATCAGGTACACCATTTTTTAGACTCATAAGATTTATTTCAGGCATGCTCAAGTAGTCGAATAAAATCAGAATTTTACATATTTTGTGTGGTGTCCAAATAGCAGCCATGTTGAGATTTTTATATGCCATTACCACATCTTCAGAAATGGTAATATAGGGCCTGCATAGTAACATCATGTTCTTTTTGTTGTATTGTTGTTTATTGTCGCATCAGCAATTTTTAGCTATTCGCGACAGGATCAAGTTTATTTAATTTCAAGAATCAATCAAAGTACAGGTTCTTTTATGTGGAAGATATAACAGTGTGTGAATGAACTGACCGGGGTTCGAACCCACGGCCTCACACTCTAGAGACATTAACTAGGTAGACCCGATATGGGAAATAATTACGCAGTATACGTAGTACATGTGCATGCATATTCATATTCACTTGGAAAATCTAATTTATGAAACTTTAGTTTTTAATAAAAACTAATAAAATAAAAATCCAAGGACAAAATCACGAAATGTATTCTCTATAATAAGACCCTCCTTACACTGATCAATCTTTTATAAAGCCATCTACAAGCTGAAATGAGTGGTATACATTAGCTATATATAGAAGAAAATAATACATTGAACCACATGGAAGTTAAACTAGTTTTGGTGCATTTCATCTAGTTCAATAAAGATGTGTGACCTTGGAATGATTGTTTTACAATGATGTTAAGAGTGTTTTAAGGTTGTCAAGTAAAAGTTGATGTCAAAAACCGGCCTACTCAGAGAAAAACAACCCTCGGCAAGCAAACTGAAATCATTTGTCTTCTAAAACAAACCTAGAACTGACATTCAAGGGTCAAGACTTTAATATAAGTCCTTAGTTGCTCATGTCGAAGTTACTCTTTTATTTAGAATGTATAATTATACATTCTAAACTACTGCATTAGTTTTAAGTTTTAAAAATTTCAAACATACTATCATGAGAGTTTTATATTTAAAATCTTGGCAATACATCATAATATCAAATTTGAAACGCCAGTCACAGCTTGGTAACTTCCAGGATAATTCTAAGACAATGCTGGGTAACTAAAAACAAATTTTCTGCAATATAAAAATATCCTACCACCATTAGGGCAGATAACTTGGCCTTGGGTAAATGAAGATATAATTAATTAAAAATAGGCATGCATGTGGGGCTTGCTAAAATGTTGACCCGATAATTTGAAACCTAAAATCGACATTAATTTGTTAGAAGTGTAAATACTTCATGTGGGTATTGTAAACATGGTGGGTTATCTTGTTTAATCGGCGAAGTTTAGAGACAAGCAAGTGTTTTCTTGATTCCTACCTGCCTACCGATCCGGCCATGTCCAAAATTCATCTCACCATACATGTTAGAAATCTGACTATTTCCATCGTCTACACTGTCAAATTTGGAACTGAATGAAATATCGAACAATTAATAATTAGGTACATGTCGCACTGTCAAATTTGGAACTGAATGAAAGATCGAACAATTAATAATTAGGTACATGTTGCACATCAGTTTCTGTGAGATTGATTTGTTATTTTCTGTAAATGGTTTGCGAATATGGGATTCCCGTGGTTCTATTTATAGCACATGTTTATTTTTATATCGGGTGACATTTCCGTCCATATATCATGTTCAGTGTTCTGATCTATATCATTTCCAGCATTTAAGTTAAATTCAAACCCATAAATTTTATTTGTGTAAGACGTCATGTTTTCCGAGATTTACCGCCATGCCGGTCTGTCCTTGTCCTCATGGGTTATAGTATATGCGACCGAGCAGAGAGAAATATATTTCTCTGGACCGAGAAATAAACTTTTTTTAAAAAAAATGAAAATTTTGTTTATACATTAGTTCTAAAAATACTTAGTTACCACAATAAAACTTATTTCAGTATTTGAATTTATTTAGAAGCCACGGTCCAGCTAGATTTTAGAAACGCCACGTGATAGTTCTGACGAAAAGCTGTATAGGTATTGAAAAATGTCGGTGTTTATTACTACTCATAAACACACAACGTTTTGATAAACAGCAATAACTTTGATATTTTTAAAATATGAAATCCGTCTATTTTATAGGCATGTCACTTTTGTTGTTTTTTTTAAAGATAATGGTACGGTTTATGTCAACTTTAACTTTGCGATTTTTTATCATTTGATTTTTTTCTTTTGACGTCATTATTTTCCCTAAAAATTCAAGTAAAATTTTAACATCATTAGAGTGCACCTAGAAAAAAATTTTGGGACAAAAATTAAAGTCCTGAAAGAATATTTTCATTTGATACTATATTTGTCAAAATCTGATGAGTATTAACGAAATGACGGGCAAAAGAAACTATGGCTTGAGATTTACGTTGACGCCGAAAAAAATGTGTAGAAATGCGTAGTTGAGGCTTAAGGGGTTAAAAGACATCTCCACATAGAGACCAGGTAAAATTTAAACCAATCACTCTTTATTCAGGTTATTTGGACCTTTATGTAAGAACCACTTTCCCATAATGGCCACTTTTACTGATTTCCTTTATAGACAGGTTTGACTATATCTAGATGGACATACCTGATATATGGTACGTTAGCAGGTATGTGATATTTTGCACCTGGATCAAAATCATCAGCCGACCTCGTTACAGGTGGAGACAAACCTTGATATTTACACCTACAAAATAAATAATAACATACAAACTAATAGTTACATAGGGAAGAAATCAAGTGGATTATAGTGATAAAGTGATGTTACTCACAGTTGTTGATGGATTCTAAAATGTGGTATATGCGAATCTGTGACTATTTTGAATTATTTTGTAACTTACGAAATTGTTAGTCTAAATGTTTTAATAAGCATGAATGTGTTAAATCCACAAGCTGTATGTGTAATCATTTTTTATGTTATGGGTTATCTCCCTTTAGTACCTGGTTTTGGATCACAGCTCCTTTCACCACCAAAGTTCATATATCACTTGAGCAAAACTTAGTGTGAAAAATTTGTCAGTTTTGTTAGTGATTTTTCAAGATATTTGCTTTCAATCATAGAACAGACCACTTAAGTTCAAGTTAAAAAGAATCTTGACTGAGAAGTAAACTACCATTACTTGACAACTTGATGCTTAAATATTTCTAGTATTTACAGCTATTACGTCTTGATGACAATCCTCAAAACTTTGATTTATTAAAACTTGTGCTTCAAGATATAGATAGTGTTGGAGTTTCCATTTTGGTTTTTGATAGTTTAAATGTTATATGGAACTATGCCAAAGTACCAGAAGTTGTAGTAACTAAATTTCACATCCTGATTATTGATTTGTGTGCCTTTTTGTTTGTGTTATTCTTTACCTCAGTTCCCACCATTTATTATTATAATCTTCAGGGGTTGTTTCACCACCAAAGACACTCCAACGCCATTGATCAATTAAATATCCAAAAGGTAAAAATGCTATCTTTTGTAACGCCATATTCATCAAGAAATTCAAATCGCTTTCTGAAACAAAAATGTACATGAATTGTTTTATTTTTGCACATATAATTTATGTATACATATATAAAATTTCTCTGATGGTATTTATACTTTAGATCAAATAACTACCATAAGAATAATTAATATTTTGACTGTATTGTAGTTTTTTTTCAACATACTGAGCTGCGCTGTGTTCAGCGTGTGACAGTTGACTTTATAAATCATCACCATGCAGACACTACAAGAGGACTAATCAACCGGTAACCCTTACGTCTCGTATCAGTTCAGAGATGGCACCCTCTGTTTAATGATGAATGATGAATTAGGTTTGAAAAGTGTTTTTAAATATAACAGTTATGATATTGCAGCTGATGATGGTGCTACCATCAATATTGAATCTTAATCAATAGCTTATTTATGGTAGAAGGCCTACTTATATTCCTGGTAGTCATCCTGTACAACCTATCCCCATGCTATTTACATTTTATAAATTTAAAAAAAATAAGCACTAACCTGAATCATTATCAACCTTATCAAGTAAATTAAGTTTATGTAAATGTTCTGGAGTGGACACTGATAACGCCATAACATCACCAACAGCTTCATGGAAACCTGTCAATAACAGTTTATATAAAGCAATTTAAATTTAAACTTAATCACAACTCCATGCAAAAAAGTATGATTTAAACTCTGTAGTAAAAAAACTATATGTCTGCCTTCATCAAATGATATGTTTATCTTTGTGCAATTTTTTTTTCAAAAACTACCTCAAACAACTTGTGTAGTTGAAATATTGGGAAAGCATGACCATTTCAACCAGAATTAATACACTTTGACAATATAGATATTATTTTGATTTAGATTTAACTGCAAGGATATCAGCCCCAGTAATAGATTTAATAATTAATTTTTGTTACAAAGAAAAAAAAAACACCATGACAAGTTTGTTTTTTAAAATATTTTTATTCAAAATGGTGAAAAATCTACTTATCTGACAGCATATTATAAGCTGCTAGTATATATATATATACCAGCATATATATATATATTAATGGGATTTTAAGGGAGATGCAGGGTTATGCCCCGAGACGGGGCTTAGGTGAGCAAATACAGTACTATAAAGCATTTTTTTGCATGCTATTAAGTTTTGCATATTACCCAAGGACAAAATATAACTGCAGAATTTAATTATTACAACCTTGTTTGCAATAATGGTATTATTTATACTGAATATTCAGCTACCGTCACAGTTTATAGTTGTGTAATGGTTTTGGTTAGAGAATCAGGAAAGTTGGTAGCCTCAAATAAAAGCTGGTTTATGGTAACCACAATAGTTCAGGTGAGCAAAATCATATACGTATGGGTAAATAAATGTCTTTATCATATAATCACCATGATTGGCTCCCTCCCTGAATGGTACTGGCAGATCTTTATACTGGAGGTAATATTGTATATGTCCCATCTCATGATGTATAGTTATCAAATCTTCCATGGTTATAGTAGTACACATCTTAATTCTGAAACAAGAGGTGGCATATCATTACAAAATAAAATTTACAAATACTGCATTGTCTAAACTTAACTAATTCAATTCTCCTTTGTTTAAAGCATTTTGATTGGTCATATTTTTCTGTTACGTTTGCATGAATGTATTGGCTCTCTGTGATGTCATCTTACTATGGATGACACACAGAGGCATTTGAATTCCTACTATATAGCAATGCTATTTTTTACTTGGTAAGGCAATATTTTTATTTAAATTGTTCTTTTTTGTTGAAAAAAATTCTATAAATTGAATTATAAGAAATGAAGTTGTTTTTTCTTTTTGTTATGGAAGTATGAAAAAATTGGACATTGCACAAGTAGCGAATTATTTAGTGTGCAAAATGTCCAGTTCTTTCATATTTCCACAACAAAAGAACAAAATTAAACTTCATTCCTATACTAAAACAAGTCTTTTGAGAGGAAAATATCCCATCTCCAACATTGCCTTGTCAGATATTTACTTAATTTGCCACCAGCATATAGTATCATATCGTATTCATTTGTTCCAAGTTTGATCAAAATCAACCTATAAATGTGTGAGTTATGGAGCAGACATAATATTTCGACAAACAGAGTTACTTCCCTTATGATGTACAGGAAATTAATGTTCAAACAGGGGATCCTTAGCCTTCCAGATCACCCAGCCTCACTTCCCAGGTAGGGATTGGTTCACTAATCAAATTTCAAATGTTGAACAAAATTTGTTAGTTTGCAAAGTTTAAGTTACTTGGATTGTGATTTAACTGGTTATTTTGATTTTGATGATTACAACAATATAAAGATTTCTAGTATTACTTGACCATAGGATGTTGATGTTATGTAAGCATTAAAATGTATGATATAAGCTCTTCTGAATTTTGTTGAAACAAATCAAAGCTAAAACTGAAAATTGAAAGGATCATAATATTTAATCAAATTTAAGGGAAAGAAATTCCTTTTTAGGACGTTTTCATATACCTAAAATCCTCCTGATTGGAAAAGTCCAAAGGTTACAGCATGACAGACAACATGTCTATCTAGACACAGAAACAGATTTGCAGAAACACATGTACTTTGCCATGCCATGAAGCTCAGCTATCTTCAATTGAGTTAATAAATGTTACATTATTTATTTACCTGAAATCTTTCTGATTGTAGAAGTCCCAGGCTGAAGCATGGCAGACAACATCTCTATCCGAGGGTTTTGTAATCATGGAATATTTCCAAAACAAATCTGGCATCTCAAATAAACCAAGGGAGGCAAAAAATTCTTCAGATATACGGAACAGGTCTGTTGCATTATAGTTCTGAAACCAATTAAAACCAAAAATGACATATTACAAGTTATAAGTAGGAGACTTTGACACAAGTTTACCTGCTTATTGTATAAGGTTATATCCTTTTCAAAAGTATCACAAAACAAACCTTGAATGAGTTATCCTAAACCATGTGCATGACCAAAATATGAATATCTAATAGTACATCTACTTCACTCAGAAATTGTACATTGCAATTTCAAAAAGATATGCTAAATAGATTTTTTTAGAAAAGTGACGGACAAATTGTTGGTCGAAGATATGGAGTGAGCACGGTATATCCTCAAACTTTGTTTTGATAACAAATTTATGTTTTGCAGTTCTAAACTTAGCAAACAGACAGATTAATGCACAGTGGAGAGGAATAATGGTGTTCTAAGCTCCAGTCAAGATTCTCCCAGTTAAACTGAGGCAGAATACAGAATACAACCAATGAATAATTTTGTTATACCAACCAATTCTACCAGTTTTGGAGTTACATCAACACTTTGTTTTCCTTTAAATGGTTGTACTTCTTCATATATATCTGTCCACTGCTGAGCCCACATGTTTCCTGCAAAGCAATTTAAATATTTTACATAATACTCAGAATTTCATGACTGATGTCTCATGAAATTTAAAGAGGTAAATAATGGGTGTTTTTATAACAAAAGAAAGCTTAATAGTAAATTTTGTCTCAAAATATTACAGAAGGTTTAACACTTTCACTGCCAATAGCAACTGTAGTTGGTGAACATGGCTGAGTTGTACTGTCACTGGTTTTTAAAGGCAAAAGGGTTTTGGGTTTGAACATCACTCAGGACTTGGAAGTTTTCTGAAGCGATTTTCATATCCTGTCCATACTAGCGCTGTAAAAAGCTAAGTACTAGAGTAGTCTTTTGGATGAGACTCAAAACTGAGGTACCGTGTCTCAGTACATGCTAAAGACACCTCTGTAGAGTTAAAAAAAGAGTAGGCTACAGAGGATGCTTACAACTAGAAGCAACTAAAACCAAGATAAGTTAGTTACAGTCAAACCTGTCTATAAAGGCCACCCAAAGAAACCTGTAAAAGTGGTCTCTATGGGCAGGTGGCCTTTATATACAGGTTTAAATAATATGAATTAAGAACAATTGGGATACAATTCTACTAGCCTTTATAAGCAGGTGGTCCTTATATAGAGGTTGCCTTTAAGGCAGGTTGGACTGTATTCATTGAATACACTGTGCCAGTAGTGAGTTCAAATGAATTTACTATTCAGTGTCACTAGCGACTCTTGTTGAAATAAGATAGTACCTTCAATCGCCTTGTTCCTATGCCTTAGTCAAAACTCTTAATTGTTGCAGTCATTACTTGGATGGAAAAGGAATCCAGAATAACTGGAGAAAAACCATGAACCTGTAACAAGACAACTGACTAAAAAATGACCCCCATGTCAAATACTATACACATAGTCAATATAATTTGTAGTTAAAGTAAAAACCCTTAGCTTATTTCATCAATACTATCATGGCCCTGACCTTTGACATTGATTTCATATAGATAAACCAGTACACAATGGTTCAAAATTGTAAGTAAACTAAAAAAAATTAAAATAAGTACTGTCAATCCTGTCTTAAAGGTCATCTTTATTTAATGTCCACCTGCTTTTAAAGGCCAGTAAAATTTTATCCAAATTGCTCTTCATTTGTGTATTTGAACCTCTACAGAAAGGCCACCTGCCCATAAAAGCCACTTTTTCTGATTCTCTTGAGTGGCCTTTATAGAAAGGTTTTATTGTAAAAGATACCCAATAAATGTGCTGGAATGTGTCCTGACTCTGGAAAATGTTCTTGTCCATAAATTTCTATCAGTTTACGCTTTACATAGGCATGTAGATTCTGATATAATGGAGCTAGTTCTTCTAATAACTTTTGTAGATCTTGTTGGAATGTTGGAGTGTCGTAAGACGATCGCCAGTAATCTCCTGTATCATTATAACCTGTAACATCACAGACAAAAGAATATATTGTAAATTTGAAAATTTTTGTTTTTGTTTTATTTTTGTGTAAATTTACACAATTAACAAGAGGCAAAAATAAACATATTTGTATTAGACTTAAAAAATATGTATTTATGACATGATAATGAAATGTCACAAAAAATAAGCCAACATGAAATTTCCCTGATTTCCAAAAAAAAATGTGTTACAAAACTCAACATTTTGTTCTTTATGTGAATTTTTTAAACGATCAATATTGAAACTATGAACACAAAATTGTCATAAAATGCCTTACAATTCATCCATAATAAACCCTTTTAACCAAAAACAATATTGGTTGCTTGCACAGAGGGAATTAAATAAACATCTTCTGCAGTGTGCGAAAGTTGACTAATAAAAATAGAATTTGCCAAATGCATGTAAAATGTAACATCTTATTTCAATCTCTCCCTCGCTCTCTCTCCCTCTCTCTCTCTAATGTCTCCACTTGACTTGGATGTTAAACACCATTACTTAACTACTCAACTCTCTCTTTCTCCCTCTCTCTTTCTCCCCCTCTCTTTTTCTCTTTCTCTTACCAAGTTCACTAACAGCAAGATTACTGAGTTCTACTAATTCTTCATACTTGGTCTTCATTAGTCGACCTGTGGCATCTCTCCATTTTTCCCATGCTTCTGTCAGTTCAGTGTAGTTTTTGGAATTTGCAAGTAACTTGGTTAAACCTGAAATATAAAAAAATTATAATTCAAAACATTACATGTAGATAAGATCATCAAATGTAATACAGAAAAACAATCTATTTAACTGAAAGAGAACCCAGTCAATTAATATCCCCTGTCAGTTGTGCGTTTCAGAAAAGTTAACTGTTACTGTTTATTTAGTCTATTTCTGAGAAAGCAAGATCACAAAATATTCTATAAATTTCAATATGACGTGTACAAATCAATGAATCTTTTACTTACATGAGCCGAGTCATTACTAAAAATTCCTGTTCCAGCTCCATCCTTGCTTAATGTATCATTTTATGTGACAAAATATAATCTGGGTGGGTGTTTACAATGGTAATCTTTTTTTACAAAATGGCGGGGTTCTTTGTGTTAAGTAGTCATGACGAAAGAGTCGACTATTTACGTAGGTTAGTGCAGCTAAAGAACGGGTTAATTTTGCGTAACTGGGATGACCAAAATCAGTTTAATAAAGTAATAAAGTGAACTACCTTTCTGCATTTTCAAACTTTTGAAAAAAATGACGTAAATTCAAACTTTAAAACTCAACCCGACCTTTGAGCTACCTTCATTGTACCCCTTGCAAACATATGTAAATAATAAATTTTTCTGTCATCATTACATCACATGAAACACACCGCCATTTTGTCAAAGTTTTTAACCATTGTGAACACCCATCCAAAAAAGGTTTTGGTGTATTAAAGGAGTTATAATGGATGGATTAGATGGAAATTTGGATTATTAGCAATGACTCGACTCATGTAAGTAAATGATTAATTCATTTTTAACCGTGCCATTCAAATTTTTGAAATATTAGCGTTGTTCCTTTCTCTGCTGCAGAGTAAACAGATAGTAGGTTTTTCTGTCAAAGGGAGATAATTGCCACAAAAATTAGCAAACAAACTGGGGTTAATGATATACACATCTCCTATCAATGTTGATACGTTGAACTTAGTTTTGTAAAATAGTCATTCATAATTTTAGAGAATTACTGCAGACAATAAGTGTCTGAATGGATGGAAGGATGGAACTTTGAATTTAATATTTTCCTTTTCTTTGAGATGCAGGAATAATAAAGAATAGACTGGAACAATGGTATTTTACACCCCAGTTTTGATTCATAACTTATATCAAGACGGTCATCAAGGATGGTGGAGTAATCTAGTGGAGTTATGATATTTATGCCCTTGTTCAGATTCTTTCAACTTGATCAGGGCATCAGTTCTGGGATGATAGAGTGGAGGAATGGTGTTTAAAACTTCAATTAAGATTCTTTCACTTACACGGAGCCAATCAGTTCTGGGATGGTGGAGCAGAGGGGAGTAATGGAGCTTGTGCTCCATTTGGCATTCTTTCACTTATGTTGAGGCAGATAGTGGATAAAGTGGCGTAATGGTATTTTACACCCCAGTTAAGATTTTTGTCACTTATATTGAGAAAACTTTTTCTGGGATTGTGGAGTAACGAAGTTTATGCTCCAGTTAAGATTCTTTCACTTATATCATGTATATCTAGCGGTCAGTTCTGGGATGGCCGTGCAGAGTGAAGTAATGGGGCTTGTGTCTTATTTAAAATCCTTTCACTTATATTGAGACAGTCAGTTCTGGAATGGTGGAGTAACAGTATTTATGCCTTTGTTAAGATTATTTTACTTATATTGAGGCAGATGGTGAGGTAGAGTGGAGTAAGGATATTTAACGCACAAGTTAAGAGTTTTTTACTTATATCAAGAAAGCCAATTATGGGATTGTGGAGCGATAGAGTTCTGCTCCAATTATGATTCTTCAACTTATATCCAACCCGTCAGTGGAATGGTGGAGTTCATGTTTTATGCCTAAGTTAAGATCATTTTACTTATATCAAGGTTATAGTTCAGGGATGGTGGAGTAATTAACAATTGAACTGTTTAGAAATGCGGTTCATAGTCGATATGAACGCAATTGCCTTGCATATCAATTGCGTTTATATCGACTATGAACCGCATTTCTAAACAGTTCAGTTGTTATATTTACGTTTAAAACTATTTTCTTTTCTTTATTTTTTTTTGGTTCAAAATCATTTTAGAAAATTTTAATTCCGCGCTTTGTCAACAACGATTTTTGATTAACGGAACAGCTGATAGAACAGCAGATCCAACTGATCAGCTGTGCAGTTTGGCACCAGAAATTCTAGGACAAAATAGTGCGTGGAAAAAACAACAAATTGCATACAAAATTTCTACTAAATTGTTCAATTTTTTATTAAATACAGTTATTTCGGTAATGAATAATCACAATTATGCAAACAATCAATAAAAAGTTCCAGTTTTGTGTATTTTATATTGTGTATTCATAAGCCGATCGTTGCGAATAGAATTCCCGTGACGTCACATACGCCGATTGTTGTGAATGGAATTCCCGTGACGTCACTAAGGTAGATCTTGCAGTTCATAGCCGATATGAACGCAATTGCTCTGAAACCTTGTGTAGAAGGCAGACAACAGACAAAATGTAAATATTGGTATTTTATGTCACATTTAAGATTATATTTTCTTATATGCAATTTCAAAAAGTTCTTGACTTACCAGGTTCAATCTGCATACATCGTCCATCAGACAAGCAAACATTAGCTTTACTGTATATGCCTTCCATGTCCGACTGGACTTTATTCAACTGAAAAAAAATATGGTAAATTTCTGAATAAAACAAGTAATCTGTCAAATCTATGACACAGGTTAACATAAATAATTAACAATAACTTTCATTTGCAACCACAAAAAATAAAGTTCACTAGCATTTGTTTGATATTCAAAAAGTTCTGAATTTTGGCCAGAAAAAAAAAAAAGAAAAAAAAAAAGCTCTGAATTGTTGTTTGAAAAAGTTTTGAATATTCCTGAATTTTGAATGTTTTTTACATTTTCAGAATCAATTCAGAATTTTCAGACAAAATTCAGACACTCATTTTCGGTGTAAGAAAAATTCAGACATTAATTCTAAGTGTAAGAAAAAATTAAGTATGAATTCTGATACTATATTAAATTTTTAGACAAAATTAAGATTTTTGCCTCTTGAAGGCTATTAGTTGTTCTTAATTTACAATGGGGCCTTTTGACCAAGTGAGTTTTAGCAGATATATCCATACCTTTTCTAGTTTATCTTTATCTTTCATAGCACTAGTTCCAATGTCTACAATATTTTCAAACTGTCTTCGAACGTCTTCTTCCTCAAAACTTTCAAAGTCAAATAAACTAGCATTAAACTGAGCCTCCTTCTGAAACTCTGCCACTTCTAAAGACATGTTGACCTACAAAGAACAATAATTTTAAATTGACAACATTTTGAGAAAATGTCAAAATTTTATAATTCAATATCAATGAGATATGGCATCATGGGCATGGTACAGGAATAAATTCACTGATATGGTTAAATGCTGAATTAATTTTCATTGAATGGGCATTGTACATTATGTGTGCAATGATTAGCAAAAAGTACAAAAGTTTCCACAGTAACCATTCAAGTATTTTTCATTAATTCCAATGAAAACTAGAAACTGTTTCTTGAGACCCAAATGCCCCCCCCCCCTAACATTGACCTCATAAACTTGACCTTAGACTTATGTACATAAATCTTGTATGGGACACATTGTCTCATGTTGGTTTACATTTGTGCCAGGTTTGATCAAAATCCATTTATAGACATGAAAGATATGGAGTGGACACAATATTGGGATGGACAACTAGATGGACGGATGAACAGACAGCCAGCCAGACAGACACAGACAGGGTGATTCATATATACCCCTAAATGAAGGGGGGAGGGGTATAATATGAGATTCAATGTTTATAATTGATTTGTAGCAAACTTCTGAATATAGTTTTATGTACCCCAGCGAGTTAACCAATCGCTATGCAAGTAATGTCTGAAGGGTGACAAAATTTTTTACAATGTTAATGGAAAATAATTGACAATCCCATTGACGGAAAACGGACAGTGAACCATAAAAAATATCTGATCTGAGCTTTCAGCTATAAATCTTACAGAGACTTCCTGGTTATAATCAGTTAGGTTTGTATTGTAGTTCCAGTCAGCTTCCCCTTGTCTGTAGAACATGTCCTGGGCAAGGTCATTATACAGCCTCAGATAATCCTTAGCAGCGTTAATATCACCAACCAATCCACTCTGAGGAGAGGGACAAGCATCAGTCCAGCCTGACCTTTGACCTTTATTTTGTTCCTTCAGCCATGCTAGAAGTGGTTCAAAGTATTCTAGTATAGCACCTGTGTCCATTTTCCGTTGGCCTGTAATGGCTTGCATAGCTTCTGGCCATGGTTTAGAATCTCCCATCTTCAACATATTCCTAGAATGTAATAATTAATTATGAAGACATGCATTAAAATTGTGAAGTAAGATGTGTATTTGGAAATTAAAAAAATGATGAAAACAAATAATTACTCTGTGTTGTGTTAGGTACTGAAATGGACTTGAGTAATGGTATTTAACACCCTAGTCAAGATTCTTTCACAAATGTTAAGTCAGTTCTGGAATAGTTGAGAAAACCACAGCATGTGCCCTGAGAATACCTTGAAAATCTGCTCAATCTATTCTGTTATTGAAAAAGTATACACATTATTAAACAAGTCTATGATTTATGTTTTTTAATGTAGGATACATATTATCTGTGGTCTTTGAAAAAAAAAAGAATTTAGAGTTATAATCCCAACCGTCTCCACTTTAAATGGCCATCTTCATCTAATCAGTAATTATACTACAGTAAAACCTTGATTCATCGCCACCATTTGTTCAGTCAAATTTTGGCATTATAAAGGGGTTTGGTGATAAATCGGGGGAGGTGGGTAAAGAAAAACATAAACAAAATGGATTTTGGGACTTCAAAATAGTGTGGCGATAAGCGAGGTGGCAAAGTTATCAAGGGGTATTATAACCAGGTTTTACTGTAAATGTAATGTCAGTAACTATGGATATGATCATGTCATAATCTGTTTCTTTGAACTATTATCTTACTGGATTGGAGTGGATTAGAGTAATGGTGTTTCACGCCTAAATCATGATTCTTTCACTTATATGGATGCAATTCGTTTTAGGATAGCAAAGACAACCCGGGTTAATGGAAAAAATGACTGACATTTGGATAGTGGACTGACTAACTTTCTCACACTTGGATCTGTCCCAAATAGGTTTCAAAACTACGTAGTAAGAGGCAATGTGATATGTAAAGTGCCTTTTAGACCACTTGGCCACCGAGGCAACCCTTATTAGTTACAAACTTATTACTTGGTCTTACCCTAATAATGTACCAGCTTCTTTAGATTTATAAATGTCACATGTATATAAAGGTCCACTGTGATTAGCTGCTTTACACAGAGCCTGATGGAACTGGAACTGTATTACAAAACTCACAAAATATCTGAAAATAAAATTGATATAATGTAGAAAACAGAAATTTGTAACTAAAAACATGTGTTTTGCAACATCCAACACAACCACAAGCAGGACACAATACAAATACACAAAAGACAAGTCAAAGAAGACAAAAAAACATATGTGCCTGGCAACAGTCGATAAATGTATATTATATACACAGTGTGTATGTACAACCCTCCGTATTAGGTTGAGTCCTTTTTTTAGTAGTTGTATCACTATGAGTCACAATGGGTGATATGGCTACTAAAAATAGGGCGAGACTTGTATATGATATTCTTATCTAAAATTTCCAACTAGGTTATTTAAAATAATAAAAGCAACATTTTGTGTGAAAAAAAATATATTTTACCACAGAAAATCACTGAACTATGTTATGATATATTGATTTATTGACAAATCGGATATTCACCAAATGCATCACAATGAATAAGTGGACTAGAACTACACGCCCACCGCCAATGTTGTATCTTTGATACAAGATTCTGTATCATACATGTAAGGCAAATCAAATCAGATAGAAAAACTATTCTAATGTTATACAAAACCATGTGCATGGCACAACACAAGTATGGTAAGACAAAAGAAACAACAGCCAAACACATATTGGGACAACCAACTTTAAATATGAAACATGAAGGAAGCAAACAGTGGTAAAACAAATGATATACATATCACTGTTATGTTTAAATTACATACTTCTACATTATGCTATATGTAGGCAACAGTGGTTGTGACATAATTTCTATTATAAGATAATTATCTATATTATGATAATCTTAACAGCAAAATTGTTTTAATGAACTTTTTTGCAAATGAAATAGTAAATTGTATCTCTTAGAAAAAGAGTTTGCAGCATTTATTTCAATGGTTTTTTTTAAGTTATGAATTAAAATAGTAAAGATTTACACATTAACTCACCTGATATAAGGTGTATTAGCAGGTATATGATACTTAGCACCTGGATCAAAGTCATTCTCAGTTCTCTCATCAGGTGGTGATATACCTTGATATTTACACCTGAAATATCACATCAATACATAAATTTTATTGAGCAAAGTGAAGTTTTTAAATAGAGAAAACTAAACATGCTGATGCTGGAACAAAGCTGAGGATCCTCATTGCAAAGATGTTATATTGTGAAATTACAGTGTTTTCCCTTGCATCCTTTCTTTGGGAGTCCTTAGGACTCCCAGGGCAATTTTGCAGGGCTCCTTGGCCAAGATTTGGGAGTCCCCTTTATACCCGTCATTATCGAACACTACAGTTTTGTGTGTTCTCTACACTATAACAGAAAATATGTAACCATTATCATTGTAAATAAAGTGTATCATACAATGCTTGTTATTTTATGTCGGAATACTATCATGATCGCTGGGTTAAATAAGTACAGGATTGCCGAAAAAGGAAGAAATTTTTCGTTGCGATGCCATGTGCTTACTAACAACCATGCAGGGTCACAAAAATGCTTTATACTTGCCCTTTACTAAAACCAAAGGACAATTCGAGTCAAACAAGCATTTGTCAACTATGAATACCATTCAAACATTACTGCCGAAATAGACTGAAAAAATATTTATAACCCAGCATGGATTTAACTTTTGCATCCCATGGGATGCACAGAAATATTTCTGGGGGTCCATAAAGAAAAACTTGTGTCAGATATGCAGAAAACTTGTGTCCAGGAAAACCCTGAATTATCTAAATTTCTCTGTATGACTCAGCAGATGTCTCCACATACTTTTTTCTTTCAAAAATTCTTTAGTCTCAGCATAAAACAAAAGAACTAGCCTTAGTGGCAAAGTGGTTCAACCATTGTAGATCACAGTTCATATTACTGCTCACTGACCAGGGTTCAAAACCCACTTGTTCAAACCTTTGTCTGTGCACCTGCTCAGAAATAAATTTACTGTTCCATATGTAAAGATTCTGGTAGTCTTTGTGGTCAAATTCAATGAAAGAAATATTTACTACGCTACTGTCAGGGTCACTGTGTTTGTGAAGTGAATTATGCAAAAAATTTTAATACAAAATCTCAAGTATTTGTTACATGGTTGATTAGTTACTTGAGCAGATCTGATCATCAATTATGAAAAAATCCTGCAGATTTCCATCATTAATATTTACCTTAATTGCCACCACTTTTTGTTATACTGATCAGGTGGAGTATCACCTCTAAATACACTCCATCTCCATTGGTCAATCAAATAACCAAAGGGTAAAAACGCCACCTTGTCTAATGCCTGTTTCATCAAGAAATTAATATCACCTTCTGTAAACAAAAAATATCAAATGGTGATTGTATGAAGAAATGTAACATATATAACGCAAAACTTAAACAATAGAAATTGTTTACTGAAAATAAAGACAAGAACTAAAGTATAAGAAGAAACAGCAGTAAGAAAACTGCCGTTTTGATCTTCTAATTTTTGTCACACTAATTCTCACGGTTCCTACTGTAGGTAAAGTGTTCCAAGGAAAATAAAAACAATTCTGCTGAGAAAATATACTTTCAGGAAAAGAGTCATCATGAAAATAAAGATTATTTTTTATTTGCGCATATTTTTTCTTATACAGTATAGAAATATTTCAGTCTAATAACAATATTAGGTCACATATAGTCCTGTCAGTTAGCTGAAATTCCCTATTATTGAAGTCAATTTGTGATTTTCCAGATATTACAATGTTTTGTCATCAAAGTGTCTTTTGAAGAAAAAAAATAAACAAGCATGAATATTGAATAACTTTTCCCCAACATTCCATAAACTCACAAAAATAATCTTAAAATCAAGCTATAGTAATTTTGTCGCAATTTGATGAAAAAATGTTTAAATATTTTATTACTAAACATGTTTTAATAGGGGGGTTTAACAATTTTATCTCCCTTGATTACTCTCTCTGGTTAGAGGTAAGAAAGTGTACCGTCTGCAAGCCAGGGGGCATTCCCCTATTACCTACATAATGTGCTAGTATGAAACTTAGTATATATGTAATACATATAAATGTATCTACATTATATTTTATTTTCTTAAACGATATACTTTTAAGTGTTTCGTCTGAAAATAAATAAATAAATAAATAAATAAGACTGAAAAGTTAAATCTTGACCCAATAAGTACCAACAATCACGGTAATTGAATAATGATTGATGCAAGGTTGAATTATAGTTTTTAAATAAATAAATAAATAAATAAATAAATAAATAAATAAATAATAAATAAATAAATAAATAAATAAATAAATAAATAAATAAATTTTGAAACATGACCTTGAATGCCGCATCAATATACACTTTAAATATTTTAAATCTTTATTTTATTTTTTATTTTTATTTATTCTTTTTTTACTTTTTTTTCTTTTTTTTTTTCATTGACACACAGTGTCATGTCTATCAATTAAATTTATTTATTTATTTATTTATCTATTTTGGAAAGTACCTTTATAAGGGAATGGTTGGTTACTTTAGTTAAAACGTTTGAAATAAATAGGGATTTTTTTTCTAAAAAGTAATGAATCGTTTACCATTTCATATGCCATTTTTATGAAATCAAATAAAAAAAAATTATGACAACCAAAAAACAAAAAAAACAAAAAAAACGGATGAAATTATTGAAACCATACAGATATTTAATGTTAAAGTTTATTTATTTTTATTCACATTCTAAATACTTTTACAATATTCTCTAACATCCATACATTTCATTTATCAGTTTATAAGTTTGATATTATCTTGTATATTGAATAAGTTTGATGAAGTTTGTGTAATTGATAAAAACGATACTTGTAAATTTTTAATGTTATCAATGGATGCTGACCATAAAGGGGTTCATTTGTCGTTTTTCGGTACGTGTCATGTATTGAGTCATCCGGTAATGTTGACAGGTGTGCGGAGGTATGTGAATAACAGATACTAATTAACGGATTAAGACTTCAACACCATAATCTCGGTAATACATTACGGGATAAACAATTCATCAAAGAGAAACGTTTTAATAAACAGTAATATTAATGTAACATGTAGATATGAGGAGCATCATATTTCTTGTAGCAAATATTGGGTAAGGGAAAGAATAAAATGTAATTGTAATCGCCATAGGTACATCATAATTTTGGGTTCGTTTAATTAATTAAAATTAGTTAAATGTAATTCTGTCAAAGGCAATTATATACATGTATACAGAATATATCGATTCAACTTTCTCCCACATCGGCGTAAACTTTATAAGTTTTGATACTATTTCAAGAAAAGAACAACTGATAAAGTTCTTCCACAAACTTGTATATATTCAAGATTGTTTTTCTAGCTATAGACTGTATATTAATAGTATCATAGCAAACATAACCATTTTATTTTATTTTTAAAGTTTAAAATGCTAAACAAAATATATTAATTATACTTCTTTAATTTGGTTTATTCATTTTTATCATCTTTTAATTTTAACTGTTTTTTTTAATTTTTGATAGTTTTAATTTCTAAAATATTAAAAAAATAACATATTTGACTTAAAGAAAATAAAAATTTATTAGTAAGAAAAAGTTTTGTCACATAAAATATATATTTATTCATGAATGAATTTAAATATATCCCATTTACGGCAATGTTTAACCATTTAAAAGCATTACCAGCCTTAGACCTTTATTACGACTGCCCCCTCGATTGCAAATCACGTTCAATAGCGTCCAATCTCGTAAGGTCACGGGCCTTGCGCATGCGTAATAAACAATGTTAAACTCCTCTATTTTGCAGCACTAGATGGACGTTTAGGAATAAAATTTAAAAAGATCTTATTTAAATATATTTCACTTGCATTGCACTGACTGCAACAACAACTTGAAACATTTCTTCATTAACAATAAAACAACTATTATATGTAACATACCATGAGTTCTTTCGACTTTATTCAGCAATCCAATCTTATGTAAGTGTTCTGGTGTAGCTACTGACAACGCCATCACATCTCCAACAGCTTCATGAAATCCTGATAATATAAAATATTATACACAATATAAAATTCTTTCTCTCTCTCTCTCTCTCTCTCTCTCTCTCTTGTCTGTCTATGTGTATATGTAATATGGACAATGTATGGCATCCTCCAAAGCTACATTGAAACTAAATCAATACAGAGTATATTAAATGTAATTGTATATATTAAATGAAGTTTTGTGTTTGTACATGTATGCATTAGTTCGTAAATGTGTGTATACATGTGCATGTGTGTGTGTGTTGGGGGTGGGGAAGGAGTTACCAGGATTTGCTCCTCCTCTAAACAGTATAGGCTGGTCTTTATATTGTAGATAATACTGTATATGTCCCATCTCATGATGTATAGTAACCAAGTCCTCCATAGTAATATCTGTACACATTTTTATCCTGAAAAAAAAAGATAATAAAAATCTCAAGAACTGCCAAGGATTGTAAACATAGACTGTCCTTTGGCATTATAACTTCTTGAACATGTTTAAAATAAAAGACACAAAGATTTAAGATGAATGATTGAATGGGGTTTTGGTCCCAGTCCAGAATATTTCACTATTTTGAGACATAACCAGCTATACATGTATAGGTGAGGTGGTAAAAATCTTCAAAAACCTTCTCCCCTTATTGGCCACCAAGGGGACATAACTCCTTAATTTGTGCAAGTCTGAAACCCCTTTACCAAGGCATGATTGTCAATAAGTTTCATCAAAATTGGCCTGGTAGTTTTTGAGGAGATGATTAAAATGTGAAATGTTAAAGCACAATGCATGACGGACTGTAAACCATCGCAACAGCTCATCTGAGCTTTTAACTCAGGTGAGCTTAAAATAAATTGCTAAGAGAAAATTTTGCGGAATGGTATTTTGTAAAATAAATCCCATTGCCGGCTATGGTAAATCAAATTTGTTAAGACATTAAATTTTATGGTATTAACCAACCCATTAAAATAATGAAATTTAATCTCCCCCATAAATATTTGTGATTTTACAGTAGAACAAAACAGCAGCTTCATCTCTGAAAAGGAATATATGCAAAGCAATGAATCAAATTTAATATGAAATTTAAATTTAACAATGCAATAGTTCTGAAATAATTCACCACATATTTTTTATTATAGTAAATTCTTAAAATTTGCATTGATTTTGTGACTATTAAAATAAAATTCATAAATGTCCTTGATATTTGAATGATTCCATGGTAATTTGATGACATTTCATGAAAGAAATCAAATTCCAAAGCTGATGCAGACCTATACACAGAGATGAAGCTAAACAATTTTGAGTTAGGGGCCCAGCTCACTTTTGAAGAGAAGTTGCAACAACAATACATAACAAAAATCTTTGGGCCAGACAAATTTCTGGGGACCATGGGCTATTGGGCCCATATGAATTTCAATCCCTGATACAAACTCTGAATATTACAAACCTGAAGTCTTTTGCATCACTGAAGTCCCAGGCTGAAGCATGACAGACTACATCTCTATCAGCCGGCTTCTCTAACATGGAGTTATTCCAAAATGTCTGTGGCATCTTTAACAGACCTAATGATGTGTAAAAATCCTCAGCAGTTGTAAACATCCTATGTACACTATAATTCTAAAATAGAAACAGAGCAGTATAGTGATTTTGTTACAAAAAATTCAAACTACCTTCTGCCTTTTAGATTGGGAAAATTTATACTCGTTTAAAATAAAGTGTAGAAGGGACTAAAAACTTGAATTACCAGACATGTAGCTACTGTTTTTTATTGCAAAATGTTGTATTAAGACAATCTTAGTCAGGGCAGTACATGTATTTAGAAATTATATTCAATCTGTATAAACTGTTTCTTGGTGTAATTAATTCATTGCTGTTTTGGAAACTTCAGTTGTTGAATTTTTTTTGAATTTTTTTTGGTCAAGTTATTTTCCCAAGGGAAACTACCCTTATTAAGTAATAATTCTAGGCAAACAAAATCACTGGTATAATACAATACTTCTCTCAAAATTTTCACTTGCCCGAATCTTAACCATCTTCACAAAATTAAATTGTTGAAAACATCATTCTGGTAAAGCTGAGTGTTTAGTTAGCTAAAGTAACATCTTAATATCATAAATATATTTTCCCTAAAATTTTATAAAAAAGAGAAAATTGTTTTTCAAAAAACCTAAGATGGTTGCATGTACATTTAGATCATTAACTTCAAATATTACTTTCAAATTCTACAAAACTTCAATATTTCAATTCTATGAAATAATGTAATTAGACATGATGATTATAATATTTTAGAAATGACATCCTGATCATGGTATTTCAAGGGGTAATGCAAGATATTGTGGGACGTGCCAAATTCGATAAAGGGTTAAGCCCTTATCTACTTCTTTTAATAAATATAATATGTTTTAACCCTTGGCGCTATTTCTCCCACACCTGCTCATGCAAGACAGGATTTTAAGCTATGCGAGATTGGCATATTTCACATGACCACATGACCCCCTGTGTAGGACATGACGTAATATTGCGAGAAAATTGATACATAGCAAGGGTCATGACCACAATTGTCTTTCACGGGAATTGCAATACAATTGCTTCTGCATGTTTCATCGAAGAGAGATACAGTCATATTGTAAATATTAACCTATGGCAAAATATAAAATTGTATAGTTAAATAATGAATTGTAGTGCACAGTGATTTATTAAACTCAGCTGTCACATGTAATTTAATCATTATATATATTGTAATGCATCCTAGACTTGTCTGATGTCTAGTTTAACCTAGTGTTTTCCTTTTCCCGTTACAATGCGGTTTCAAGTTCAGAAGGCTCAATTTATAGAGTTTACCTTTGCTTTGAGCTGGGATGTAACATCTAAACTGGAGTTGAGATCATATGGCTTTAATATATCATATATATTAGTCCAATCTTGTGCCCACATATTACCTATAACAGAAATAAAAAAAAATTTGATAATCCATGACAACAATTAATAACTGCAGATTAAGATTAGCTGGTACCCAGTAGCGTGTGACTCTTGAAAATAAGTCTGGAGCCTCTTAATTTTTACACATTTATTTATCTATTTATTACAATTACAAACTTCTTCTATGAAATGAGTTAGCTTCATTTTTCAAAATAGTGAAGTTTTTTTCCTAATGATGTAATCCAATTAGCTTATAAACTCTGGATTGGTTGAAGATGTTCATCTATTTGGTCACCATGAGATCTTTAACACACCTATGTGCATTCCGTAGAAAGTGACTAAGACACTCCCAAAATATCAAGATTATTAGAATCGTACACTGGTAACAGTGTAAGACAGAGATATCTTAAATGAAGATGAATATTTTCTTGTCCAGAGCGCGCTTAAGCTCACAAATTTGCAACATAAAAACGTGATTTGTAAACAAATATTTGCACCAAATGTTCATTATTCATGCCACTATTCCTGCTTTCTGAAAATGACATCATCAAATTTTGTTGACATTATTGTGTTGAACAATTGTGGGCTGGAATATATCCTGCTTTTGGGAGTTAAACAAATTTGACCATTATGTACATACCTAATAAATGAGCTGGAATGTGTCCTGTTTTGGGGGTATACTCAGATTTTACCATACATATACATACCTAATAAATGGGCTGGAATGTGTCCTGTTTGTGGGAATGTATGTTGTTTGTATAAAGCCTGTAGCTTTGTCCTGGCGTATGTATGAAGTTCTTTGTATAGTGGTTGTAACTTTGTCAATAATTCAACCAAATCCTCTTCAAATGTCTCAGACTCGTATGATGATCTCCACCAAGCACCTGTATCATTGTATCCTTAAATATAAATAACAATGTTGTCATTAAAATGGAGTTTATCAGTGTACCATGAGACAACTCCTGGAAGTTCGTGTGGAACAAATAATTCATCAGATATGGAATCACAAACATTTATGTTTTCTGGTAAAATAAAAATACTTGAGTCCTGGAGTTTGAGACATAAAAATTTTCCATATTGTTCTGATAAACATTTCAAGAGGCAGCCAGCACTTATGGGAGCTCTGATGACAATGATAATGTCAGTATTTTTGAGCTTGTCGAAAAACAAGTATTGAAAAATAAGAATTTTCTTTGATTTAGCATAATTTTTTACATTCACAAACTTAAACATTAAAAACATTCAAAGCAACATAAACTAAGTGCTGTAATCAAATTGATGTTGATCATACCTATCTTGTTAGAAGACATCACATAACACTACTAGAGGTGTTCAAATTATCAAATTCAGTGAATAAGGATAACCCACCAGTAGGTACTGTTTTTTG
Organism: Anadara kagoshimensis; assembly: GCA_021292105.1. Taxonomy (NCBI): domain Eukaryota; kingdom Metazoa; phylum Mollusca; class Bivalvia; order Arcoida; family Arcidae; genus Anadara; species Anadara kagoshimensis. The sequence goes on along the minus strand of CM037867.1, from coordinate 1,325,923 downwards.
ATTTGCACTTATGTTCAAAGGACCATAACTCCCAGGTAAATGAGTATACCAACTCGAGTAAATTATACGGGCATCTTCAATTAATGTTGATGCTTTGCACTAAGTTTTGTAAAATATTGTTTCTTAGTTTTGGAGAATTACTCCAAAAAGGAGTCTGGACATTTGGAAGTTTAATATCTTCTCTTTCTTCAAAAGGTAAAAAAACAATAAAAAATAACTAAACATTGGTTTTAATACTTCAACCAACCAAGCAACCATTTATTGAAATTAATTATGATTGATTATGAAAAAATTATCATCACCAGAACCTAACATGAGTTTGAATTTTGCATTGCAGCAAGTGTTTAAGCATTAATAGAGTTGTCTGCCCCTTGCTAATCAGAATATGGCTTTAGTTCAAATTATGAATTATATTGTGCATGTTGTAGTGTATCATATAAAAACAATGGTTATCAGAACAATAAATTTGTGAAGAAGTTTGCTAATGAGCTCCAACAATAATAATGAGATCCAGTCAGATCTTTAAGGTGCCCTAAGGGATTAAGATTACCAGGGCCAAGTAGCACACATCTCCCAAGCCTAGGCTCCCAAATTTTAAACATATTAGCTATTTATGACTGTTACTACTTCGTCTGAACTGATATTGGCTCCTAACTCAATGTAGTTATGCCTCATCCCTAGGCTATTGTATAATAATGACGTTTTAAATGAACAACAAACCTCCTAGAGCTGCAATCCCTTCATTACTGATGTTAACAAACTCAGTATATAGTTCCTTCATCTTCTTGCCAGAGGCATCCCTCCATCCTTTCCAAGCTCTCAGTAGTTCATCATAATCCCTAGAGGTAGCCATTAATCTGGTAAGCCCTGTAAAAATAACAAATGAACATTTTGTTGTTGTTACTTATAGCTTCATTGAAGATCCTGTTTTGTATATAAAATTCCAGTTAAGAAATGAGATCTCAACTGATTGTCAAATAAACTGGGATCTGACTATGTATCAGGGTCCCAGATGAGAAGAAATTTAAATTCTGTAATCCCAGACTTTTCTGGAAAATCCCAGGCAAATAGTCGGGATTCTGATTGTTTTCACTTGGGGACTTTTATTTAATTGGTGTGTAGGTAGTTGGTTGATTCAGTAAGTGAACATTTGATCAGATTCAAAACAAGCAAATATCACTATGAAAATTCACTTGGTATTAAAATTTCTGGTACCGTATTTCCTATATGGGCCTGCCTGTAATGTCTGAAAAAGACTTGAGACAAAGTTATCTCATGCTTACAAGACCTCAAGTCTCATGAACTCCCTTAGCTAGTGTCACTCTGAATTTTCAGAGCATCAATGCTTGGGGAATTATAATGATCTGATGACTTGTTTTTGATGTCAAATACAATTCACAGTAAAAGTATGGGTACTCATAACAATAGTAGGAAGATACAAAGATGGAAGTCATCAGTCATCAGCTTTTAAACTGTCTACTGTAGAAACCACTGTGGTTGTGACAGTGAAATTCTCTTTATATCCATAGAAAATCAAATAAATTTGAATAAAGATCGATATTTTTCACTTACTTGTACCTAGTCGTAACAGGAAATCTGTATGCGCATCCGCGATTAGCCCAAAATATATCTGCATAGGTAAAAACGTTGGTGCTATGGGGATTTAACATGTTGAAAAACCATGCAAATGGCGGCTTCTGTTGCGCATATGACGTAAAACGTCACCAAGGACATCACTTCCGGTGTAAACATCGTCATTTTCGCATGTGTAAAATCCCCATACCGCCAACAGTTTCCTTTTTACAGACATATTTTATGACAATCCCGGATGCGCATACAGATTTCCTGTTACGACTAGGTACAAGTAAGTGAAAAATATCAAACTTTATTCAAATTTATTTGATTTTCTATGGATATAAAGAGAATTTCACTGTCACAGCCACAGTGTTTTCTACAGTAGTTGTTGCATCAAGGGTGTTCTCCTATTTTTTAAAAGAAGCCTTGAAATAAGAAATGAATTTTTTCTGTGCTCCACAAGACCAATGGTGTTTACAGTAGAAGTACTGGTACTCGTGACAATACCGTAGAAGGAAGATACAAAGATATCAACCATCAGGTTTTAAACTTTTAAGTTGCCGCCTCGTTTTACATCAAGGGTGTTATGACATCAGAAATGATTTTTTTTCTTAGCACCACGAGACAAACAAGGGAAAATCTTAACAGAACTAATAATTGTATTCGAGACATAAAAATCGGGTTTTCTAATTCCATTTCTGTAGATCATAGATCTAAGCACTCACCTGGTTCTAGCTCTAAACAGTTGTTAGGCGACTTGTAACAAACTTTTCCTTTACTGTACAGACCTTCCATTTCTGCCCTTACATGTGCAATCTATAATATACAGCAAATTAAAGTTAAATCATTCAAACTGCATAAAAAGTGGAGTAGAATAGGGATAGGGTAGAGTAATGGTGTTTTATGCTTTAGACAAGATGCTTTCACTTATATTGAGGCAGTAAGTTCAGAGATGGTGGAGAAAACCAGAATGCATAAAAGACAGTCTAAGTTCCACTTTCATAATTCAACCCTTTCGGATAATTTTTAAATAGAAGACAAAGTAGGCAGCAAGTATTTGATAATTTGCATTGATCTTTTTTTATTATTATTTAAAAATAACCTTTTTTATTGAAATATGACAAATATTATGTCCATGAAAATCCAGTAACATCAATGTGACCTCTTATACAGTCATGCCAATAAGTTCTTTCATGTGACCTAGTGACCTCTTATTCTAATTTGACCTACACACTCAATGAATCTGTTCGTTTTGTCTAGCAACATTTTCAACAAAACTGTACCCAAAGGAAACTAAAAATCGTTCAGGGTTAACCAAAGGTCCATTTATTCTCTTTCATGCCTTGTTACAAACAAATCAAATGCTATGTTTCCATTCCTGGTAGCCAAAATCGCCATTGGCTACTAATTTCTGAGGAATTCTTTCAAAAAGTAACCTATTTTAGCAAATTTGTGGAAAATACTTTAAAAAGGACTATATTTTCACAAATTTTGGAAATTTGGCTACTAATTATTTTAAATTTATGGAAACCTAGCAAATGATGTAACCAATTTGAAAAGTTATGTCCCTTTGATTCATTGATGGTAATGCTTGTACCTGTTTTAGAATATGGAGGAATACTGTTGTCTTGAAGAACTAAAATCAAAAGTCGCTCCAAGTGTGTGGTATAGAAAGTTATTCTTACTCTTAGAACACAAGTCCTACTCTAGGCTTATAGGCCATAAGGCTATCTAACTTCATGGCAATATCTTGGTCAAGCCCAACTGCATTTCAAAAAAGTACAATTTAGATTCTTGATTTTAACCCCGATTTCCATTATTATTCTTCCGGCGAACAATGGATTTGAATTGGCTGAATCGACTGAAAGCAGAGACCTCAAAAGCAAGTTGATCCATATCGGAAGTACAGCTAGTAATGTAAACTTCAAATTGGTAATAACTCCACTGCGCAATTATATTCCGGAACTTTAATCTCAGTTCGTACATAAAATGAATAAAAATATATATACCTTTTCTATTTTACTAGTATCATTTAACGCACTGATTCCAATGTCGGTAACAAATTCAAACTGCCTTTTCAATGCGGTGTCGTTAAAGTTTTTCCAGTCAAACATGGAGGCATTTCTAGCAGCTTCTTTTTCAAATGCGGACTCCACCAACTCCACTTGTACCTAAAATGTAACAATTGTCATATCATAAATGTACAAAGCTTGCCACAAAATTTCCTGTATACAATTATAAAAATATGATAATTTCAATAGATTTCCCCACAAATACATGCATAGCCTACTGTCTTTTTGCAACTAGCAGAACCGTTAATGGCAATGTTTTGAGAAAGGAAATATATTTTATTTGTGGTAGATCAAAACAGCGGTATTTAGAGGTTCGATAAATCACGTTTTTCAAAAACTGCCATCGAAAACATTTGTGTCTGCAGCTACCCTTTTAAGGGACATACAGTGAACCAATCAATCATCATTGTGCTAAAAAAAAAACCAGACAGCTAACCGCCAGATTGTGTGGAAACAAACAGTTTACCAATCAGACATGGTAGAAACAAACAGTTAACCAACCAGACTTCGTAAATATAGTTAACCAATGATGCTTTGTGGAAACAAACAGTTAACCAATTCTGATTTGATTAAACAAACAGTCCAACAATCAGGCTTTGTGTAAACAGTGAAACAGTTAACAAATCAGACTCTGTGTAAACAAACAGTAAACCAATCAGACTTTGTGGAAACAAGCAGTTAACCAATAAAACATTGTGAAAACAGACAGTTAACCAATCAGACTTCGTGTAAACAAACAGTTAACCAATCAGGTTTTGTGGAAACAAACAGTCCACCAAATCAGATTTTTGCAAATAAACAGCCCACCAATCAGACTGTGCATACAAATTGTTGACCAAACAGATTTTGTGGAAACAAATAGTCCACCGATCAGATATTGTGGAGACAAAAGGCTAACCATTCAGACTTTGCAGAAACAAATTGTTGACCAATCAGATTTTGTGGAAACACAAACAGTTAACCAATCAGATTTTATGGAAATACTGAACAGTTGACCAATCAGACTTTGTGGAGCAAAAGAGCTAACCAATCAGATTTTGCGGAAACAATTTGTTGACCAATCAGACTTTGTGGAGAAAAAGAGCTAACCAATCAGATTTTATGGAGATACTGAACAGTTGACCAATCAGACTTTGTGGAGCAAAAGAGCTAACCAATCAGATTTTGCGGAAACAATTTGTTGACCAATCAGACTTTGTGGAGAAAAGGAGCTAAACAATCAGATTTTGTGGAAAGAACTTGTTAAACAATCAGACTTTGTGGAGACAAACTGTTAACCAATCAGACCTTGTGAAACAAACAGTTAACCAAGTAGACTTTGTGGAAACAAACAGCTGACCAATTAGACTTTCAGGATATAAACAGCTGACCAATTAAATTTTCAAAAAACAAACAGCCAACCAATCAATCTTTGTGGAAACAAATTGTTGACCAATCAGACTTTGTGGAAACAAATTGTTGACCAATTAGATTTTGTGGAAACAAACAGTTAACCAATCAGACTTTGTGGAGACAAAGAGCTAACTAATCAGTTTTTGTTGTGAAAAACAGTAAACCAATCATGTTTGGGTTAATTGCGTAAAATTATTTTTGTAGACCTTGACGATCCTTTTCTTAAATTTACGTAAACTGGCACGTACATATATTGTATATATACGTGGTTGTTTAAATTCTGGGTCAGTGTAGGTAGTACATTCTACTTTTTCAGGGTAACGGGCTTCTCAGTATCATTGGATAAACTTGTGTTTAGACAAGATAGTCACCAACCCAGTTGTAAATTGTAACTTATTTATTTCAACTAAGGTATTTCACCGTATGTTTCCATCTTTACAATTCTGAAGTGTTTGCAATAAAAAGATTTAAACTGTAACAACGTGATTTACATGTCATACCCGATAAAGATGTTTACCCGACGTTGTTTATACACCAATATTAACGCCACTTAATCCACCCTGATGGCGGGCTTTATCTGCTGGGGTACAGATGTATTTGTTAATAAAATACTACAGATGACAAGATTAAAACGGGAAGAGAAACAAAACTGTTTTAACATCACTAACATAAAAACGTCATTAACTAGAGAGTTCTAGTATACAGTGTATATATGTTAAACATCGGAGATAGTCACCTTTGTAATAAGGTGTCACGGGTATCATCTCGCATGCTCTTTGATACAACACCAACATGAAAAATGTCAAATACTTATTAACGAGAGTAAGTTTTGAAAATGTCTGAGATAGCTTAGGGTGAAAATCACTTTTGTTATTGGGTGCCATAGGTTTCATCTCAAACTTTTGTGTCAGTTTGTGCTCTTTGAGACCATTTTAACATCATCAACATGAAAAATGTCATTAACGAGAGTATAAACCAAACTAAGAGCAAAAAACCATCTTTGCTATTGGGTACCACCGGTATCATCTCACACTATGTTTCAATATGCTTTTTGAGACCAGGGTTCAGTTGTTAAAATGTCCGTTAGCTTAACCAAATGACTAGTGAAAATCCAAAATGTTATTTAAATTTTTAATATCCTGATACAAAAATACAGTTTTGACCTTAACTGCTTTTATTTGATAATAACGGTTGTGTGTATTCACTTTTGTACAGCTATTTTAGAAATATTGTCTTAAACACAAAATTCAAAGTTTGGCTAACTAATGGTTAGACTACTCGAGCTTTGGATAACCGTGCAACCAAGGTCCATGCAGATACCTCATTAGATAATGTTTTGCCAATATTAACACAAATTTACAAAAAAGTAAATTTGAGTACATACTAACACACAATATTTGATAATCAGAAGTCAATTAATTGTTAAAGAAACTTATGTCAAATTTCCAGTGTAGTACTGTTACTATTTCTAAAATGAATGGAAACCTCTAATAAGTCATAAATCTTATTCTAAAATTTCAAAACTAGTAAAACAAATTCACCCAATAAAGATCATACATGAATGTTTTAATGTGCATGACCAGTGTACATTTGCATTGCTTTTTACCGCCGGCTTACGTCATCGGTATCGTTGACTTTTGGGGTTAGCTAGTTATATGGTATACATCTCTCTCTCTCTCTCTCTCTCTCTCTCTCTCTCTCTCTCTCTCTCTCTCAGACAGAAATCTCTATCTCGGGTCAACAGCCCCTGTACGTTGGATCACCGACCATTCTATCAGTAAACATAATTACACTATAATTACCTAGCCTTACGTAGATATTACACTTAATGTATACTTTATGAAGGATGTTATGTTTATTGTTACCTCAACACCTATGTAATTAATGTTTTATCAAAGATGATTAATTAACGCCCCCTACAGAAGGCGATAATCTGTACCAGGTTGATGTTTATAAATGGGAGGCGTTATGATTTAGATACATCACGATCTACCTCTATCTTTGATTATCAGGCAGTTAATATGAAATGAAGAGATTCTTGAAAAACTGCATTTAGTTTTTTGTAAAAATTAAAAAAATATAATGACGCTCAATATATTATCAAATTTGACCGGAAATGGTTTGCATATAAGATCACTGCCCGTATATGACGCCATTATGACGCAAAGTTCTACTTTCTACCGAGATACAGAAACATTTTTCTAAATTCGAACTATCGCCGATATTTTCGCTACGCTCGCTTAATGTTAAATACTCGTTTTTGGGTTACTAGATTTGTGAGCTATTCTTCTCGGCTATTCACACCGTAAATGACGGCCTAACATGGTCTAGTGTATTTAGCATATTAAAATCATGGCCACTAGGCCATTGAGGGTCATTTATACAGAATGGGAGGTTATTAAATCAACTTAAAATTGTTTAACTACGTGCCTCATCCATTAGTTTGCTACAGACCATCCCAAATCATCAGAGATTACTAATGTGTCATGTTATTAATGTTTTATGAATACAAAATATACTCAGATATGATCATTTATCTTAATTACCAATTTTACTATCTATAATATATGTTTACAAATTACAAGCTGATATATTTTTCGGAGTTTTTGCCACCGTCTTTGTTTTTATTTTCTTTCTTTTCATCAAGAACGTTATCTTTTTGAAAGGATGTTGACCCAATTTTGAAGAGAATGACCAATTTGGTGATTTTCGATTTTCAATAACTTTATGAAGAGTGGTTAATCCTGTTAGTGAGAGATCCTGACCCCCATCATTTTCTGATTTTACCGCTAATGTTGCTTAATTCCCTAAGGCTACCTACCTCTAAAATTTCGAAAATTTGAAAGCCTTAAACTGACGGCATTAACCAATTTTAAACATGAATGTCAAATATAATTTTAAAATGTTAGATAGAATTTAATGACCAGAGTAAAGTTGTTTCGATAATTCGATATTGGATATTCGCACAAAATTTGAATATCGAATATCAAAACAACTTTACCTAGGTGATTTACCAGGTGTGAGTACAGAGGGATTGCCTATACGCTGTATGTTCTAACATAAGTAAACCTAGATTGCAAGGACATTGAAACACTAACATTTTTAATTTGAAATACATGTTACCAGTACTTCATAATTTGACAACATTAGTACGTTAAGTCATTTTGTAGTATATTCGAATGGAATGAAATTAAGTCCTAATTGGACTTCTTTGTCAAAACTCTTATTAACAACCGTTGCACCAGACACAATCCATTTAACTTTGCCGGAACAATAAGGAACACTCACTCCACTTGACGAAAACGATTAATCACTCATTGTACTTTTCCAAAATAATATGGACACTAATTGCAATTTTCCTTAACGATAGGGACCATAATTACAATTTTCCTAACCGATAGAAACCCAATTACAATTTTCCTAACCGATAGAAACCCAATTACAATTTTCCTAACCGATAGGAACCCAATTGCAATTTTCCTAACCGATAGGAACCCAATTACAATTTTCCAAAACGATAGGATCCCAATTACATTTTTCTAAACAATACTCTTATTTAGAAACGACAAGGGCCCACTTTTGCACTAGGTCGAAATTTTTAAGGAATCGCCATTTCACAATGCCAAATGGATAAAAAAAAACCATCCATTCCACTATGCGGAAATGATAAGAACCGCGAATGCACTTTGCCAAAACGATAAGGAAACCATATTGCACTTTACCAAGACGATAAAGAAACCCTATTGTACATTGCCACAAGGATAAGGAAACCCTATTGTACATTGCCACAAGGATAAGAAAACCCTACTGTACATTGCCACAAGGATAAGAAAACCCTACTGTACATTGCCAAAACGATAAAGAAACCCTGTCGTACTTTGCGAAAACGATAAAGAAACCCTATTGTACTTTGCCAAAACGATAAGGAAACCATATTGCACTTTACCAAGACGATTAGGAAACCCTATTGTACATTGCCACAAGGATAAGGAAACCCTATTGTACATTGCCACAAGGATAAGGAAACCCTATTGTACATTGCCACAAGGATAAGAAAACCCTACTGTACATTGCCAAAACGATAAAGAAACCCTGTCGTACTTTGCGAAAACGATAAAGAAACCCTATTGTACTTTGCCAAAACGATAAGGAAACCCTATTGTACTTTGCCAAAACGATAAGGAAACCCTATTGTACTTTGAAAAACGATGAGGAAACCCCTTTGCATTTTGCCAAAACGATAAGAAACCCTATTGTACTTTGAGAAACGATGAGGAAACCCTTTGCATTTTGCCAAAACGATAAAGAAACCATATTGTACTTTGCCAAAACGATAAGGAAACCCTATTGCACTTTGCCAAAACGATAAGGAAATCCTATTGCAATTTGCCAAAACGATAAGGAAATACTATTGTACTTTGAGAAAACGATAAGGAAACCCCATAACGATAAGGAAATCCTATTACACTTTGCCAAGACGACAAGGAAACCCTATTGTACATTGCCAAAACGATAAGGAAACCCTATTGCACTTTGCCAAAAATGATTGCTCACGCTTTCTGCAACGTTATACATAAGTGATAAAATAATTTTGATTGCACACAGCAATCTATCAACTTAGCTACCGTAGTGGCAGTTGATTCGATCTAACTGCAGTTAAGACGGTTATTCTGTATTTAGATTTGTACAAGTCTAGATATATTTTTGATATAGAAAACCGGATAAATCAATCAAATTACAAAAATATAGATTTTTCAAAAATAAAATAAGTTTATCAGTGTTGAGAGAAGATCTAACGTTTGATAGATAATACTTGTTATCAAAATACTACTATTTCACCGTTCCTGCAGCAGTAACATAGACTTGACGTGGATATAGGACTTAAACCCTGATCTTAAATCTGGAACTTTATGTCTTCACACACAAAGGCAACTTCTTAATTGAAGAGTGCCATGTGGAACTGGAATGGAAACCATAATGCATTTTTGCAATAATTTGGAAATCCGTGACGTACGTAGGGTTTATTTCACGTAGAAATCTAAACGTTATCCAGTTGCAATGCCTAAGATAAAGTCAATGTTTTATTATATACCAAATTTTCAAATATTTCCAAGATTTATTTTTTCAGAACGCCCTTTTAAACATAGGCTAATAAAACAGATAAGAATGATTGATAAAAGTTAGAAAAATAAAAATTAATACAAATTTTATACTAATATAGAAACGAGAGAAATTAAGTTCCTGTATATTTAAAGTTTTGAAACTAATCAAGAAGAGTTTTTGTCACAACGGTAGCTCAGCTTGTAGAGTACTGGGAGGTTGTGAGTTCGAAAAGAGGTATGGCGGGTTTGATAGGCGCTTTTCACATTGCCCCCTGCTTGAATGGATGAATGACGTAACGGTGTATTTTTAAACACCTGAGGATTTCGCGTTCTATAATTAGACCAGGTATATGAAAAACAAGCGCTTTGTTTGTGTAAACTTGTTTTTCCTTGAAGAGCCTATTGAACAAACCTTAACATCAATAATCTTCATTTTTCATCTTTATACAATAAACAGAAACACTTGGACAATAAAGTATTAACTTACATCACGCTTCACTAAGAATTCACGGGTGATATGCGTAGATTTATTGTATAAAAATGTAACCTGGCCTGATCTGCTAGTAGTGTTTTTAACTTGAGAAGATAATGCTCATTTTTAAAAACTAATATTTGTAAAGGAAAAATCTAACAATAGTATTTTATAAAGATAAAAATAAAATAAAAAACAAGAAGAAGAATAAATTAAAAGATATCCGGGTGGGATTTGAACCCATGCCGTACAGGTTGCAAAGCGTCCTCGCTACCGACTGAGCTAACCACAGCAGTAAGTGCCAGCCAAGTTAAAATGCAACATCAGTTATATGTGCAGTGATCAGTTTTAATTTTCCCTAATTTTCAAAAATTGACCATTTTCTCCCAAGAGGACCAATTTTTTGATAACTCGTTATGATTGCATTTTGAAAATATTTTCAGAAACAATAACGTAAGAAATGGTCTTCCGAGGAGAACACTTTGAAAATAATTATCAAAGACTGGAAAACCCCCTCATTTTTCATTTTTTTAGCACAATAGAGCACAAAGATGAGCTTATTAAGAAAAATTTCAGTAAAATATACCTTTGTATGAGCCAAAATCTGAAAGTCCACATAAAATACTGCTGCTTTATAAATTAAGTGCAAGAATATTTAGACTTTTATTTTTCAAAAACCAAAACGGTCCATTTAGGACAAAATCACATCAAACCCGCCATACCTCTTTGCCGGGTATGACCAAAACTTGAAAATAGTCAGTGAATGTTCTCTCGTCAAGCACTTGGAATTTAGAAATGAAAGATAAGGGACCCTGTGAAGAGACCTTAAAACCCAATGTCCCGTGTCGCGGCAGACGTTGCACATTAAAGAGTCTTCCCTCCACATTGCCTTGAGCGTACTGCAAGGGTAAAATATTCTGACACTTCGCCTGTAACTGGTGACGTCTCAACATAAGATAGTATTCTTGACTAGGGCGTTAAACCTCATCCGGTCTTCAAATTTCAAAACGACAATACATCAACGTGATAATACATTAAAGTTTGAATTCGGCATGTCTTGAACAGAGGGGGGGGGGTGGTGATTTTATCAACGAATGCTGATCGCCACGCTTAAACATTAAATTTTATAGTTTACATTTTGCTCAGATAGAAAAAAAAGACTATAAGCAGGAAGTCTGCTTACCTGTTGCTACGGACGCTTGATGTATATGTCATGTGCTACTTATGAATTTTTTTTATGATATAATACATTAAAAAGTAACACTTATCTTGTGTCACTTATTTCATGAAAATTCAAAAGTAGCAGATGACACATATCAACGAACATTTCCATAGCATTGGTTGACACCAAATATTTATTTTCGTCCCCAGTTGCTTCAAAATTCAAACGATATTCAACCAACTTACCCAATTTATGATGCATTGACGTACATCTACCATATGAAGTTTCATTTTGGCGATTCATAAACTTATTCTGGCTTGGCGTGTGGTGCGTGAAAAATGCGAAAATAAAAAATCCGAAAAAGTGAGTTTTGGAAAATGGAAAAATAGCCAGTAAAATTGCAACATTGTACAATTTTAGCATGATACATGTTTTCGAAATACAGGTGGTTTGATTAAATGAATTCCTTTCACACTCATATGTCCATAACACGCATATTATCAGTAAAACCGCGTCCAATACACGAATACATCTATCAGCAACACCGGATAAATCAGTCATATTACAAAGATGAAGGGGTTTTACAACTCATTTACTGATAACTAAATCAAAGTAACGGAGAGTGGAATGAGAAGATCTGACGCTAAACAGATATAGTTTATGTTATCAAAAAACTCCCAAATCAACGTCGATGCTTAACAAATCATTTCAAAATAGAATCTATCAATGAGAGTTTACTAACGAGTTGAGATTTATTTTGTTAAAACACTCCTTAAAACAAAGACTCATTATACCACTAGGGTAGCTCACTTGTAGACTGCACGTTTTGTATGTGGGAGGTTGAGATTCGAACCCCAGTCGTCTGATTGTTCTCTTGACAAGCACCTGCCATTTAGAAATTAATTCGCAGGGTCCGTCGGAAGAGACCTGAAAACCGAGGCCCCTTGTCACAACAGGTGTGACAATTTAAAGATCACTCTGTTCATTGCCCTGATCACGCTGCAAAGATAAAAATATCTGCCACTTCACCTGAAGCTTGTATAAGTGAAATATTCTTGACTGGGACGTAAAAGGTTTTAATAAAAAACAATTATGAAAAGTCTTGGGCATTTTGGTATCAACTTTAAAGAGGAAGAACTTTACCTTTCTTACTTGTATTTGATTCCTAAACTTCATAAAAATTCGTGCAAGGAAAGATATGTAGCAGGTTCATCTAAATGTACTACTAAATCTAACTGTGACAGTCGTCAAAATTGGTCTTCGGTCTTATTCAGATAAATTCTATTCTTTAACGGGTATTAATCAATTGTGGATTCTGAACATTCTAAAAATTACTTTAACAACTCGGTTTCTAATACTTTAATTACTACTTTATTATTTAATTTTAATTAAATATCTTATCCCTCCGGAGCATCCAGTCTCACACCCTTGGCGGTTTACGCTTTTAACATAATTTGTCAGTTTCAAAGTGTTTAATTAGATTAGGATTGTGATTTGGACATGGATTAGTATGTTTTTGATAAGTAACAATACAATGTTGTCATTAATTAGCCTTTCTTTATCCTCAGTGATCATGATCGTCATTGTAGCGTCTAGCTTTCAAAAATCTGGGAGTAAATGCTTAATGATGGAATCAGCAAAATATGGAACCCGCGAAATCAACCTCAACTGAAATATTGCTAATAGAGAATTTAGCAAAATCGTTGAAACTTACGCGCTTGTATAAATTAACGAAAACAACAACCCCCAAAAATAAACAATTCATCGAAATAAGTTTGAACACTCATTAAAGCCAACGTGCTATGCTATTAACGGCGAAATTAGGCATAGGAATCTGATTTGAAAATAAAATTATTTCGTAATACCAAAAGGACTTCTCGTCTTGAGCCTTAATCAGGCGTTGGACTTCTTAGGAGTTGTTACAGGGCATTGCGATTTCTCCATGCCTGAATTAAATGCTTCAATATTTAAGTGAAAAAATCTTGACTGGAACGTAAATCACCGTTATCCCATTCCATTCATCAATAATATTGGCCAGCATAATTTTAACATTGATGTGTTATCGTATAAAATTACTGTACTAACATAACCACGTGACCGATATTATTTAATTCATTTCCTTTACATGTACATTTTATCTGTAAATTGATAAAATTGAAAATTGAGACATACAAAATAATATCGTAAATAAAAAGCGAATTGTTTGATGAGGGTCTCTTATCAGTAATTTTCTGAATATATACTAATTTTGATAGCATTTAAAGGTTGAATTGATACGATCTTTGAACGGTTTATACAAATATAAGTCATGTTCAAGGACTAAGGGGACGTTTTAATATTTAATGTTGTTTTATTTATTTTTTGGGTGAGACTTTAATACAGAAGCTTTATACCAAGATAGGGACGAGGAAGAAAAATAATTAAATAAAAACATTAAAACGAATAGTGTTGTTTTAAAACATAGACATAAAACGGAAACTGTTTGCATAAAACACCTTAATAAACCTACATAAAAAAGTACATAAAGTTGCATAGGATGTTAATAAATTGCGCTTTTTGCAATTTCAATTTATTTTATAAGATTTCCAATGAGGCTACTCTATTTCCTTCCCTTGTATTTATTTAAGGTTTAATGGAAACACTATAACTAACGATTTATGGACATTTTAAGCGAATTCGATGGATGGAAACCAAAATATGTTAAAGAATAATTATATAACTGGACTTTTGACAATCAAAATCAATCCGAAGAATGATTGTGAAATTCGATTTGTAGCATTATTCTCAGATAATATTTTCCGTATTAGGTCACGATTTTGTATTTTATTATAAAAGCCACTCGTGATAAACATCTGTTCTCATGGAGATGTAAAAATGAAAGTAGGTTCTATGGTATTGATAGCTATCTATAGGGGTTAATAACTAGGACTACAATGACCATCTGAACCACATCATCTGGCCAAATGCAAAATCTTGTGTAATCGTAGTTATCTAACTGTGGACCACTGGGATGGTTAGGACTCTTAAGACACACGGATATCTGGATGCACATATACTTAGTTTAAACGATATTTATTTCAATAAATATATACATGAACAATAACAAAAAGACAAAAAGGGGATTCCGGAACAAGAGTGAAACTCTTATATTAACCAGTCTCCCTGGATACAATACATTACAAAATATATAAGGAGCTTGCTTAACTAATAAAGTCAAGAATAAATAATTAATTAATATCTAAATAAATAGCGATTAAATAAATAAATAAATATATAAATAAGTAAGTAAATACACAAATAATAAGTAAGTAAATAGGTATGTGAATATAGGTATATAAAAAACAAAAACAGAAAAGAAGATACTAGAAAGTGTAAATATGTAATTAATATATAAATAGGTGTTTGAAAATAGGAATATAATAAACAAAAACCGAAAAAGAAGATATACTTGAGATTATTTTTGTTGTAAGTAGCGTTCTACTGGAGACTGTAACAACCCTCCTGAACACGAATTTCTAATTATATTCGATGTCTGTCCAAAATTAGGGATTTTTTTTATAATCAATTTACTCAATTGTATGTCATGATTTACCATTGTGACCACCTGCATTTCCTGCTGGATTTTCATTGTTCTGACCGTTGACAACACATATTATTTAGTTGTAACTTTGGAAATGAATTGGTATGTTTTGTGGGTTTGTTTTTTTCTATTATACTTTTTTTTATGATTTACTTTGTATTGTTGGCCAATACGCGCTTCGGATCACAACGACTCTCGAGTTTAACAAGGGGAGAAAGTTTGTCAGTTCGCTTGTCGAAGGACAAATGCATTGTTTTCTCCGAGTATTCTAGCTTCTTCCATCGATCCCTTTCAAAATGACTGCCTCGAGATAAGTTGGACAATCTTGACAGGGGCGTAAAACACCCCGACTGGGGCGTAAAACACATTGACTGGTTTGTAAAACACCTTAATTGGGTCGTAAAACACCTTCATTGGGTCGTAATAACACTTTTACTTGGGCGTAAAACACGATTACACCACTCCATTCACAATAAACCTAGAACATATGGTTATCTTTTGCGTTTGTTGTAATAAAAACACAAAATTGTTTATTGTTCAAAATAATAGTATATTTGTTATAGAACTGTCTTTTGTATATTCTTTGATGTCAAAAGAAATACGCGTTGTACTGAAAGCTGATTTATATGTGCAGTAAAACCTGTATATAAAGACCACCATGGACCAAAGGAATGTGGTTGAAATGTAGCAAAAAGTCTAAAACAATAGTCTTGATGGACAGGTGGTCTTTATATAAATGTAGAGTCTCTTTTTGGTTAAAAATTGAAAGATAACACAAAGCACTGGTTTTGATTGATTGATTGATTGATTGATTGGGTTTTACGTCCAAGTCGATGATATATCACTTAATCGAGAGGTCACCAGTTATAGGTGAAGTGACAGAAAATTCTACATTTGCTGTGCGCTCAGGACAATGTGCAGGAAGAGGTTATGTAACGTGTCACGTCTGCCGTGATGCATGACGTCGGTTTCTAAGTTTCTTCCGAAGGACCTACTGAATTTCAGTTCTAAATGCTTGAGTGCTTGGCGAAAGAACAGTCACTACCTACTTTCATTCCGGGCTGTGGTTCGAAACCAACGACTTCCCATATATACGGAGCGAGTACTCTACCAACTGAGCTATAGCAGTGGAGGATACAAAACGTACAAATAGATATTATCCATGAGACAAACTAATAATAATTACTTAGACCAATGAATTAGGAGAATGCAAAGGCATTGTATATAATTGTGTTACTATCACGTGGTGTGGTTCAAGTATTTCTGAAGTACCCCAACCACTGCTATTCAAATGATGGTCATACATTGCACATTACATATAATTATTGTACTACCAAGTAGTGTGTGGTTCAAGTACTTCTGAAGTTCCCCTCTCATTGCTATTTGGACAATGGTCATGCATTGCACATTACATATAATTATGGTACTACCAAATAGTGTCGTTCAAGTACTTCTGAAGTACCCCAACCATTGCTATTCGAATGTTGGTTCGAATAGTGTGGTTCAAGCACTTCTAAAGTACCCTAACCTTGCTATTGGTTCACAAATACACTTACAAGAACCAAATGAGGGTGAAAGATAAAATTGGACTGAAGCAAATATTTACGAAGAATTCTTCCGTGCTCAGTTATGCAATGATGGAGAAAAGCGAAGTGCCCAGAGAAAATCGACCTTCGGAATAAAAAACAAACCACCACAATCCAGAAGCAAAGTAAAACTTATGAACTGACAAGTTAGGTTAGACACGCGAACTTACACAGGAAAGTGAGGCCGCGTGCTCTATAAGGGTAGCTACACCCGCAACTGGAACCAACTTTCTCACACCAAGCGAAATCACTTTCTCACACTACGGTCTGTGTCAAGTAGGATTCGAACCTTTACACTGCAAGAGGCACTATGATCTGTTCTTTAGACCACTCAATCACCGAGGAGACCAAAGACGTACAGAAGAACCAAGATGCAAGTACAAAGATAAACAGATGATGTATGATGACAAAGCAGCAGTAAATACTACATAGACAAAGTCGTGATATCTACACGTATTACCCTTACTGCAAATTCTGGTGATTAATTGAAACCCATATCTTAGCTAAATTTTGTAAAATATTGATATTGTTATTGGTTTTAGGACGTAAAGTTACAGTTATGAAGTCACATCTTTAGTCTAAATTATCAAAGACCATGTTGATATTTTTTCAACCCTTAAAAATATTTTTGTTTCAAGCACTACTGATAAGGAATTATATCCCGCTACGGCCGTATAGTGTTGCAAAATTAACACTGGTATAACATATAGTCTAAACCCTATCTAAAACTTTTGTCAGCTCCAAATCCATAAAATAAAGCTTATAGATCAAAATCAAATTCTCTGTCATATTTTTGAAAACTAAAAAACCCAAATGGTTACAACTTAACTTTATTTGATTTTTATGCTTTGCCAGTCCGGTAAATTAAATGTTTAATGGAGGTGTCATTTACCCTTTTTAGGGTATTTTATGATTAAATTTAAAAAATGGTATATGACATACGTACAGAGGTTATAAAATGGATTCTGTCTAATATTTCTGAAAAAAAATGTAAAATTGATCAGAACATAACTTTAATCTGAAATTTTATGTTTTGTAAGTGAAATTAAATGTTAATGCAGGTTGCTATAGAAGTAACTGATATCCGACTTACCGTGATGTTCTTGTTATATTCTGTCAAGTTTGTGTCATAATTCCAGCTCGCTATTGTCCCTTTATTGTAGATTTCTGAAGCTTTGACATTATAACTATTTAACCATTCCCTAGCTGCGTTCTCGTCGCTAGATTTCCTTGCAGGTGCACACAGACAGCCACAAAACACGTGCAAAATTAAATATATCAAAACACTAAAATCCACAACTCTCATTATTTTTCCTGTTGAATTAAACACAAATCATTTAAAATTGTGGTTATATAAATCTAGTTATAAGCAGAGGATCCCTTCACAGATATTTTTCTAGATAATGGTTATTTTCAAATAAAAATAACATTGATAATCATATTAATTACGATAGGTTACTGATAACTTCTAGTTGCGCGGATGCACATCTGGTGAGAATTTTTACATTTGATGTAAAACAAATGATCGTACTTGTATGAAAAAATTCTCCACTGAAAAATAATTCAGACTATATTACTACGCAAGTTTTGCTTACAGGATCAAGCACATGACGTAAAACCTGTCTACAGGGTGGATAAAAATTTATTTACGTTTTGACTATTACTGTTGATGGATATTATCCATTTTAGACAGTCTGTACGTGTAACGACTTCACTTGTATTTGATGAAAACCGATTTTCTGTTCTAAAGCTGATGTATACAAATTAATCATTGTTTATAAAGATAGCACATAAATTTGATATATTGTTATGAACAGTTTACGCACGGACAGAGGGTATATAACATAATAACAACCTTCATATCGGTCATAATCAGACGTGTTAAGCTTGTTACAGAATTATCTAGCTGGGCACAGTGCCCCCATACACTCCAGACGAATTTTAACCGTTGCCATGGACAAGGTTTTTCGGCATTTTTATGATTTATTTTCTGATGTAAACCTGACTGGATGGATTATGTTCTAAAAGTTGGTGCTCCTGCTTGAAAGTAAGCGGTCTTACATGGCTCAAACCCTATGTACGATACTGGGTCTTTGATTTAGGCTTAAGATGTGACTTCATAGCTGCAACTTTACGTCCTAAAACCAATGACTTCTTTAACCACTACCGAAGCTCAGTTAGTAGAGTGCTCGCTCCGTATGTGGGCGGTCAATGGGTTCGGACCCCGGCCGGCTCTGGCCTAGACTTGAAAATAGACAGTGAAGTTCTTTCCCCAACCACTCGGCATTTAGAAATGAAAGTTACGCAGTCCTTGGGAAGAAACCTTAAAAACCGATGTCCCGTGTCACGATAGGCGTGCCCTCCTTGCACATTGCCCTGAGCGAACTTCAAAGGTAAAAAATTCTGCCACTTCACTAAGAGCTGGTGATGTCTCGATATAAGTGAAATATTCTTGATTTGGACGTTAACCCCCATCCAATCATTTAATCAATTTAGTGATACTTCACAAACAATAAGCAAAGTTATAGAAATTTACAATATTGTTATGTGCTTATGGCACACGCAAATCGCTCCAACTAGATTCTCGGTACTCGTAACTTGTATTCCCATGCCATAATGGCTAAATTTATATTTCCAATAATAGCATAATAGTGAAATCGTGCTTCATCTTACACCGGTGTCACGCATGCATGTGTTTATACTGTGACATGAGGCAATGTTTTAAGAGCCTCACCAGATGGTCCCTATAGCTGATAGAGTAGGACCTTAAGATCAGAAGAGCCTCACCAGATGGTCCCTATAGCTGGTAGAGTAGGACCTTAAGATCAGAAGAGCCTCACCAGATGGTCCCTATAGCTGATAGAGTAGGACCTTAAGATCAGAAGTCATTCAACTTCCCATGTCATACATACATAACGATCAGTGCCATAACATTTGATCTTTTACTTGCTCGATCACAATATTATTGTATAATATTAGATACAGAAAACGATTTACTGAAAATGAAAATTCCATGGTGAATAAAAATATATATGTCGTTATAGACATATAGCAGAACATCCCGACTCTCCGGATTTACTGTGATATAAAACAGATTGCTGGTATATTTTATAATTATTGATCTTTATATAAGAGGTAATATCTTCACTTAGGTTACATATAACTATTGAACATTTGAACATTATCCAACGTTGAATGTATCTGGAGTTGGCTGGAAAATTAGTCAAACATCATGGTTAAAGCCTTGGGACAAGGATTAATATACATACATAATTCAGTGAATAACAATCCCCCTCCCGAGGGCATTTTTGCAATTTGTGTTTATATTTAAAAGGGCCATAACTCTCAGGAAAATAATCAATCCAACTCGGGTTAATACAATGCGCATCTCCTATCATTGATGATGCTTTGTACAAAATATCGTAAATCAGTGCTTCGTAGTTTTAAAGAGGAATATGGGCGGAAGGACGGAACTTCGAATGTAATATCCCCTCTTTCTTCAAAAGGCGCGCGCGCACGTGTGTGTGTGTGTGTGTGTGTGTGTGTGTGTGTGTGTGTGTGTGTGTGTGTGTGTGAAAATACTGTCAATTTATTTTTACATAGTGTATTTTCGTGATTTTAAGAAAAATGTCATTGGGGAGTGGCTAGTGGTTTCCGTTGGATATGTTATTTCGTTGACATGTTAATTATTGGATTAGCAAAGAAAAATTAAGTATTATGAAAGCAGTTTATAGGCAATGTAGAAAACACCATAAATCTTCTAATATGTCGTACAGTGGTTAAAATGAAAGTACAATGTAGGACCAGTGTGCATGCGTGCGTAGATTTCCGCACCGGTTCTATAACCGTTATTACGTAATTATAACGATGACTTTTGAACAACCCTGTATATTGATAATTTGTTTGTTTCAATGGCATAGAAAAAGGTTCAAAATAAACATGTATTTACATAGGTAAAGATATAACAGTCTCTTATATCTATGTCCTTTTTAGTTTTATATATGAAAGGTATTAAGATAAAGTCTGATAGTTCCAATACCTGGTAATAAAATTATCTCCCGGAGATCTTGGTGCTCGTGATAGCACGGTTGCTATAGTCTGATCACTTATTCAGTGATGAATACCGATGTGGCCTTAAAAAGATCGTGGATTACTTACCTCAAATTTTATTAATGCTATATGTAGATCTGTTATTTTTATAACATGTGTTTAAATAGTTTGATCAAATTCCTTATATTAAGTTAAAAAATCAAATAAAACCAGTTTTTATCCGACGCGCATCTGAATTCAGATAATGCGTATCACATAGTAAAATGCATTATCGCCAATAACTTCATCTTTTGAGATAAAAATCGTGGCTTAGTTAGATGAGCTTGAAGGTTTTGCAGTTTCAAAACATTAAATTAAAAAATTGCGTCGTTCTAGGTCAAACATGTGTAATAAATGAATATCATTCATTATTTTGATGTTTGTGCTGTTTTACCTGTTGTCCATTCATAAACAAGTGCAATGGGTTAGTCCGTGACGTATACTGGTTAGAAAGAAACACCTGTATAAACCCGTATGGCGTGAATAGGTATTAGCCATCAGAACCCAATTATGAATACGTATGATGAAACCGTCGATATGCCATATCAACATATGAGAGGGACAACAGCTACCTTTCAATTAATTGCTAAATTTTGACTCCCGAAACTCAAAAATTACAGTGAATATTAATAATTTAAGCACGAAGATAGAAAAATAGTATTTTTAAATACTTATCTTTAAACAAGACTGCAAACGAACAGTATTAATTTCTCACAAACTTTTATCGAAAAAGTTTATTTAAATTTATTCATATAAATTAAAAGCAAAAATTGAAAAAAGCTGAGAATATTAGCAAAAAATATTCAAAATATGAAAAAATATGTTTAATAACACGTGTGAAATTTCAAGTCTATTGAAGTTATATCAAGTAAGATATCTAAGTTTGAATCACACCACCCATTTAAAACATGTTTTTTCATCACTGAAAATGTGATCGGACTATATAACAAACACAGTCGTATATTCCAATATCCAGGGGATTAGTTATAAAAAATGAAATGAATAATATAGATAAATAGATTTTATAGTTTAATTTAAAAATACACGAACGAAATTTTAATGTAATAAATAAAGTAATAAAATTCACATGCGTGTTTGATAAGTAGCATTAAACTGTAAGTTATGATGTAAGATTTATGTTACAATTCGCCCGACACATCAGTTTGTTATAGATGTTTCATTGGGAACCTTATTTGAAGGCAATAAGACAGGACCACCAAGACCAGGTGAAGCATCAAGGAACGACACAAGCAGAACCGCCAAAGCACACCGAGATAGAACCGCCAAGACATACAGACGGAACCACCATGGCATGCAGAAACACCAAGGCAAACCAGAAACATAACCACTGAGGCAAGCCAGAGAGAAGAGCCAAGGATAAACCATAGAACCACTAAGACAAATAATGAAAGAACCATCGGCACATGCAAAAGACAAAACCATGCACCAAATACGTCACAAACAGAACCACTAAGACATGTCACAGATAGAATCACCAAGGCACGCAACAAGCAGAACCACCAAGGCAAGCCACGGAGAGAACCACCAAGTCACACCAAGGACATCCCACCACACTAAAACATGCTACTGACAGAACCACAAAGGTATGCCAAGGAAATAACCACTAATGCATGCTTAGAACAGGGCCACCGAGGCAAGCCAAGGAGAGAACCACCAAGTCACACCAAGGACATCCCACCACACTAAAACATGCTACTGACAGAACCACAAAGGCATGCCAAGGAAATAACCACTAATGCATGCTTAGAACAGGACCACCAAGGCAAGCCACGGAGAGAACCACCAAGTCACACCAAGGACATCCCACCACACTAAAACATGCTACTGACAGAACCACAAAGGCATGCCAAGGAAATAACCACCAATGCATGCTTAGAACAGGACCACCAAGGCAAGCCACAGAGAGAACCACTCACATCACAAACATCCCACTCCACTAAAACACGCTACTAACAGAACCACCTAGGCACGCCATAGTTAAAACCACCAATGCAGACTACATCCACAATAATTACTAGTATTATCAATTTTCATCACATACAATACCGCCTAAGCACGCCACACCTAAAATCGAAATAACGACCATTGAACTGTTTATTTAAATTATCCTATTCCTTTCTTGAAGTTCCATTTTTCATCCGGTGTTATTTCGTTTTGTCTCCCTTAAAATATCGTCTTTTCGCTTGTTGTTATTTCGCTCTGAAACAATTTTTGTTGTTTCCCACTGATACACCTGCCTCTTTGTGATGGAGACATTGAAACCGCAGAATCTGTGTCACAGTATACGCGTGCATGTGAAATAATTTTTATCATGCTCACACTTCCGGTGCATCTGGGTTCTACTTCCGGAGAATTGTTGAAGTTTAAACACGAAGTAATTATAATAGTTATTTTATTGTTTATATTGTGTAGAATATTTTTCGCAAAAAATTGTATCTTTGCACAGTTTTCTGACACACACATACTACATCTGTATATATATAATATACACGGATCTGTTCTTTGTCATATTCACTGGTAATTTGTGTGTATATGGAGGGGTGTAACTAAGGTATCGCTATAATCTCGTTTCCTCTTATCATTTACATGTTTATATACCACATACAAACAACTATGAACTTTAACGACTACAATTCGGGTTAATAACTTCCGATGTTAAGATAATATATTACATTAATTAGTAAGGGCAAATTAAGGTGTGGCAAATTTGGTATTCTTAGTGATGAGGTCAATGGTTTTTTTTTGGCAAATATAAATAGAATGGCGTAATGAAACAGTTTCCTCATGAAACAGAAAACATAATTGCTACAACACTGGGTCAGCTTGTCGTTCTTAAGGATTATATGCTGTCATATACCATTTTTTAAATTTAATCATAAAATGCATTTGAAAAATGGTATATTGTCATATTATAAAATTTTGATTTTCTGAATGAAATATTCAAAAATTTATATTATGACAACATAAATTTTTGAATATTTCATTCAGAAAATTTATAATATGACAAGACACATAGAATGTATTTTATGATTAAAGTTTAAAAATGGTACTATGATGACAATGCAAATACAATATGCTAAAACCAAAACCAATTTCAGCAAGATTCTAGGTGAATACGGTGTTTAATTAAATGTTGTTTTATATTTGTTATGGTATATATTTCGTATTTGGTATAATATCCGCGCTCCTCTTCTTCTTGATTCTCGCGGATAGGCTTAAACGCGACGGAATGAACATGTTCAAAAGCTAAGAAACTATGCCGCCAATTTTTATGTCAGCGAAATTGTTACTAAAACAAATCCAAAAAAAATCGTAACGGAATCCGCAAAAATTTCTTTCATTTACTTATATTACCAGACTATAAAGGTTGGAAAATCGTTTCTAAGAAACAAAAGTGTTTACCGAGAAAACTGTCTGTCTTAAAAGATTGAAAAGAGTCTGTCAGCGAAATTGTTTCAAAAACAAATCTGAGAAGTTTTCTGTTATCGGAATTGTTTTTGAAAAATAAAACTTGTGTTAATCCCTCCCAGTAATAACTGTTTGATGTATATACGTGATATGGATAAATACAGATAAATTGAAGGTTGGGATAAATATTGGCAATCTTAAAAGGGGTCCGTGATGTTATTGGGCGGATTGATTTATATCAAATTACATTTTTCTGTAGTGTTTTACGCCTCAACAAAGAACTTCACTTATATCGAGGAGATCAGTTCAAGAATAGTGGAGAAAACCGGAGTGTCAAAAGAAAACCATCGACTTTCTGTAAGCGAACTGACAAACTTTTTCACACTAGTATCTTTCCCGTAGAGTTGGGTTAAGTAATGGTGTTTGACGTCCCAGTCAAGAATATTTCACTTATATCAAGACGTTGCCGACTATAGGCGAAGATGCAGAAACTGTGCCTGTGCGTTGCGCTGATGGCATTATACAGCAGGGTTCTTTATCGTGTCAGGCCTACCAAGACACGGGACCTCGTTTTATTTTAAGTTCCCATCCGTAAGAACAGTGACTTTCATTTCGTAATGCCGGGTGCTTGGCGAAAGAACAGTCACAACCCACTTTCAAGTCTTGGGTCAGACCCGGTCGGGGCTCAAACCCACAACCTCCCACTTCTTTCCCGAGTGGGATTCGAACCTAGGTAGTGAGAGGCGCTGTAAGACCAGTTCTGTAACTGGTACCGATGTCTTGTGTCAACAAAATTAAGGATAATATATACAATTAACTATTTTGCAGAACTGTCATGTGCTACTTTTGAATTTTTATGAAATAATACGTTCAAAAGTAGCACATGACAATTTTTGAATGTATTATTTCTGTTCATAAAAATTCAAAAAGTAGCACATGACAGAACCGTAAAACATAATTTTAATGCATGTGTACGGATGTACATGTACTACCCGATATTGAACATAATACAGTGTCGTTCTAAGTACACTGTGCCGATTTTTTAAATTATATTCTTTCATAAAAATTCAAAATTAGCACATAACAGATATAATTATATACATCTTCATCTTGTTTACTTTTCGCTATTATGTTTGCAAATGGATTCTAGCTAAGACTGCCAAAGATCAAGTCTTTCATTTTTAACGAACTTACAAAAGTCATTTACAGGAGCTATTACAGCGTTATAGAAGAAGAAAAGAGTTCTCTCGCTTTGATGAGTATAAAAATATTATTGGTTCGGTATTTAAATTTTGTTCCGGTGAGGTAGAGAGAGAAATGAATGAACGGCAAGATAAAGGGGCAACCTCTATATCATGACCACGTATTTTAAAGGCCAGTTAAATTTTATCCCAATTGATGATTATTCGTGTTATTTGAACCTCTATATAAAGGTCACCCGTTTTACTGCTTCCCTTGGGTGGTCTTTATAGACAGTTTGACTTGTTTATGTTTTTCGATCTGTAGCAACTTTAGTCATATACATGTGAAACCTTTTTTGAACAATCAATTCAATTTTAATTCACATTTTGTCAGCCAACTCAGTTAAAAATGAAAAATTGCCAACAGAAATTTTGTTATTTACCATCTTTTCTTTTATTTCCTGCAGAAAATTTCTATGACATCTCCTATAGCTATTGATTTCTCAATATAAGTGAAATATTCTTGACTGGGACATAAAACCTATGCAATCATCGGTTGAATGTATGGCGTTGAAACCAATTATGTCTCACTGTCGTCACACAGACAGACATGAAACATGACCAAATTGGATTCATTATATTTATACCCCCGCTTAAAAAGTGGAGGGTATATAGTGATAGGGGTGTCCGTCCGTGTGTCCGTCCTTCCGTTACACCTTAGGGTACCTATCTCTTATCCGCAACTCCTCCTAAACCCTTCAATGAATTTTCATGAAACTTTCACACAATCTTTATGATATAATGTAGATGTGCAACTCCTATTTAAAAATTGATCCGATGGATTTTTTAGGGGGGGGGAGCGGAAGGGGGGGGGGGTATTTTTTGTGAGCTTGTGGCTCACAGTTTTTCTAGTTTTATTTTAAAGTCAGTGTCAATGAATTTCAAAATGGCACGACTATAAAACCCAAGTCTATATACTGCACCAAACAGTTCAAATTTCTCTAAAATTACATGGTCTTAAGAATGAGAAAAAAATACCGAAATCTAGAGTGAAGTCCCAGTCACGAATATATTACTTATATCGAGACGTTTAGAAATAATAAAAGGCCAATTAAAATATAGATGTATATATTTATCGGGATCATCCATGTTAATAAACAGGCGATCTTTATATAGCAAGATGATCTCTATAAATATCTTTGATATCAATCCTTCCGATTATAAAGACTAGTGAAAGGTCGTTGGTTTGAATCCTGACGTTATAAAGGCATTGTAACGCGAAATAAAGGTGTTATAATGCGAAATAAAGGCGTAACAACGTGAAATAAAGGCGTAATTTAACAAGAATTAGAAAGCGTAATAACACGAAAGGGAGGTATCATAAAGCAAATTTAAAAACATTATAGTATATAAAAGAAGTCGATTTTCTTGCTAAACGTTCTGTATTTGATACTATAAGATGTTTGAGATTGATCAAAATATCAGAAAATATTTCCAGTTAGGATTTAGCAACAAAGAGATTCTAGCGATATCAGCGCCTTTATTTCGTGTTATAACGCCTTTATTTCACGTTATTACGCCTCTCATTCACGTTATTACGCCTCTCATTCACATTATTACGGCTTTCATTTACGTTATTACCCCTTTTGTTTCACGTTATTACGCCTTTCATTTACGTTATTACGCCTTTCATTCACGTCATTACGCCTTTCATTAACGTTATTACGCCTTTCAATTTTGTTATAACGCCTTTCGTTTCACGTTATAACGCCTTTATTATGTCGCGTTAAATTATCCCTTAAATTCTTAAATTCGTTTTATTACACCTTTATTTCGCGTCACAACGCCTTTATTTGGTCATTTTGATATCGCACCTCTTATCAGCCTTCGAGTCCCGGTATCAGCAAGAGGGCCTAAATAGCTACGTGTTTTTCATATTCGGGGCTTGCTGGCACAAGATCTCCATAACCACTGCGGTAGCTCAGTTGGTAGAGTGCTCGCTCCGTAAGTGGGAGGTCGTGGGTTCGAACCCCGGCCGGGTCTGACCCAAGACTTGAAAGTGGGTAGTGACTGTTCTTTCGCCAAGCACTCGGCATTACGAAATGGAAGTCACGGTTCTTTCGGATGGGAACTTAAAATAAACGAGGTCCCGTGTCACGGTGGGCTTGGCACGCTAAAGAACCCTGCTGTATAATGCCATAAGCGCAACGCACAGGCAAAATTTCTGCACTTTCGCCTATAGCTGGCGACGTCTCGATATAAGTGAAATATTCTTGACTGGGACGTTAAACACCATTACTCACTCACTCACTCACTCACTCCATATCCACACTTCTATATTTTCAGAAAGTTATTTTATCAAGCCGCTCTAGTCAGAGACTAAGTCATATCATAGGCACAAGCTGATCCAGAGGAAACTAGTCTCGTATTTAATATTATCATCAGTCGGATTTCCAATATAGAATGTATTTCCTTGCAATGTCATTTGTTTCAAAAACACTTAGTTAATGATCCTTATTGTCACTGTGGTCTTTTTAAAGATGTACAGCACTTTCTTTTCTCCTGCCATCTCTATAGACACATACGATTGAGAACTATATATACTCTTCCTTATAGATAAATTACTATACGGGGACCCCTTGTTATCACCCAAACAAAATAAAGAAAATTTTCTATCTGTTCAAGAATTTATTTTACAATCAAAACGATTTATTAGGTAATTAAACTTAACCTGAAAACATATATATTATATTATTCTTTTCGACTGCAAAAATATTGTATAATGATCAGGCGGAATAACTCTTCCAGGTAAATTTCACAAACCTCGTTACCAAGAGCTATCGATAACTGACCACTGGGTAACTGACAACGTGACATGGTCATTATGAGATTAAAATGGACTGATGATAAAAATAATTCTAAGAGATATTCCAAGCAAAACAGTATATTAATTTAAATGTTTACATGAAGAGGAAAATATACAAGTCGAGAGAAAGAAAAAGTAGATGGTTATTTAGAAGTAGAAGATATACTGTTTGTTAGGCAAAAAAACAATGGGATATATATTAAACGTTTATCCTTTTAATTTACACAAAAACAGTAACTTGATCCAGTCATGAATCAAATTGCATAAAATACTATATGTTTGCGCAATACAAATATAAGTAAAAATGCTAATACACATTTTAATAAGTGTGATTATTCATGATACACTGCACCCATCCATCCCAATGCTAATGTTTAACTATCTTATCAAATTCATTAAACAAATATTTAATTGGTAAATGCAAAATAAATAAATAAATAAATAAATAAATAAATAAATAAATAAATAAATAAATAAATAAATAAATAAAATTTTGAATTATATTTTGGCCCATTATTAGAAAAAAAGAATGTATTATTTATATCAATAGAATACATTTTTGCATCAGAAAATTTCTCATATTGCAACAAAAAACAAATAATATGTATAAAATCACTTTTACAAAGTTCACATAATCCATGATGTCTAATCTTCCCACGGCAAACTTCAATAGGTAGTTTCTAATTACTATAAATTCACAATAAATTAATATTGCTAAAAGTGGGATCTCACATACCAGTAATTAAAAGATTATCAATAAACATCCTGTTTATTAGTGAATGAATGAATGAATGCATTTATTGCATAAACATAATTAATGTTATAGCATTAGATAACATTTAAATACCTATAACAACATGGCAGAGAACAATATCAATGTTGTAGAATTAAAGTTCTATGTCTCCAAGCTGCTTGGAGATAGCCGCAAAGTCTTTTTGTGAGATGTATTGAATTGCATTTCAATAGTGTTAATAATTTTGGTTGCGATGGCCAAGAACAGTAATAAGTAGGCAAAAACTGTCTTCTGATGTCTCTGTATGCAGTACATGTTAGCACAAAGTGAAAGTCATTTTCAACGCAGTTTGCATTGCAACACAAACACAGACGTCTGTCCTGTGGAATGTCAGTATATCGACCTTCTTCAATATTTAATTTCAAAGTCCCACTACGTAACTTGGTTAATAGCTTCACATTGAAGTCAAAACTTAGATAATGTTCTAAGAGAAACTCGGATTTGTAGCACACATATGTAGAAAGTTTAGAATTATCACACATAGACGCATACCAATTTTGGTAAAACTGGTCGTTTATACGACACTTAATAAAGTCAAACATATCACAAACTGTTTCTTGGTTATACCAAATATTAGCCATACCTAAAGAGAACAACATGTCACGAACTTCAGACACCCAATTCTTCTTGCCAATATTAATATCATTGTATAATAAAATATAAATATCGTAAACAATAGCAGGTTTATACATAACAATTCTTAACCAATATTTTATAATCCTATATTTACGTATAATGCTCATAGGAAAATGACCAAGTTCACCATAAAGAAAGTTTACTGGCACACTTTTAGATAGATTAAGGATATATCTACAAAACTTGTTGTGAACAGTTTGTATATTTTTGGCTTGATGAAACCCCCATATCTCCGATGCATAATTCAACACTGACCCAACCATACTATCAAATAAATGACACTTTTGATTCACACTTATATATATCCTCTTAAACGTATTAATCAACGAACTCAACGCCTTTTCCCCTTGTTTGGACAGTCTTTTCTGGGTTTGGAAGAACTTTCCATTATAATGTAATAGGACACCCAAATATATATACGAGTCGATTACTTCGAGTTTGCGTCCATTGTAGAAGAATTCTTCAGTTACAGGATGCCAACCATTTCTAAATACGACGACCTTGGTTTTATCCGAATTTACCTCGATCCCCCACTTATCACAATAAACTGAGAGTTTGTCTAATACATACTGGAGAACACCAGGAGTCTTTCCAAATAAGACTGTGTCATCTGCGAATAAAATCAGATACAACAAGTAATTGTTTATAGTATAAATGTCACCACCGTGATCATCCACTGAGAATTCCTGTATGATATCATTGATAAATAATAAAAATAACAGGGGTGATAGAGGTTCACCTTGCTTCACACCAAGAAAATTACTAAATACATCCGATAGATCACCATCAGTTCTAATACGTAGATGAACTTTTGCATAGATAGATTTGATTACTTCTACGAACTTGTTGCTAACTCCTGACGTAATGAGTTTATACCACAATATTCTCCTTATCACCTTGTCAAAGGCCTTCCTAAAGTCCACGAACGCACAATATAGCTTTGACTTGTGGTGTAGAGTATGGGTTATAAGACCATGCAGTACATACACAGCATCCACAGTTGAATGTCCTGCTCTGAAACCAAACTGGTTATCAATAAGTTTTTAGTAGACCTTTATCACCTGTAATCAAAAGAACTAACCGTCCAATTAGCAAAAAATGATTGACACGTGTGTGTATAAATCATTAGATATGAAGTCTCTATGATACCCGGTAAATGTTATTTCTGAAATTTTGAAAAGATATATTTGACCAAATTAATAAGATAAATCCAACAAATTAATAAGATTAATTTGGATGGATATACTACTGATGGACCGACTTACTGGCCTAATACAATTAATTTTGAAATTTTAAAATTATTAAAATCTATACTTTTTTCTTATTTAACTAAATTAATAAATTATAATTATTTTTATTGTCTTAAGAGATTATTTCACTTTTCTCGTTATATTTATTTAAAAAAAACCAGAATATTTATGAAGCTGACTGACAAATCTGTCTTTAATTTTTAATTTTTTAAAACTTTTAATAGTATATTCAAAGGTCGAGAAGTATATCACCTTTTGTTTGGTTATTATTATTATTATTATTATTATTATTATTATTTTTTACCGTTTTTGACTTACAGGGAAGTCGGTGTAACTTGTACCGGAATATTGGTGGGGAAAATAAACTTTTATATTTGGTGCGGTGTCGGCCATATTGGATATTTCTTCACTAGATATTCACAAATTCCCCTATTTTTAAATAAAATTGGAAGTAATTTGCCGTCAAAACCAACATTTGATTTTTATGTTTTTACCTTTATCACAGTGTGCTCTAACACTTTAGATGTGGTCATTTTTGAAAAAAATCAAATTAGCGTGAAAAAAACAGCCTATAACTAAAGGTCTTTCGCCACATTTTTCAAAAATTAAACAAGAATAATAAGAGATAGTGCCGAAATAACTGCTAAACTTTTAACTTAAAATGGAAGTAATTTCCCGACGTCCTAAAATTTTACAAGAAATACTGAAATAACCGGAATTTAATAAGGAACTCAAATAGATGTGGTCATTTTTTGTATCGTTTTTGGTTTCTTTTTAACGAAACAAAAACTGTACACCTGTTCTATATTTCTATGTACCGATCGTAAGACACTGAGCTGTAGATCGTTACACAGGTGAAGTACGACAATGTACATAATAGTTGCCTATGTGCTTTTTTTTTTTTTTTTTTTGTTTTGTTCATTAATTTAATCAAAGTAATTAATTGTATATTTCTTTATTTAATCAGTGACGTTTGTAACTTCATGTTGATTTATATATTGTAATATGTTATATTCAAGGAGATTACTTTATATAAGAGTTTCACTCTTGTTCCGGGATCCTTTGTTATCAAATAAATATCGTTTAAACTAATATGGTACTTATGTCAAGTGCTAACCCAGACAGCATGATAACGTTGGGCCAACGTTGGACCAACGTCGTCAGTAACGTTGGGCCAACATCGTGAACTAACGTTGGCCCAACGTCGCAAGTGCAAAGTGGTCTAACGTTGGCCCAACATGTTGGGCCAACGTTGGCCCAATGTCGGCAAATACAACATTGTGGTTGGGCCAACATTGGTTCAACGTTGGCCCAACGTTGGCATAATGTTGGTTCTACGTCGGACCAACGTTGGCATAATGTTGGTTCTACATTGGCCCAATGTTAGCATATGCAATATATCTGTTGGTCTTGCGTTGGTTTAACGTTGGTCCAACGTTGGCATAATGTTGGTTTTACGTTGGCCAAATGTTGGTATAATGTTGGTTCTACGTTGGCCCAAAGTTGGCATAATGATGTTCTACATTGGCCCAATAATACCATTTGCAACAAAACTGTTGGACTAACGTTGGTTTTTTGTTGACCGAACATTGGCATTTGCACCATAACTGCTGGACAAATGTTGGTTTTAATATTGGGATACTGGGTGAGTGGCAGTGGTTGTTCAAAGCACTATGTTAGTGTTGAGCAGTTTGTTAATTAATACTAAGTTTTCCATATTCAGGTATAAATAAATTAGAAAGAAACAGTGTAACTTTACATGTTTATTGTAAATTCAATATACAATTACAGTACTTAAACTGACATTTTCAGAAATGTAACCAACAACCATATAAATGCTGTTGAACAACCAGACCCTTTATATTGCAACAACAGAGAATAAGAAACAAAAATATAAACATATCCTTCAAGGCAATTTTAATACTTATATATACATTGTATAATAAAATAATGATTTGATGCCAGACTGGCTTTGGGTAAATGTAAATTTACTCTCTCCCCCCCCCCCCCCCCCCCCCCCCGCACACAGAGAGAGATAGCACGATTCATTATGCATTCATATCTGTCAACTGTAAAGATTTTGTCAGAGGTTACACAAATTCTAATGTTATATTCAACATACCATAATCAGATAATCATGATAAGCTTTTCTTCTCAAAAAAAAAAAAAAAAAAAAATAAAAAAAAAAACGGCTGAATTTTCAATTGTTGCTGTAAATAAACATTCAAATGTATGCTCTCTCTCTCTCTCTCTCTCTCTCTCTCTCTCTCCACCCCCGACACACACCATAGTGTGTCATAAGTACATGCAAAATTATCGTTATATGAAAAAGAGGTCTGTTAAAATTTAAAATAATATAAAGTTTAAGACAAAAAAGTCACTTTATAAAGGTCACTGTAGTTTGTTGCTGTCTCTTCTCCTCTCTTGCCTTCCTTTCACCACAATGATCTGCAGCATATATATCCAAGCCAATCCTTTGTGACTGTTCTATGTCCGAACCACTAAAAATATAATGCCATGTTGCAGTCGGTTACATCTCACGGCTCCTGCAAATACAATTTTTAAGTGTTATTTGAGTATTTCGATGTAGAATTTTATGGGTTTTTTTTAATTAACTTTTTTTAGATTTTAAAATTATAAAAGAAAATTATGAAAAAAAAGTATTAAAATATCAGATTTAACCTGATGATGTAAAAACCATTAATTAATCAGTTAATTAAACCTTGCACTTGTGACATGATTGAATTATTTACATTCAGTAAATTATATAATCACATAGAAAATGTGATTAGTTTATATGAATAGTTCTTTAGTTTAATGTGTTTAGTTAAAGGTAAAGATTTTTAGCTGTTTATCAAGATTATTTTTTTATTATTTTGTTAGCATTTTATGATTTTAGTGAAGTTTTAAAATTACAAATAGATGTATACAAATTTTCATCCATTGTTTAATTTATACCATCCTTGATAAATCATTAAGAATAATCTAATTTTAAAAGTGTATGCAAGTATTTAAGGGGAAAAAGAAAATATTTTATGTGAGTTAATTCAATTTTATATCATAGTATCTTAGTCAAAATTAATTGATGTAAGAAATCTTAAAAAAAAACATTTTTATTTATTTATTTATTCTTTGGTGTAATTAATTGATACATGATGAAATCCATTTCCTCTTTTAAATGGATAGCCTGAAGAGCCTGCAACATGACATGTGTACTAATTTTATTGAAATATCCAAGTAACCAGTTCTAACTTACATACTGAAATTTATCTCTCTCTATATATATTTCCTCTCTATATATTTTTTCTTTGACCTCCAACAATATCAAGGTGTATTAATTACAGTTTTATTAATTCAATTTTAACAACAGGGGTGATTTGTGACACAATCTTCAGCTAAAACCCCTGAATAACATGTCAAATATAATTCTAATTTCAAAGTCTTTATGTTCAAAAAGCTTTTCAAGCTTGTTTTAACAAAAATAGATAAATAAATAAATAAATAAAATAAATGACCATATAACTAAAAAGTTAAACATATTTTTAATATACTTTAAAATTCTAAAAATTCTATGTTTAAATCTGAAATACAAACGGTATCATTTAAATTTTGACACATAAATCTACAAACAGTGTATACCATTCTCTTGGCCTAATTGTAACATACGGTACAGTTAAAAAAAAGTATGATATACTTTATATTTATATCATTACTTATTTATGCAAAATTATGATTATTTTATTTTGCATAATTTTGTGTGTGTGTGTGTGTGTGTGAGAGAGAGAGAGAGAGAGAGAGAGAGAGAGAGAGAGAGAGAGAGATATGATTTGTTATCAAATTTTAACTGTACTATCATCAAAGTTATTATTCTAATCATGATTATTTTATTTTGCATAATTTTGTGTGTGTTTGAGAGAGAGAGAGAGAGAGAGAGAGAGAGAGAGAGAGAGAGGAATATGATTTGTTATCAAATTTTAACTGTACCATTATCAAAGTTATTATTCCTTTTTCGACATTTAATCAAGAAAAAAATTCATAAGGTAAAAGAATATTCAAGATCACCAAAAACGTCCGGACAAATTCAAAACTGATTTTAACTAAAATGTATTGATTGTTGCTCAATGTTTGGCATATCTAGTAAAACTTGACACACACACACACTTTTTAGCGAATTTTACAGGGGCATTATTAAATTATTTAATCAGGTCGTATATCACAACAGAGAATTGTAGAAATACCACAGGTACTTGTGGAAAATCATCTGATTTTAATTTATATAAAATTATCCGATTTTACTCTATATAATTATATTGAGTAAAATCGGATAATTTCATATAAATTAAATTCAGATGATTTTCCACAAGTACCTGTGAGAAATACATGTATAATATGGTCATGGATTGGATCACACACTATAATAATAATAATAATATAATAATAATAATAATAATAATTTTTTGATAAGTTATACTTACATTCTCCTGTGAATTTGAATATTCTTTCAGTAATTCTTTGAAAATTTCTTCTGTAGTTTCAACAAATAATCTACAATTTCTTCCAAAATTCCCGCTCAAATATTTCCAGCAATGCTATTGTGTGTACAAAAGTGATTTAACTATTGTTGATGTGTGTAAGACAGGTGTGAAGGACAATGGTCAGAATACTGTCAATAAATTTTATGAGGGGAAATGACCAAAATCCAATTACTGGTACTAGCCTCAGGGATTGTATTGACCATTCAACACAAAAACACTTTTAAAACCGTAACCTAGATTTTTCATAGCCTTACATAAATACTTTCAATTTAGTTACATTAATTCTAGCAGATCCAAATTCTTTTCATTTTTATCTTTCATAAATTCAAGCTAGTACATGTATATATCATATGTAACATTATTAAGATCATTAAATATAATGTCACTATGATGTACCAATACTAGGCCAATAAAACCAAAAACTAATATAAGCTTTAAAAGTAAATCAAAGCCCAAAGTTATCTTAAAAACGATGTTGGGCCAACGTCGGGCCAACATGAGTAAACCAACCAAAATTGACAACATTGGCCCAATGTCGGAACACCAACATAATAGGTGGACAACATGCATTTTATCCCGACAATACTGGGCAAAAATTGGCCAAATGTTGGTAAACTGACATAATTGAAGATCTCATACTTTGCATCTTATAATTAATGACTTTGGTGTTGTAATTACAATGTTGCCCCAACATTGGCCCAATGTTGGTACACAATAAATAATTGTTGACATCTTGTGTTGCATTTTAACAACGTTGGTCCATTATTGACCTGGAGTGTTGGTAAACTAGCACAAAATGAGACCATTACACTTTGCACCTTGATGGTTTTGGCCTTTGATTTACAATGTTGGCCCAACATTGGGACAACGTTGTAAATCTAACGTTGTTATTACAACGTTGGCCCAACGTTGGGGCAACGTTGTAAATCCAATGTTGGAATTACGACGTTGACCCAACGTTGGACCAACATCGTAAATCCAACGCCAACGTTCAGCCAACGGTACAACCATATACCAACGTTGGCCCAACGTCGCCATGCTGTCTGGGAATTTTAATTTTTCGCATATACATGTACATAAAAATCTGAAAACATCATGCCTCATGGATTGAAAGATTCAGTTAATAAAGAGGAGCCCGGATCTGATTTTGAGAGATGAAAGTGAAATTTATATAAAAAAGTGAGCATTAAATTAAGAACATATTGTCGCGATTAACCTATCCTATATGAAAAACAGTCAACTGACACTGTTCAAGTGCATTAAATTTATAGATACGTGTCCTAGTGTGTTTCATTAAATTCACAGACCCCAGTTACATAACTGATAACCATTCCTTAATTAACAATTTTCTTAAATTTTATCAATCTTTAATTCTTTATTATTATTTTTTTGGACGAAACTGGATAATGTTTTTTTCTACACTAGAAAATATGGTGTAATCGGTTAAATTAAGATTTTTCTTTGTGTTTTAAGTTGCGGAATTTATTTCTGATTTAAAAATGATTGATAATTTTTAATATCCCATGTCCCAGTTTCCTCAGTATGACTAATCTTATCTACCTTAGAAGGTAAAATTGCCTTTTATGGATACAAGGCAACTATAATCGATAAATACATTAAGATTGATTGAGAACACCAGTATGGACATTTTGTTTACATAGTAAATAAACTTATATAGTATCATGTAAATATGAAATATATATTGCCTAAAATTTTTAAAATAAATAAAATTTAATTTAAACGTAGTATTTATCACTTACTTTGGAAATTAGACAATGATTCCCACAAGCATTGGAAAAACTAACCGGAAGTAAGTGTCTACCGGAATTGAAAGAATTTGAGCTATCCAAGTTGAAGATGGTAAGACTGTTTTTACTAAAATTTTGAAACTTTGAAACATGTCAGTGTATTTTTAATAGTCCATAACGTTTTTTCTTATTTCTATTTTCAGTCGCAATTGTCAGAAGATAAGATGGCAGGTTAGTAGCAAAATGTTGACAAAGTCATTTTTGGGTGTGGGTTTGTACACATTCGCGGCAACATTACAGCATACTATATGTTTAGACATCTCTTTTTATACATTGGCAGTAGATGTTGATATGGTGTACTCTTTACTCGTTTAGGCCAATGGCCATTTGGTCGCCTTTATGTTGACACCCCCCCCCCATTTCGGCCATCAGTCAACACCTAAAAATTTTCAATAGTTATAGCCTAACTCGATGAACAGTTTTTGTAGGCATAACGCAATGGAGAGGTTACATTGCTCTCACTTGACTTATTCCACCTTGCCATAAAATAAGCACACATTTAGAAAAGTGCTTCCTGGAAATGAACATAATAAACATGTTCAAATTAAAATTGGAATAGATTCCTGTTCTTATGTGAGATATGTATCAGACATGTTATGGATCTGTTGACATATTGATATAATGAAGGAAATACTTCAAGACCCATTAACATTTTCTGGGATACATCAACATAGCTTGAACAGCCCTATGACACAATAATGGAACTAAGTAAAAAACAGTTTGTCCCAAGTCACCTAAATCTATTTATATAACTTATGTGACTTCAATGCTCTCTGATGTCAAAAACCCAAGTCCTAACAATTCTAATAAAAACATAAGATTGAACCAGGAGCAGGCACTGAATGTGGCCAATTAATTGTCTGGGTGGGAATAAGGTTGATTATTATTTATTTTAGAATTTTTTCTCTTTGTACTTGTAAACAAAATGTCGAAAACTTAAAAAAAAATGAAGAGACCTGATAGTTAGAACTTAGATGTGAAAATTTTCCTGTAATATGAAAATAGGCATTGCCTATCCCGGGAAATGTCCAAATTTATTATGGGGTTATTGTGTACACAAACACACACACACACCCAAAAAAGAGATGGCACACATTGTTTTGTCTTACCAAATACTAGTGGGACTGACTATAGCTAACTACCGCCGAGTTCTTGCGTCATCTTTCAATCATGTTCTGTCACACAGAACTGAGCTTTGGTATGATCTTTCTAGGGACACAAAAAGGCTATTCAATTACCCAATATAGTGAATATACTAATCCATATCACGACAACATTCTCATGTTGTAATGTCTTCTCATCTTAAATCACCTTTTACCATACCATGTGAATAATTTAATCTACTGATTTATGGATTGCATAAATAACTACTCCTGTTTCTTAAACAAGATGTGTATCATATCACAGTTCAAGATTGCCCCATTCAATTAATGAAGCAGTTATACCAATGAAAAACAAACATACTAATCCATGTCCAAATCACAATCCGGGAGTAAAGTAAGAAAAACTTTGAAACTGACAAGTTAGGTTAAACACGCGAACTTCCACCAGGGAAGTGAGACCGAGTTTTCTGGAAGGGTAAGCACCTTCTGTTAGCTAGCTACACCGGCCACGTGTGTAATCAATATTAAGTGAAGAGAACATGGAACTAAAACATCCAGGTCAATATTGGACACAGAGACATCAAACTTGTCAACAATACAGTGATGATGGTCACTTTTTGCCGAAGGCCCTGATAAGCCTAGGCTTGCAATATCCCTTGGTCAACAATCTATTCTGTTTGTGACTGCCTTGGTTGCTCAATGGTATAGCATCCTCTTGGAGAGTGGAAGGTTTTTGGTTCCAACCCGACTTGTGTTATACATGACAATACTTCAAAATTTGAGTTACTGCTTCCTCATTTTGCAAGCCACATTTGGCTTAAAGGATAGATTATCGACTGGTTATAGAATTATATTAATTGGGAGTGGAATGCTTGTCTGTGACTCTGTTAGGCAGCACCTTTAACCCACAACCCGATATGAATACAGTGGTATGAGGGTAAGCTCCTCTTACACCTTCAACATTCACAGGCATATAGTACCATGATGAGAATTTTCTAAAGCACAGACCATTGCAAGTGACAAATGATATGATTTAAACTTGACAGGCTTGTACCGAAATAATGTTAATTTTAGCCCAGCCCCTTTAAATTTCACTGCATGAAGAGCCCCAGCCCCGGAGAGTTAAAAATGCTTTTTCACTTATATCGAGACGGTTAATTCTAAGATGGTGGGTTGGAGTTTTTTTTAACCCCAGTCAAGATTATTCATTATTCACCTAAATTGAAATGAAACATTCTGGGGTGATATACTAGACTAGAAAGATGGTACTTTAAGATTTATATTGAAATGGTCGCTTATGTGGATGGTGGAGTGGAAATTGGCATTTATTCACTTATACCAACTTTTTTTTCGAGAACCAAGTCTGGGATATTGAAGAAGGTAATGTTGATTTTACCCTAGTTAAAATTTTTATATTCATTCCGAGAACTAAATTATTGGAATCCCCTGCCAGCATCAGTAGTCCAGTCGCCATCCCTGGAGGTTTTCAAGGAGTCAATTCAGACCTTACTTAAGTGGATCTCAACTACAGTCAGCTGCTAAACTCAACATGAATGTTTTATTATTGTTATTTTCATCACAACTTTTTGGGACAGCAGTCCATCTCATTGCACAACATGTACAGTTTCCTCATATATAAGTTATGTCCAAGTTAGATTTTTGATGAGTGCAGTCATTGTAGTTGAAGTCAGTTTTAGTCAGCACCTTAAAGTCAAACTGGTCCAGCTCGATCAGCTGATCATGATATCCACGTCACATGTAAACAAACAAGAGGATTTGTCAATATTTACATTAAATTCGGAATAAATTAAATAAATTTTATCTGTATATTCATAAAAATGATTATTGGGAAGAACTGTTAATTAATTCTTTCGAAAAACGAATTTTATTATTTTTCTTAAAAATCGATCGTTTGTGAAAACGTCTTTCCCGTCCTGACGAACGCCATTTTTGTTTACACTGCATTCAGCGAGGGTCACAGATGCACTCAAAATTTTGATTCAATTAAGTAATAATATGTGAAAAAGAGTTACCGTATAAGTCGTACACTGTGGTTATGCTAACCTCGTAATAGTTTTGTGTCAGGTAACTATGGTTATCGATTTATCTAACTTGAAATCGGCAAATTTTGTATCTTCCCGCATTGTATACTGTGTGATCATGGTTGATGCACGTGGGAAAGTCGGTCACTGATTGGCTTACAGTGGTTATCGATCTGAATTGAACTTTGACCCAATCAAAAGAAATCACGTCATCGCGAATCTTGAAACGCTACACTTGGAGATCAGCCAGAACGGCGAAAGAAACGTAAATATTTGGTATTCGATCAACCTATTTAAATTATTACTTGTTTCAATGAATTATTTTCACGATAATCGTTTCTTGGTTTCATTTCTGATGAACGAGACGGGCGAGATTTTCCCCCATATGGAGCTCACTTCCTGTCGATTTGACCCCTTCAATGGCCTTGAGAAAAGTGAGAAAAGTGGTGCACGCGCGGCGTCAAATGATTTGGACGTACGGTCTATAGAATTTTTCCACAATTTTCTATGACGTCATAATACATACGTGTTACCTATAGACGGGAAATTCCCGGCGCTGTGCGCCGGGACATTTCCCGTATGATTAAATCAAAGCTTAGTGAGAATCACACATTCTCGAAAATGCTCTAATTGAGATGTAACAGTTAAATTTTAGGGTAGATCAGCACTATACAGAAGTGTTTTGTTGAACATGTAAAATCTCAATAGTTTCAACATCTTGCAGTGTATGGAGATATCAGTATTCTGTGGTAATCATGGATATGTATGGTATTTGCTGTAACTTATATTAAACTAGGCACAAGTGTTATCCCACAATAGCCACAGGTAGGCAGCAAACAGAATGTAAATTAAAATTTCACAAACGACTGGAAACTGAACTGGTTACTGACTTCCAATACTGATTGTTTTACTTTTTCAGAGGTCCAGGAGGTGTTTAACCTCTTTGATCAGAGAGGTGATGGAAAAATCGCAGCACATCAGCTTGGTGATGTTCTCAGAGCTTTAAATCAAAATCCCACAGAACATGAAGTCAGGAAGTGTGGATATGCAAATAACCCAGGTAAAATAGCTATATAAATCTATTACCATGGTTACTGATGACGTTATAAAAATAAAGTTAATCTGCTTTGACAAAGCATGGGAATCTTCGTTTACAAGTCAAAAAAAATTTTAGAAGCACTTTGTCAACAGGTTTTACTTTTATCTTTAATCACTGTTGTAGTCGCCAAGTTTAAAAAAGTGGTTTACTTTTGGTCAACATTATCATCATTGTTTAACTACTGGTAATATCTTGTTTGCTGGAGACATGTGAAATTAAGTATTTGTCTTGTCCAACAACCTACACACCTTCACATTGGAATCCTCAAAATTATGAAACCACTGCGGTAGCTCAGTTGGTAGAGTGCTCACTCCATAAATGGGAGGTCCTGGATTCAAACCCTGACTTGGTCTGATCCAAGACTTGAAAGTGGGTAGTGACTGTTCTTTCGCCAAGCACTTGGCTTTATGAAATAAAAGTCAGTTCTTTCGGATGTTAACTTAAAATAAACAAGGTCCCATGTCACGGTATGCTTGGCATGATAAAGAACCCTGCTGTATAATGCCATCAGCCTAATGCACAAGCAAAATTTCTGCACCTTCGTCTATAGCTGGAGACGTCTCATTATAAGTGAAATATTCTTGACTGGAACATTAAACACCATTACTTAACTCAACTCAATGTACTTTTGTAAGATCTGGTATTAATTTTATTTCTCTTTTCTTTATTGTAGATTCCAGAATTGGGTTTGAAACATTCTTGCCAATTTTAGCAACAATCAGTAAAAACCGAGATATGTGTAATTTTGAGGACTTTGCTGAAGGATTTAAAATGTTTGATAAAGATCAGAATGGTTTTATAACATCAGCTGAACTCCGACATGTCCTCACATCTTTAGGTAAAATATTATCATCAAACTATTAAGAGTTAATTCTGATTCAATATTGCTTACAGTGTACAAGAAACTGGGTTCTTGCATTTTAACAAGTAAAAATATGGTTTTATTTACAGATGAAATATAATATATGCTGGAGTGTTAACAAGTTTCACACAGTGCTTGTCCATAAGATCTGTAAATTTTCAGTAGGACCTGTTTGTATTTCTCTTGAGAGATTTAGGACCAAGGGTAATACATATACCCAGCTATAGTACAGGCCTGTCGAAAGTTTAACACTTTAGTGCCGAATCTACAACTTGTCTCGGCCCCTCTGCAGTTATATCTCGGCCCATAGTAATCTATAATTTGGCACCTTTTTTTTTACTGTTAACCATCTCTTGTTAGCTAGAAAACATCAGGTCAGTAAACATGCCTGCAGCCATTCGTTTTTCGCCATATTTTGAGATTATCTAACTCTGGAGTTAGTCAGAGAGAGATTAGTAGGAAAATTAGCTGAGGATTATATTCATATATTGCTCAACAACCTTTTGTCTTGGCACAGAGAAGGTGTTAAACGTTGTGTATTGAAGCCAGGTATTTGATGATCAAGGGGATTAACAGATTAGGATTACCAATTAATTTGCACTTAAAGTCCTTATCATCACCGAATGATATTTTTTAAAAATTATTATTATACAATTCATCTCTCTCAAATGTCAATTGCTCATCCTCTCATTAGCTTGTGAGAGGCTGAATGAACTGCAGAGCTGTGGACAGTTCAAAGTGTTTAGAGGCTGAATGAACTGCAGAGCTGTGGACAGTTCAAAGTGTTTAGAGGCTGAATGAACTGCAGAGCTGTGGACAGTTCAAAGTGTTTAGGGGCTGAATGAGCTACAGAGCTGTGGACAGTTCAAAGTGTTTAGGGGCTGAATGAGCTGCAGAGCTGTGGACAGTTCAAAGTGTTTAGGGGCTGAATGAGCTACAGAGCTGTGGACAGTTCAAAGTGTTTAGAGGCTGAATGAACTGCAGAGCTGTGGACAGTTCAAAGTGTTTAGGGGCTGAATGAGCTACAGAGCTGTGGACAGTTCAAAGTGTTTAGGGGCTGAATGAGCTGCAGAGCTGTGGACAGT
The DNA here is from genome assembly GCA_021292105.1 of Anadara kagoshimensis. Taxonomy (NCBI): domain Eukaryota; kingdom Metazoa; phylum Mollusca; class Bivalvia; order Arcoida; family Arcidae; genus Anadara; species Anadara kagoshimensis. The sequence continues at coordinate 1,282,204 of CM037867.1, read as the reverse complement.
TCAAAGTGTTTAGGGGCTGAATGAGCTGCAGAGCTGTGGACAGTTCAAAGTGTTTAGGGGCTGAATGAGCTGCAGAGCTGTGGACAGTTCAAAGTGTTTAGGGGCTGAATGAACTGCAGAGCTGTGGACAGTTCAAAGTGTTTAGGGGCTGAATGAGTTGCAGAGACTCGGCTGGCTAGGCTTTGGATAGCTCTAGTTGCCGAGGGGCCTAGCTGTAGACAACTTTTTGGCCACTAGTTGTCCACAGCTCGGCCCTCAGCAGCCGAGTCTTGGTTCCTTTTCTTCAGCTCAGTGTTCAACTTTTGACAGGCCTGCACTGTAGGTCAGAAACATGTAGGTACCGGTGATGCATTACCAACTGATAATTTGGCAATTAGAAATGAAAATTATGAGGTACAGTGGATGAGACCTTAATATTTATAACATTTAATATCTTTGTCTGTCATAGTAGATTTGTTTAAAATTCATTACAAAGGTGGTATGATATAAGTGAAATCGTCTTTTCTGACTTTAGCATGAAACTTCATTGAATTGGTCACGCTTTACATAGTAAGTGGGAGTTTGTGAGTTTAAACCCAGCAGGGTCTGACCAAGACTTGAAAATAAGAAGTGACTGTTGTTTCGCCAATCACTTGGCATATAGAAATGAATGTCACATGGTCTTTCAGAAGAAACCTCAAAAATGGATGCCTCATGTCATGGCTGGCATGCACATTGCCTTGAGCACACTGAAAGGTCGAAAGTTCTGCCACTTCACTATAGCTGGTGGTGTCTTGGTATGAGTGAAACATTTTTGGCTGGACCTTAAAACCCCATTCAATCAATCATTCTTCACATATTTATTATTGATGGTTTATTTTATGACAGGTGAAAGATTAGATGATGAAGAAGTAGATCAATTATTTAATGGAATGGAAGATCAACAAGGAAATGTAAATTATGAAGGTAAGTCTGACTTAATTATCTCACCTGTGTAAGTCATCAAGGTGAGTCTGATTAATTATCTTACCTGTGTAAGTCATCAAGGTAAGTCTGATTAATTATCTTACCTGTGTAAGTCATCAAGGTGAGTCTGATTAATTATCTTACCTGTGTAAGTCATCAAGGTGAGTCTGATTAATTATCTTACCTGTGTAAGTCATCAAGGTGAGTCTGATTAATTATCTTACCTGTGTAAGTCATCAAGGTAAGTCTGATTAATTATCTTACCTGTGTAAGTCATCAAGGTGAGTCTGATTAATTATCTTACCTGTGTAAGTCATCAAGGTAAGTCTGATTAATTATCTTACCTGTGTAAGTCATCAAGGTGAGTCTGATTAATTATCTTACCTGTGTAAGTCATCAAGGTGAGTCTGATTAATTATCTTACCTGTGTAAGTCATCAAGGTAAGTCTGATTAATTATCTTACCTGTGTAAGTCATCAAGGTGAGTCTGATTAATTATCTTACCTGTGTAAGTCATCAAGGTAAGTCTGACTTAATTATCTTACCTGTGTAAGTCATCAAGGTAAGTCTGATTAATTATCTTACCTGTGTAAGTCATCAAGGTAAGTCTGACTTAATTATCTTACCTGTGTAAGTCATCAAGGTGAGTCTGATTAATTATCTTACCTGTGTAAGTCATCAAGGTAAGTCTGACTTAATTATCTTACCTGTGTAAGTCATCAAGGTGAGTCTGATTAATTATCTTACCTGTGTAAGTCATCAAGGTAAGTCTGACTTAATTATCTTACCTGTGTAAGTCATCAAGGTGAGTCTGATTAATTATCTTACCTGTGTAAGTCATCAAGGTAAGTCTGACTTAATTATCTTACCTGTGTAAGTCATCAAGGTGAGTCTGATTAATTATCTTACCTGTGTAAGTCATCAAGGTAAGTCTGACTTAATTATCTTACCTGTGTAAGTCATCAAGGTGAGTCTGATTAATTATCTTACCTGTGTAAGTCATCAAGGTAAGTCTGATTAATTATCTTACCTGTGTAAGTCATCAAGGTGAGTCTGATTAATTATCTTACCTGTGTAAGTCATCAAGGTGAGTCTGATTAATTATCTTACCTGTGTAAGTCATCAAGGTAAGTCTGATTAATTATCTTACCTGTGTAAGTCATCAAGGTGAGTCTGATTAATTATCTTACCTGTGTAAGTCATCAAGGTGAGTCTGATTAATTATCTTACCTGTGTAAGTCATCAAGGTGAGTCTGATTAATTATCTTACCTGTGTAAGTCATCAAGGTAAGTCTGATTAATTATCTTACCTGTGTAAGTCATCAAGGTGAGTCTGATTAATTATCTTACCTGTGTAAGTCATCAAGGTAAGTCTGATTAATTATCTTACCTGTGTAAGTCATCAAGGTGAGTCTGATTAATTATCTTACCTGTGTAAGTCATCAAGGTAAGTCTGATTAATTATCTTACCTGTGTAAGTCATCAAGGTGAGTCTGATTAATTATCTTACCTGTGTAAGTCATCAAGGTAAGTCTGATTAATTATCTTACCTGTGTAAGTCATCAAGGTGAGTCTGATTAATTATCTTACCTGTGTAAGTCATCAAGGTAAGTCTGATTAATTATCTTACCTGTGTAAGTATCTTTATTTGCATAAAGTATACAATATACTTATAGCATTGATACAAAAATAATTAATTGATGGCATGGCACATTATGACAATGATATTTCGAAACAATAGAAAATAGTACATATGGAAAGACCACAGTTGATTATAATAAACTTTCACACCTTTTAAATGAAATATATAAATATATAGCAAATCTGATCAGTTTTCTTTTACTTAAATTACCCGACATAAGAATAGAAAATTTATTTACATTTGGCCAATGGCAAAAATAATTATCTAAATATTTATTCTAATATCCCTATAGATTGGACAAACCATGACAAATGGTATTCGTCTTCAAGTACTTGCATATTACATAATTTACACATTCTATTAGACACAGCATTACCATCATATCTACCCTGTTCTACAGCTAAGCTGTGTGCACCAACACGTAATTTTGTTAGTGAAATTCTATACTTGGTTTCTGTTACAATATTTAAATATTCTGAGAAACAAAAATTATTTTTAAACATACAATAATTAAGTTTTGTTGAATTTTTACAACATGCTATCAATTCTTGTGCATATTGATCAGTCATCAAGGTGAGTCTGATTAATTATCTTACCTGTGTAAGTCATCAAGGTGAGTCTGAATAATTATATTACCTGTGTAAGTCATCAAGGTGAGTCTGATTAATTATCTCACTGTGTAAGTCATCAAGGTGAGTCTGATTAATTATCTACCTGTGTAAGTCATCAAGTGAGTCTGACTTAATTAGCTCACCTGTGTAAGCATCAAGGTGAGTCTGATTAATTATCTTACCTGTGTAATTCATCAAAATGAGGGATTACAAAAGTATTCCTCAATTATCCATTGTTCTTTGTCTCCAATATTGATTTAATGAAATCTGGTTCAAGTGTAAATCAAGATGAGATGTGTCATGAAACATTTTGCATTCATTTGTTTCAATAAAGCCAGCAAGGTGACGGAAGTTTTCAGCTACTTGTTTGGATCTGGATTTAGTTTGTCACCTACTTTGTCTTCTACTTGAAAATTTACTGAAAGGGCTAACATTATGTTTGAAAGTAAAAAAGGTGACCAGGTCAAAGGTTAGAATTTTTACATACAATTATGTGTCATATCTCCATCTTCCACACTTCTTGATGGATTTCAATGAAACTTAGTATAAATGTAAAACAGAATAAGAGGAAGTATTATATATTATGTTTAGTGATGTCACGATTATCGCTGATGATCAGTTGTTGGTCTCGCATTAAGTTTTGAAAGTTCAATATTCATTTGCAATTATGTTATCAGAGAATAAATAATCTAAAAATAAGGTCATTGTTATTAAATCGGCAGGTCTATCTGACTTTTTCAATTTAATTATCAAGGGTTCCAATGTAAAATCAAAAGGTCACAGACCTCGGACTTTGGGGATTTTGAACCTTAAATCGGTGTTCTTTGTATGTGTTTTTACTTTGGGTCATTCATTTTGTTGCTTGGATATTTAAGCCTCAACTTTCTATGTTCTTTGTTAATGGTTACTTAATCATGCTTAAATATTTTTTATTTTCAGATTTCATCAAAATGGTAATGAATGGCTAAAGTGCAATATAGAGGGAGAACAGGAAATGATCAAAAAGAACATTTATAATAGAAGGAGCTATTCCTGGCATTTTTTCAGTGCTTTCAATTTTATATGAAGACTTTTACACATACATCATTAATCTGTTATAGCACTCCCAGATAAAACAGTTTTGAGACCATTGATCTCATGAAAACTCAGAAATTCAAATGCAATGTCTATATGCTATGCGTTGGACTAGAATAATAGTAGCATTTTTTTACACTCATTCATGTGTGGAGAAATGCCAAGTATTTGGTATTACAGTTCTTGTTATGAACCATCAGACACATGTTTAGATGTTAAGATTACAGTATTTGATTCAGTATTATAAAATCATGTTAAAGGAAAGAGCTTGGTTTCTTTTTGACCCTTTGATGCACAGAGAGGACAAAATCTCTAGACTCAAGTTCAAGCACAATTGTCCTTTCAAATATCAGGAGGCAAAATTGAATTGTCTAGAGAGAAACCATTGCTTTGAGGGTCAGATTGAAACTTGAATGTCTCAATATTGAATTATCTGGATTACAGTGATCTGGTAGTAGTTATATATTTTCATTTTCATTATTTATATTAAATATAGTTTAGTGTACGCATGCATCTATACTAACTTTGCAAAATACAGCAAATATACCCTGCTTTAACAAGAAGATTATATATATAAATCTGATGGCTACTGATGCTGCTGCTGTCTTATAATGTATTAAACTACATTTACTCTTGTTAAAAGGCGGAGTTGTCTTACCCTCTCTCTGTTTCATTTTGGGAATGTAAAACCCTGTTTATCTCAACTCTTTCCATTTTTGGGATTGTAAAATCTCCATTTAACTCACTCAATGGATTTCATTTTTGAGATTTTGCATATCATAAATGGTGTAGGAAAGATGTTTAATGTATTTTGTTACAGTGGGAATATTCATTTATTTTTATGGTGCAGTACTAAAGATAAGAGAGAGAAATTCAAATGTAATGGAGAATGGTTTTTGTTGGACACTGATGAACAAATTTTACCTTTCATACACAAACTGAGCATCAAACAGGGCTTTATTATGGCAGTGGTCCTTGGTCTGTGGCTGAAACTGCCAGCAAGCTAATTTTTCAAGTACCTGGTCCAGTTAACGCAAATAACAAAATTTCTCAAAAAATGTAATAACCAGATAAGACATTTATTGGTTCGATACTTTGGGACCAAGTCACTGGTTTGGAAAATTGGAAGTTATGTCCCTTGATTTAGATGTAGAGGTTTCATAATTCATTTTATGTAGGTAGTTTATAGTTTGTTCAGTAATAAATGTGATAGTAATATTTCGTTAAGGATATATTATATATACTTTACATCAATAATTTCTGTTGATGTTATAGGTTTGTTAAATCAACTCATTGGACCAATGTTAATTATGATTTATGTCCTAAACACTTACATTTGATATACAAAATATTTGTATATAATATATATATATTAAAACCAAATACATTTTATATCTTACTGTGTTGTTGTTATTGTATAACAGAACAAAATATTTACAATATCTATAGACCAGGCCCTGCTTTTAAAGTCATTACTTAGTGAAGATTTTTCTTAACTTTAATTTAGCTAATTTTTGCAACAAAAAAGTTTTATGGCTGTCATCACAGTATTGTTAATAAGCTTGATGTCTCTGTGTCCAAGATTGCCCTGGATATATTTGACGTCCCATAGTTTCCTGTTCCTTTCACTCGATTTTTCTTTCCCACTGGGTGTAGCTAGCTAAATAGGAGGTACTTACCCTTATGGAGAACCTGGCCTCACTTCCCTGATAGAAGTTCACTGTCTAACCTAACATGTCATTTCCAAAGTTTTTACTTTGCTTCTGGATTGTGATTCGGAGATGGATTAGTATGTTTGTTTTTGATTATAGAATTCAACTACAAGTTTTGCTATAAACTAGAATACAGATGTTATAGGCTTGAAGCCATTTTCAATTTGAGGCCTTAAAATACCAAATATTGTATCTTAAAAATTAACAAAATTTAAAATTGTGCCAGATTTAAGTTAAGAAAAATCTTATTTAAAGAATGATTGTGAAACTGAAGTGTTTTTCCAGCTGGTCTCTGTTTTCTTTCTGTCTGGAGAACTTGTTTCTTCACTTCCCCTCAAGTTGCTGAAGAAATGGTACAGCCTTTCCTCATTTTAAAAAAATATTGGTGAAACAATTTTGGTAAAGATGGTTTATCCTTATAATAAAATGACGAAACTAGTGAATGGTAATTTAAGTAGCATTAATATTGTTGATGGGTTTATTGTAATTTAATTGGTCATTGTAAAAAAAAATGCTATAGATTGTCCCACTAAGATGCGAACAAACTATTCGTACATTATGAACTAATACGGTAGCTGAGTCGGTAGTGCTCGCTCTGTATGTGGAAGGTTGCGGAGGTCGAGGGTTCGAACACCTGGCCGGGTCTGACTAAGCCTTGAGAATACTGTAGTTAGTGACTGTTCTTTCGCCAAGCACTCGGCATTTAGACATGGAAGTCACGGGGACTCCAGAAGAGACCTTAAAAACCGATGCTATCATACTAAAGCCTGCATATTGCAATGAGCGCATTACATAATCTTAACATTTCAAGCAGAGTGACCTAACGTACTGGGTTACCTAATATGTCATCGCCTTGGTTCCACAAGTGGTTGATGGTTTTCTCCCATTTCTTTCACCATCCAGAACCTACTCGATATAAGTGGAGAGTTTTTGAATGGGGTGCAAACATCTTGCATTGCTTCACTCCACTCAAGATTATCGATACAAGGAAGATTTCCCAGCTCAGTTTGTTATTATTTACAGCTAGGCAGACCTCACTATCATTGCCTTTACCATGATTTCCAATTTACTGAACCACCACGTCACACTTTCAATCAAATGAAATAAATTTGTGCAATATTTTCTGTTACTACGAGTAAGTTCAAATTTTGGAATATCTTAAAAAGAAAAACTAGAATACACATGGAATTATTTTGATTTTCAATTCTGTCAGATTTTACTTCTTATGACTTTGAGGGAAAGTCGGAGCTTATTTTCAGTTTTGGTATAAACCATGCACAGGAAGAACCTGCGGTCTTCAATTTTCAAAGTGAAACAAAAGACATTTTCAACTGTAAAACCAGTGGGTTGAAAATGTGCACAGAGAGTAAACATTAGTTTTTGTATCTAAAGAGTTATCCCTCTTCGTTCTACAAGTGACTCACTATTTAGACACTCAGTTAGCTTTAAGTTTGTATTGGCACATCTTTTATAACATTTTACACTGTTGTGTCGGCTCCATTTTCAAAATCATTTTCTAAGTAAGATTGTTCTTATTTTAAATCATGATAAATTTTGACACTAATTCTAATTGTACTACCAATATAAAATTAGAATAAAGGTTCATATATTGAACTTAGAGTGATCGTCAAAATGACACCTTAACTTATGAATATTTTGAAAAGTAGCTAAATCATTTACAGTATATTTCAAATTTGCCCGATTTAACAAAAATCTTAACAAAGAAATAATTGTGAAACCCAGGCCAAATGTCAGCCAGAGCACACTTGGCTACCTCGATGGGACCTTGACCAGCAGGTATTATTTATGTGTATGTTTGCACACACTCGGGTGAACTTTTAGGTGTTAGCTCGAGACAGCAATTGCAGTAGTCGTTGCGCCACTGGTCCGCTATTTTGACAATGGGTAAGTCAACAGCAATATGAAATGAAGAAACTTGCTTAAGTTCTCGGTTTTAAATAGATAATTATCTAACAATGGCCAGACTGACACTGTACCGGAACCTTTTTGCAAAGGTACGGGGCCACATTGACCAGAAGACTTGTTTTTGAAGATCAGTGCCTTGAGACAGTGGATTTTCAGATTCCCCCCTCCAAAATACATGTGTAGTAGTATAGGATATTTTGAACAACGCACGCGCTAGAAGCCTAGAGCTGATCTGGTGCTCACCTTTTTTCAGGACTAGGAAGCAAATTACCTTCTTCTTAAAAAAGAGAAAATAGAATTTGCTACATCAGATTTTTTTCATGTAGCATTAAAACAAAGTTATTTAACGAAATTCAAAGTAGAGATCTAAATTTATGTTTTTACTTGCATCGTCAGTTTAACTTTATTTGTTGGGGACAGATTTTTGACAACCTTTTGCACAAACTACAAATCGATTGATATGCACGTGAGTGAGATTAGATATTATAAATTGTGTCTCACGCGCTATACTTCGAGTTTTCCGCATAAAACGCGCAGGGCTCAGCGTGATAAACAATTTGTGCAAGGGACGTAATCGCGACTTAGGGCGCAATGACGGAGTTATTTCCCTGTTCCCGTTGTCTTAGATACGTGACGTCATAATCACAATTGTCTCAAAGACAAGCAAACAGGTAAGCTTGATTTTATTTTCAGAATCTTTTAAAATTGTTTTTAATTTGATATTTTTCGTTTCACGCACTAAATCTTGATGTAAATAATATTTTGTTTATTTATGATTAAAAAAATTTATTCGAACACAATTAAACAGAAATACTAAATTTCTAAGTGAGAAGAGACAGCATTGACTAAATCTTGTACATGTTTGACGGGGCTAGGTTGCGAGTTGTCTAAACAGTATTCATTCTAGAAAGGGACCATTGATCATTTATTTTGCCAAATGACTCTATTGTTAAGTACATGTATTGAACATTACATGAATAAAAATATTGATGTTATTGCTGTTTAAGAAAAAAAAAAGACCCCTTCTGAAAAATCATAGAATGAACACTGTCTAAAGCCCATGCCAGCTTACAAATCACAACACCCCATTAGGTTTGAGTCCTACTCGGGCAGATCCTAGTACGAGAAGATTATCCTCCATCAGATAAGGTTCTCAATGCGCATCTGCAATTTTTTAAGAAAATTGAAAATTTGCATTTAAAACAATCATAGCATTATTTTATCGCATTCTTTTTTCCTTAATGTCCTATGTCAGCAGACAACCTTTTTTTTAACGAAACGATTATATGTTAGTTGTAAAATTTCCCAAATTTGGCAATGGTATTCTATGAGCAAAATATTCCACCCTTTCCATCCACACCCACCCTACGGTGGTAATTGATTTGTCTCTCTTTTACATGAATTCTTTGGATCAACCACACCCGGGAGTGGGGTGATGGTGGTGGTGATGCCTCTCCGCTTGAAAGCTTTAGTCAAAGATGATTGAAAATTTATATGAATACTTGCATTTCTATCCTGTCACTATAATGAGGAATGATTTTAGAACAGGTTGTTTATGTACAACTATCAGCATTTATTTTTATTTGTAGTTTATCAAGTAATGGCAGAATTTGATCTTGAAATTGAAGATATTAACCCAATTTTGGATTTGGTATGTTTTGAGAATATTAAAGACAATTATCAAAGTGATCGCCCTCTCTCACTTATCTACAACATCGGAAAAGAATTCAAACCATCAAAGAGAGATGATTGGATAGGGATATTTCCCGAAGGCTGGAATTCCGTGAACGATTACCTGGCATACCGCTGGGCACCAACTAAGCGCTTCAGTAAGAAAGAACCAAACCTGCGCACCGTCCTGTTTTCAGAATACCAACTGAAGGTAAGTCTATCTTTATGATACTGTTTATTGTAATAATTAAATAAATAAATAAAAATAAATAAATAAATAAATAAATAAATAAATAAATAAATAAATAAATATAAATTTAAAATAGTTGACAAATAATAAATAAGTAAATAAATATATATATATAAATAAGTAATAGAATAAATAAATAAAAGTTTGAAATTGTCGACAGATGAAGTTCTATCACGGTGTATAAGCTGAGAAATTTCAGGCATCAAAATGAGTTTTCATCACTAAGGCGTCCACAGGCTCTGATGATACTTTGACATGATAAATATCTGTGTTTTTTTCATTTTCGTGGATACACTGACCCTCGAATTTACATGACAACAAAATTATAGGTTTTGCAAACTTAGTTTCAACGGAAACTACACGTTTCTTCTTAGAACCACGAACATTCTACACAACGAATAAATGATTTCACAGTATGTATACACGCTAGAACATACAGCCAAACCTGTCTATAAAGACCACCCAAGGGAACCAGTAAAAGTGGTCTTAATGGGAAGGTGGCCTTTATGTACAGGTTCAAATTATATGAATAAAGAACAATTGGGATACAATTCTACTGGCCTTTATAAGCAGACGGCCCTTATATAGAGATGGTCTTTAAGGCAGGATTGACTAATTATATTTTGGGTTGTAGCTTCATTGCTTAGAAAGGGTTTTATTTTAAAATGTTTAAATGCGTGTATAGATCACTGGTTATAGATTAAAAAGAATGGTTGGGGGCCTATAATATAGCTAATGACACAGCGATGCTGGACCCAGTTGTCGTCGAAAATTGGTAATTGTATAATCAGTGAGCCCAATATGTTTTTGTCCTCTCTGGTCTTGTTTCCGCCGTTTGATTGTTTCATGTTCTTAATAACATCGTCTGTATCATACAGCCAATTTTTTCAGGAATAAATTGTTTTAAGGCACCAGGCCTCACTTCCCTGGTGGGTGTTTAGGTGTTTAACTTAATTCGCAAGAAAAAACTCTGCTTTTGTGATTGTGATTTGTATATGAACCATTATATATTTATGTTTCCAATCCTTGTAGCCAAAATCGTCATTGGATACTTATTCTTGAGAAATTCTTTCAAAAAGTAACCTATTTTAACAAACTTGTGGAAAAATATTTTAAAAGGATTATATTTTCAAAAATATTCAGAACTTTGGCTAGTGACTTTTTAAAATATAGAAACCTAATATGTGTAATTGATTTCTTCGATTTTAAATAAATCTGCCGTGATTTGTTTCAGGATCGAGTCAATGATGTAGACTCTTACCAGTTTTTGTATGTTACTAAATGTGGCAATGTCGTCGGCGTGAGCGACTCTTTTAAATTCAACAATAGTGATTGGGTTAGTCCAAAGGAATTTCCTGTCAGAAACTCTTCCTCGATATCATTTGAAGAGGTTTTCGCTGATTACTCCGAGAAAAACGATTCTTGGTTCCCTGGATACGATTTTGACCTCTGTTTTGATAATTTGGAGAATTATGGACGAGCCTCATCAATAAATGCTGAGCAGAGAGATGTAACAAGAGAAAAACAGCCATCTATAGATTCTGAGGTCAACAGGAAACGTAGTAAGTATGACTACATACAAAGTTAAGACCAACAAAAATCCTTTATAAATCACAATAGACATTCAGCTGAAACTAGGTCAAAATAATCAAAATATCACTAAAGAACAAGGACTAATAATACAATGTTCAATCTAGAGAAGAGACAGTGGACCATGTATCCTTATTTTGCATAATAACTTCATTGTTAGACCCCATTGGGCCAAATTTAATATTACGTGAATGCAAAAATGTTGATGTTATGATGTTTTAAAATGAACAATTTTGAAAATTGCTACTTCTGAAAAAATCCTAGTTTTAACACTTACAATACAATGTTTATAAATAGCTGTAATGCTTTGATGAAAGCTCTACTTTCTTCGTTTAAAGTAAAGACTTAGATAACGGAAGAATGCGTCATAAAGAGTAACCTTGGTCTATTTTTTTAAATTTTAAAATCTGGCTTCTTGACTTTTAGTGCTTTGTCATATTTAAATGCGTGTACATGTACATGAACACATTTGCTCATGTTAGTCGTTTGATGTAGGATAGCATTTGACTTGATTTGTAATGCCCTGGGTGATAGTAGCGTTTTATCACTTCAAGAATTTTCAGTGAAACTAATTTGTGAAAAAGTAAAATATTCAGGACGAATACTATAGGGTTTTATTGTGTCAATGTACCCGACTATTATTACGGTTCGAATCCCACTTGGACAGATCCTATGAAGAGTGTAGAAAAAGTTGTCAGTTTGCTTGCTTAGGATAAGTTGGGGTCTCTGGGTACTCCGGTTTCCTCTGCATCATAGAACTGACCAACTAGGATATAAATGAAAGAATCTTGACATGCATCAAACACCAAATGTTACTCTACTGAGAATACTACTACATATTATATTTTACTTATAAAAAAAATCATCAAAATAATACATTTTTCCAGACCTACCAGGAGTGGATGAGGCACCAGAAGTAAGAAAGAAAGGAAAACCCAAACAAAAAGTTCTTACTATTGTTAGAGATACTGATAGCCTCATTGTGGACTTCCCAGCAAAACCATGGTCCGAAAAACTTAGAATAGTCCAACAAGTTGTCCATCCCATCGTACAGGAGTACATCGGTAACAAGGAGAGAGCTGTTCTACCATTTACACAGCCCTTACAACCAGTGTATAATGTCCAACAAACGGAAAAGGTAGGACTTTTCTTGTATGCTTAAGCCATTTAGATGGAAATTTGAATATAAATGTACAGACAATAAAATACCCAAAAGACAGGAACTATACAGCTTATCCCAAAAGTTTTATAATTTATAGCTAAACTAGAGATGCTCATTCTTCCAAAATCCCCGCCGCCTCACTTCACAAGGAGAAGTTCGATCGGTTAACTTACCCATCCGGTTTACCCGGTCTCACTTAACTGTTAGAAGTTCAGGTGTTTAACTTACCCATCCGGTTTACCCGCCCTCACTTTACTTTTAGAATTTCAGGTGTTAGCCTTACCTATCCGGTTTACCCGGCCTCACTTTACTGGTAGAAGTTCAGGTGTTAGCCTTACCTATCGGGTTTACCCGGCCTCACTTTACTGGTAGAAGTTAAGGTGTTTAACTTACCCATCCGGTTTACCCGGCTTCACTTTACTGGTAGAAGTTCAGGTGTTTAACTTACCTATCCGGTTTACCCGCCCTCACTTTACTGGTAGAAGTTCAGGTGTTAGCCTTACCTATCCGGTTTACCCGGCCTCACTTTACTAGTAGAAGTTCAGGTGTTAGCCTTACCTATCCGGTTTACCCGGCTTCACTTCACTGGTACAAGTTCAGGTGTTTAACTTACCCATCCGGTTTACCCGGCCTCACTTAATCGGTGAAATTTCACTTGTTAACTAAATTTGACTTTAGTTTTATGTCTGTGATTTTAACATCGGTTGGAATGTTTGTTTTTGATTCAATGTATTGACGACAACGTAAATTTACTAGCAGTTGGTCTCTATAAAATCTTCAATGATCCAGGCATCGAAGGCATAGTCGATAAGCCGATTTGTAGGGTTATACATGTTCTAAAGATTTTTATGGGAACATTGCAAGATATAAAATATCTACAAACAAACCACATGGCATTGATTTATAAGCGATATTATAATTTTTTGAAAACAGATCCCAAAAGGTTTGAATAATAATGATGTAAAACACCGATCTTGATTTCCATCGAATCATTGGTACATGTACTACCTTATCTAGTGATTGTCTATAAACATTTATGTTAAGATTGAAAACACAACGGAGAAAAATGCTTCAAAATGAGTAATGATATAGAAATAATGATTTATTTTGATGGTTGTGTCCGACACTTCATCACATGTAAATATCCGATCTACGTCCATAGTTTGGAGAGTTTTTAATTGGTTGTCTCAATACGTGTTTGTTATGTGTGATGTATTTTCCAAATCTTGTCCGGTTAAATATTCTTAGTGGCTCTTGTCAATGTCTTATAGGTGACGTTCAGCTATATGCCACCAATGCAGTTTCTGGATCACTTTTCTTATTGTTTTTTTTATCTCTTTTTTGTGAAAACAAGGTAAGAAAAGAGGCAGAAATGGCGATAGCAAACATAGAACCACTGCGATTGGAGTTTCCCTTGCGACTATCATTACTTCCGGGACCACAAAGCATTCTGGGTGGCATGAAAACTAACTCCAAATCCTGTAACACGTGTTCTTTTGGTTTTGATCTTTTGTCTGAATACATCAAACTAGATAGAATTACGTCAGAAAAAATGGAGGCAATGGGTAAAGAAATAAAGAACCTCAAAGCAAACATTCAGGTACCAGGCTATTTTTATACATTTAAGCAGCCATTTTGTTACATGTATTTGTTCTTAAAATCGAACTATTTAATGCCAGTTACTACAAAATTGGGGAAAATGCTTGCTTTTTTGCATTAGGAATAGGTCCCTTTCCCGGAACCTGTGGATACCAAGAAAAATCCCTAGCAATATATGGAATTTTTCTATCAAATAATGACCAGAAACCATGTGATTTTGATGTACCAAAAACAGCGATACTTACTTCCTTGTAATAAATCTGAGTTTGAATAAGTCGATCTGGCGTTGAGTTGAGTAATGGTGTTTAACGTCCCAGTCAAGAAGATTTCACTTATATCGAGACGTCGCCAACTTTAGGCGAAGTTGCAAAAGTTTTGCCTGTGCGTTGCGCTGATGGAATTATACAGCACGATTCTTTATCGTACCAAGCCTACCGTGACATGGGACCTCGTTTATTTTAAGTTCCCATTCGAAAGAACCGTGACTTAAATTTCGTAATGCCGAGTGTTTGGCGAAAGAACAGTCATTGCCCACATTTAAGTCTTGGGTCAGAGCCGATCGGAGTTCGAACCCACAACCTTCCACTTACAGAGAGTCGATCTGGAGGTATGTCTTGTCGTGCATGGAGGTTTTGTTTGTCAGTGTTTATTTTTTAAAAGAAACGTATGTGTTTATACATTTTGAACTTATATTGATATGTATCTACTAAACAGGATAATGCAATGAAAGATGTGATGACACCATTCACAAAAGTCGGAGGCTCAGATACCAAGAAAGGTCAATGTGAGGAACTAAAGAAACAGAACAAGAAGCTCAGATCCACCGTTGCTAAGTTACAAAAGCAAATCAAGTTCCTTGAGCAAGAAAAGAAAGAACAGAAAGATAAAGAGAAAGTACCAAAAGAAAAAGTAAGTTCTGATATTGAAATTGATCCAATACAGGGTACTCTATAAAGAGAGAGAGTTGTACCGTGAGATAAATCATAGCATTGATTGATAGGGTTGGCTCACAGGTGTCGTTACATTCATGACTTCTTGAAGCGACACCTATCGTAGTTATATGTTAATAATCATGGGTTCTCGACCACTGTAGATGTTTTCTATTTACGTCAGGTAACATTTTGTTTGCACATAGCAGTTGTAGCTAGTTAAACACGAGGTTCTTACCCGTCTAAAGCACCAGAACTCGCTTACCTGGTGGAAGTTCAGGTGTTTGCCAGCTTCAAGTTGTTACTCTGCTTTGGAATTTTAATTTAGACGTAGATTAGTATGTTGGTTTTTACATTGCTTTGGGGTTGTGGTTTGGACATGGATTAGTATGTTGGTTTTTACATTGCTTTGGGGTTGTGGTTTGGACATGGATTAGTATGTTGGTTTTTACATTGCTTTGGGGTTGTGGATTGGACATGGATTAGTATGTTGGTTTTTACATTGCTTTGGGGTTGTGGTTTGGACATGGATTAGTATGTTGGTTTTTACATTGCTTAGGGTTGTGGTTTGGACATGGATTAGTATGTTGGTTTTTACATTGCTTTGGGGTTGTGGTTTGGACATGAATTAGTATGTTGGTTTTTACATTGCTTTGGGGTTGTGGTTTGGACATGGATTAGTATGTTGGTTTTTATATTGCTTCGGGGTTGTGGTTTGGACATGGATTAGTATGTTGGTTTTTACATTGCTTTGGGGTTGTGGTTTGGACATGGATTAGTATGTTGGTTTTTACATTGCTTTGGGGTTGTGGTTTAGACATTGATTAGAGTTTGTATTTACATTGCTTTGGGGTTGTGGTTTGGACATGGATTTGTATGTTTGTTTTTACATTGCTTTAGGGTTGTGGTTTGGACATGGATTAGTATGTTGATTTTTACATTGCGTTGGGGTTGTGGTTTAGACATGGATTAGTAGGTTTGTTTTCACATTGCTTTGGGGTTGTGGTTTGGACATGGATTTGTATGTTTGTTTTTACTTTGCTTTGGGGTTGTGGTTTGGACATGGATTAGTATGTTGGTTTTTACATTGCTTTGGGGTTGTGGTTTGGACATTGATTAGAGTTTGTATTTACATTGCTTTGGGATTGTAGTTTGGACATGGATTTGTATTTTTGTTTTTACTTTGCTCTAGGATTGTGGTTTGTACTTTGATTAGTATGTTGGTTTTTACATTGCTTTGGGGTTGTGGTTTGGACATGGATTAGTATGTTGGTTTTTACATTGCTTTGGGGTTGTGGTTTGGACATTGATTAGAGTTTGTATTTACATTGCTTTGGGATTGTAGTTTGGACATGGATTTGTATGTTTGTTTTTACTTTGCTCTAGGATTGTGGTTTGTACTTTGATTAGTATGTTGGTTTTTACTTTGCTCTAGGATTGTGGTTAGGACATTGATTAGAGTTTGTATTTACATTGCTTTGGGATTGTAGTTTGGACATGGATTTGTATGTTTGTTTTTACTTTGCTCTAGGATTGTGGTTTGTACTTTGATTAGTATGTTTGTTTTTACATTGCTTTGGGGTTGTGGTTTAGACATGGATTAGTAGGTTTGTTTTTACATTGCTTTGGGATTGTAGTTTGGACATGGATTTGTATGTTTGTTTTATTGTGCTTTGTATTTTGATTAGTATGTTTGGTTTTGATTTACTATTATCATCTGGTTTTGCTAAAACACGTGTCTTTTTTACTTGTATTTTCCAGGTTAAGAAGGATGATCCTGATAACAAACATCTGTATAACCAGCAGGAGTGTACTAAAGACGCCATCTTGATTCTATCCAAACAAGGTTACAAAGCTGTCCTAGACTCAGATGGTATGTTTGTTAATATTTATACTATCTAAATTTACTGCTAGTTAAAATCTGAAAATCTTTTAAAAAAACTAAGGTATACTCCATCATGCAAAGTTTTTCCTAAGCCAAATTTGGTTAAATATATTTTGGTTTTATTTATTTATCCAAATAGGGTTACAAAGCTGTCATATACTCAGTTATAATATACAATAACAGATAAATTAGTTTTGTATGTTTCTACAGTTAAATGTATAAATCCGACTGGTGTAGATGCATGTCTGTGAATATTTGTCATATGGCTTGTGAAAAGCCCGTAGTTTTCTGTATATCCAAAAGCTAACCATTTGCATATACGAGCCGTAAGTGAAAGGCATAAAATCTCATTGCTACACTCCACTTCTATGATATTACCGATTTTAATTTAAAAGATCCTTAACTGATGGGCCAAAACCACACAACTAGAAATTACATGACTTTCATTGAAGCAATGAGATTTGCAGCCGAAAAACCTATAAATCTCCTCAACAATAGTTAGGGCATCAAACCAACATATCACAACATATACACAATTGAAAAAAATCATCAAAGTTGATTTGTTGATTTAATAAAATTCCTGAATTTGGTGGGGTTGAATGTGATCAGTAATTCCACAGGACTGACAACACTAAGACTACATTTAATCTAGTTGAATAAGATAATACTGAGCCCGTCTTCCGATAGAGATGAAATTTATCACGTTAATATTATTAGATCACAGAAAGACAACATGGTCAGAGTCTATACTTAAAAGCTATTAAAGCAAATCGTATAAAGTAACAATATCTATAAGATAGCCATTTAGTTACCATTTAATACAAACTCGTTCCAAATAGGCCTTCCAGTCATTTTGAACATCATTAACATATATATGGTGCAGCAAGTACATGCATTATAATAAATCCCATTTTGTTAAAGTAACTGTTACACAATTATTTAATTTCTATTCTTAACTTCAGGGGGTCCTTATTAATTTAACTTCCAAATGAACTAAAATACTTTCTGACAAGTAAAACAAACATTGAACGGCCACAGTATACATTTCTAAAACGATAAAACTCTCATTTGCAGGAAATCGTGTAGAACTTGATGATCTTGACACCACTGGATCGAGTTCATCTTCTGCTGATGATAATGATGGATTGTGGCATATCAAAAGCCCAAGACGTATTGGTAAGAACACATTTCAGAATAAAGTCATCATAGTTTCTTTCCGCTAAAATGTATTTAACGAAGCTAGGCTCACAATAAACTTACACGTTTCAAAAGTACATTTTATGACGAACCTTTCAAAAAAAAAATGCATGCTGATGTTGATAAGTACATCTAAATAACCAATTAATATTAGCTTACAGTAAAATTGAAGGAATGACTATAGAACATGGTCATGATGATTAAAGATTAATTAATTTATTTAAAAAAATCGGATTACATTAATGCCTTGTTCATACTTGTTTAGAAACTTCTTTATGTATAGATGTCTTTAATTTTGATGTATTTTTCAGAACGCCTACGCAACATTATTGCTAAACAAGATATGATGTTGGAGAACGCCAATTTCGCCATGGCAACACAGCGAACTATCCTTAAAAAGAAAACCAAACTGGTGAAGTCTCTACGAAAAGATTCTGTCGTAAGTATCAGGCGAGCATACGCTGAAAGATGTTTTACAAACAAATGTACTTTTGTATAATTTACAATAGAACACAGATTACTAGGCACCCGGCCTCACTTCCCTGTTGGAAGTTCACGTGTCTAACCTAACTTGTCAGTTCCTTTTTTACTTTGCTTCTGGATTGTGATTCGGATATGGATTAGTATGTTTGTTTTTGATTTGATTGACGAGAAGCAAACAACAACATACCTAACGCCCACACATAGAATTGCAAAATTATTGAATATTTAGTTTTGTCAAAAATATTTATTAGTTGCTCCAAAATAAGATTGTCAAAATATAAAAATTTAAGTTAAGGAAAATCTTAGTTAAAAAAAATAATTGTGAAACCGGGGTCAGGAATCATGTATGTTTGATACAAGATTTAAGATATCGTATAATCTAAAGTTTATACTTAAATCTTGTGTTTATATTTTTCTTAAGGCATTGGAATCTAGGAATGAAGAGCTAACCAGGCGTCTGTGTGATATGACATTCAGAATAAAGGATATCCTGCGTGGTAGAGCTAAGGAATTGACCAATGAATGGAGACTGTTAGCACGTCAGATCAGGGTTAGTTATACATTTATTCAAGTGTTGTTTTTTTTGTTCTATGGAAGTGCAGTGTACACAGAAGACACATGCTGTTTTAAAATTTATTCTGTATGTATCCAAAATTACCCTAGGTATAGTTAACATTAATTGTTTCATGTTTTCATTTCGAATTTAGATTACACATGTTGCGGGTAGATATAAAGACGGTACTCGCACTCACGAAACATCTGCAACACTGGTCATGTGATGACTTTAAAGTTTTCACTTTGCCCTGGATTGTGATTTGGACATGGATTAGAATGTTTGTTTTTGATTTATTATATTAATAAATAAAATGTAGTGATAACATAATACAGTTTTTTACAGATTTATGAGTTTTGTTTTATAATTTATATGCCTTCTATCAATAAAATTGATAATACAGTTTTTTTTTGTAATTTGAAAATAGTTAGATGACCTAATAAAGAACTGCAATAAATTCTCGAATATGTCAACAACAAAAATACCAAGCCATGTAAGAATCTAGGCATCTTATCTTAAGCCCCGATTCTCAGCGTTGGCTGTAAAGTAAGTTCACCATGTAACTTTGCACCTACAGTACAGCCTTTTTAAAAATTTAACACCAAAATCTAGCTATCGAGTGACCGAGCGACAGATAGCTTAAGATCAAAATGATTTAGAGAGATATATAGCAGCGGCATACTGTCCACATGCAATCGAGAAATGGATAACGAAGCACTGACATGTACCGACTATTCAACACTAACACATTAGCTTAGTGTTAAACTTTCGACAGTCCTGTACTGATCATAAATTGTAAGGGATTAGTCATCGTGTTTTAAATGATTTGAAAATTAAAATCACTGAACGGTTTGTTTTGGATTCAAATATGTGTCACTTTTAGTTTTAAATGTGTTCCATCATTCTGTTTTACAGGAAGATCCATATCTGGAATCTCCGGAAAGCAAAGACGTGGCAACTCAATCTGCTTCGAAAATTTCTGAAAAACCCGAGCCTAAAGAACCTAAACTTGTTTCACGTGGAACACAGTTACATTCCAGGAACCTGGATTGGAAATATACTAAATCATCTCTAACTAAAGTCTGTCCACAATGTTTTGTAACCTTTGCCCCGGATGTTGATCCACGTGTCTATGAGGAGCACATGGTGTTCCACGAACGTTACCCAAAGAAATACAATTAATATGAACAATCCTAAGGAATCCCCAAGAACTGTGATTGGAATGTGTTAATACGACCCTGTTATGTTTTAGATATCGTTTTGAAAACATTTTTCTTTATACATTATCACCATCATATGTATCAACTCATCACATAGGAACTGCATTTAACCGTTGTTCTTTTTTGTTTTATTTTTGTTTCATTAAACGTTTTCTCTTTTACCACTGTTGTTATTTCATTATTATCCACATTCTTCATGAAGTTATTTATCGCTAGAAGTACATCACTTCCTTAACCGCCCTGATTTTACACAAATATGTATTTGAATACAAACTGTCAATTTTGCCGAACGTACAGGGTTTAGACATGAGGTAGTACTGACATGATGTAGTACCCCTAGTATTACGGTGGCCGAGTGGTCTCAAGTCCGCGCTTATTGGTGTTAGGATTTTTGCCATCCATCTAGGCTAAAATTCCCTAGTGCAAGAAAGTTTGTCATGTCGATTTCGAAATATCGATGGTTTTCCCCGGCAGGTATTCCAGTTTTCTTCCACCGTCCAAGAACAGGCCTGGATGTCAATGAAATTATTTTACTGGTTTTAATTACCGTTCTTCTTCATCTAATATTACATGTACGGTCAAGATCAAGGGTATGAAAAAAATCAACAAAATCTTATGTCACAAGTCTTTTTAATTTTTAGTTGAAACAAAAATATTCTTAAAATTCGAACTCGTCTTTTTTATATTTTTGATTTCCTGCAAGAAGAAAATAATTCATCCATGAGAAAATTATTTCTCATGTGAAAAGAATAAAACAGGAATTTGCATTTGAGAACAATTACAATATTAATGACAAGCGCTAGTGTCAGCTAAATGATACTTCTTAAAATCACAAGTCTTTTTTGGCTATCATGTCATTCTGCTTGACCTTATACCAAAATATAATTTATTTTATATAACTTATTTTCACGCATAAATGAAAAAATCAAACACTTGCTATTTATAAGCTTATTCCGGTGCACAACGCCACATCATTGATTGATTGATTAAATACCAGTCAAGAATATTTCACACATGTTGAGACGTCATCAACTAAAGATGATGTGGCAGGAATTTTTACCTTGCAGTGTGCCCAGGGCAATGTGCATGAATGGGTCTTTAACGTTCAACGTCCGATCTGACACGGGGCATCGGCTTTTAAGGTCTATCTAAATGACCCCGTGACTCTCATTTTGAAATGCAGAGCATTTTGCGAAAAAGCATTCACTTAAAATTATCAAGTCTGGGTTCGAAACCACGACCTCCCAAATACGAAGACAACACATTATCAACTAAGGTTCCATAGTGGTCACTACATCAGTGATTGATTGATTGAATGAATGACGTTTATATCCCAATCAGTATTTTACTTATTTCGAAAACGTCAACAGCTATAGGTGGAGTGCAGAAATCCTAACATTTTATTGCATTCAGGGCAATATACAGGTGGAGTGCAAAAATCCTAACCTTTTTATTGCATTCAGGGCAAACTATAGGTGGAGTGCAGAAATCCTAACCTTTTTATTGCATTCAGTGCAAACTATAGGTGGAGTGCAGAAATCCTAACCTTTTTATTGTATTCAGGGCAAACTGTAGGTGGAGTGCAGAAATCCTAACCTTTTTATTGCATTCAGGGAAAACTATAGGTGGAATGCAGAAATCATAACCTTTTTATTGCATTCAGGGCAAACTATAGGTGGAGTGCAGAAATCCTAACCTTTTTATTGCATTCAGGGCAAACTATAGGTGGAGTGCAAAAATCCTAACCTTTTTATTGTATTCAGGGCAAACTATAGGTGGAGTGCAGAAATCCTAACCTTTTTATTGCATTTATGACAAACTATATGTGGAGTGCAGAAATCCTAACATGTTATTGCTATCAGGGCAATATACAGGTGGAGTGCAAAAATCCTAACCTTTTTATTGCATTCAGGGCAAACTATAGGTGTAGTGCAGAAATCCTAACCTTTTTATTGCATTCAGGGCAAACTATAGGTGGAGTGCAGAAATCCTAACCTTTTTATTGCATTCAGGGCAAACTATAGGTGGAGTGCAGAAATCCTAACTTTTTTATTGTATTCAGGGCAAACTATATGTGGAGTGCAGAAATCCTAACATGTTATTGCTATCAGGGCAAACTATAGGTGGAGTGCAAAAATCCTAACCTTTTTTTTGCATTCAGGGCAAACTATAGGTGTAGTGCAAAAATCCTAACCTTTTTATTGCATTCAGGGCAAACTATAGGTGGAGTGCAGAAATCCTAACCTTTTTATTGTATTCAGGGCAAACTATAGGTGGAGTGCAGAAATCCTACCCTTTTGATTGCATTCAGGGCAAACTATAGGTGTAGTGCAGAAATTCTAACCTTTTTATTGCATTCAGGGCAAACTATAGGTGTAGTGCAGAAATCCTAACCTTTTGATTGCATTCAGGGCAAACTATAGGTGGAGTGCAGAAATCCTAACCTTTTTATTGCATTCAGGGCAAACTATAGGTGTAGTGCAGAAATCCTAACCTTTTGATTGCATTCAGGGCAAACTATAGGTGGAGTGCAGAAATCCTACCCTTTTGATTGCATTCAGGGCAAACTATAGGTGTAGTGCAGAAATTCTAACCTTTGTATTGCATTCAGGGAAAACTATAGGTGTAGTGCAGAAATCCTAACCTTTTGATTGCATTCAGGGCAAACTATAGGTGGAGTGCAGAAATCCTAACCTTTGTATTGCATTCATGGCAAACTATAGGTGGAGTGCAGAAATCCTAACCTTTGTATTGCATTCATGGCAAACTATAGGTGGAGTGCAGAAATCCTAACCTTTGTATTGCATTCATGGCAATATACAGGTGGAGTGCAAAAATCCTAACCTTTTTATTGCATTCAGGGCAAACTATAGGTGTAGTGCAGAAATCCTAACCTTTTTATTGCATTCAGGGCAAACTATAGGTGGAGTACAAAAATCCTAAGCTTTTTATTGCATTCAGGGCAAACTATAGGTGGGTTGCAAAAATCCTAACCTTTTTATTGCATTCAGGGCAAACTATAGGTGGTATGCAGAAACCTTAACCTTTTTATTGCATTCATGGCAAACTATAGATGGAGTGCAAAAATCCTAACCTTTTTATTGAATATAGGGCAAACTATAGGTGGAGTGCAGAAATCCTAACCTTTTTATTGCATTCAGAGCAAACTATGTGGAGTGCAGAAATCCTAACCTTTTAATTGCATCCAGAGCAAACTATAGGTGGAGTGCAGAAATCCTAACCTTTTTATTGCATTCAGGGCAAACTATAGGTGGAGTGCAGAAATCCTAACCTTTTTATTGCATTCAGGGCAAACTATAGGTGGAGTGCAGAAATCCTAACCTTTTTATTGTATTCAGGGCAAACTATAGGTGGAGTGCAGAAACCCTAACCTTTTTATTGCATTCAGGGCAAACTATGTAGAGTGCAGAAATCCTACCCTTTTTATTGCATTCAGGGCAAACTATAGGTGGAGTGCAAAAATCCGAACCTTTTTATTGCATTCAGGGCAAACTATAGGTGGAGTGCAGAAATCCTAACCTTTTTATTGCATTCAGGGCAAACTATAGGTGGAATGCAGAAATCATAACCTTTTTATTGCATTCAGGGCAAACTATAGGTGGAGTGCAGAAATCCTAACCTTTTTATTGTATTCAGGGCAAACTATAGGTGGAGTGCAGAAATCCTAACCTTTTTATTGCATTCAGGGCAAACTATAGGTGGAGTGCAGAAATCCTAACCTTTTTATTGCATTCATGGCAAACTATAGGTGGAGTGCAGAAATCCTAACCTTTTTATTGCATTCAGGGCAAACTATAGGTGGAGTGCAGAAATCCTAACCTTTTTATTGTATTCAGGGCAAACTATAGGTGGAGTGCAGAAATCCTAACCTTTTTATTGCATTCAGGGCAAACTATAGGTGGAGTGCAGAAATCCTAACCTTTTTATTGCATTCATGGCAAACTATAGGTGGAATGCAGAAATCATAACCTTTTTATTGCATTCAGGACAAACTATAGGTGGAGTGCAGAAATCCTAACCTTTTTATTGTATTCAGGGCAAATTATAGGTGGAGTGCAGAAATCCTAACCTTTTTATTGCATTCAGGGCAAACTATAGGTGGAGTGCAAAAATCCTAACCTTTTTATTGCATTCAGGGCAAACTATAGGTGTAGTGCAGAAATTCTAACCTTTTTATTGCATTCAGGGAAAACTATAGGTGGAGTGCAAAAATCCTAACCTTTTTATTGTATTCAGGGCAAACTATAGGTGGAGTGCAGAAATCCTAACCTTTTTATTGCATTCAGGGCAAACTATAGGTGGAGTGCTAAAATCCTAACCTTTTTATTGAATTCAGGGCAAACTATAGGTGGAGTGCAGAAATCCTAACCTTTTTATTGCATTCAGGGCAAACTATGTGGAACGCAGAAATCCTAACCTTTTTATTGCATTCAGGGCAAACTATAGGTGGAGTGCAAAAATCCTAACCTTTTTATTGCATTCAGGGCAAACTTTATGTGGAGTGCAGAAATCCTAACCTTTTTATTGCATTCAGGGCAAACTATGTTGAGTGCAGAAATCGTAACCTTTTTATTGCATTCAGGGCAAACTATAGGTGGAGTGCAGAAATCCTAACCTTTTTATTGCATTCAGGGCAAACTATAGGTGGAGTGCAGAAATCCTAACCTTTTTATTGCACTCAGGGCAAACTATAGTTGGAGTGCAAAATTCCTAACCTTTTATTGCATTCAGTGCAAACTATAGGTGGAGTGCAGAAATCCTAACCTTTTTATTGCATTCAGGGCAAACTATAGGTGGAGTGCAGAAATCCTAACCTTTTTATTGTATTCAGGGCAAACTATAGGTGGAGTGCAAAAATCCTAACCTTTTTATTGCATTCATGCCAAACTATAGGTGGAGTGCAGAAATCCTAACCTTTTTATTGTATTCAGGGCAAACTATAGGAGGAGTGCAGAAATTCTAACCTTTTTTATTGCGTTCAGGGCAAACTATAGGTGGAGTGCAGAAATCCTAACCTTTTTATTGCATTCAGGGCAAACTATAGGTGGAGTGCAAAATTCCTAACCTTTTATTGCATTCAGTGCAAACTATAGGTGGAGTGCAGAAATCCTAACCTTTTTTATTGCGTTCAGGGCAAACTATAGGTGGAGTGCAGAAATCCTAACCTTTTTACTGCATTCAGGGCAAAGTGCAGGTGAAGTGCAATCCTAACCTTTTTATTGCATTCAGGGGCAACTCTAGCGCGTAACGTCCCTAATATGGACATTGATTGTAGGTACAAATGTATTATCCTAAGGTAATGAAAATATAGAACTTACTGCGATGAGCCTCTGAAAATTCGAAGAAATCTGAAAAATGAAAATACAAAATTCGTAAACGTGTTACATATCAAAGCCTTTTAATTATGTGTAACCCCAATCACGCAAATAAAATAAAATGTTGCCGCTCTGTTCTGTCAAATCTTTTTGTTGTTTAGTTCTGGTGGTTTTACTTTGGAAAAAATATATTGTACTACATCCTACTGAAACTGTCACGAAACTGAGCATGCAAGTCATAAACAGCTTAGAATCATTTGCACTTCTGTACTTCGTAAGAGTGATTGGCGGAATAGAGTTTTACGCCCCAGTTAAGAATATTTCACTTATACCGAGGCAACACCAGCTAAAGGTGAATCGGTAAGGGAGAGTTTTTAACGTGCCACGACTGTCATGACACGGGTCATCGGTTTTAAAGTATCTTCCAAAGGATCTCGTGACTTTCATGTCTCAATTTTGAGTGGTTGAGGAAACAAGTCACTACCTATTTTTAAATTTTGGTCTGACAGGTTAAGAGTAATCAATTCAATGGTTGCCAAGGAACATATAAAGACTTCAAATTTGCAACGCATAGAAAGAATTATAATCGTATTTGGCAACCCATGATATGACAAGAAACTGACATTCTCAGATAAGAATAATAATAATACTGTCAAATTTACTTTAAAAACCACCTCGATATAAAGGTAATCTGCTTTAAAGGCCAGTAAAACGTTTCCCCAAATGTTCTTTATTCATGTTATTTTAACCTATATAAGGCCCACCTTCCCATAAGGACAAATTACTGGTTCCTTTTGGCAGCCTATAAAGACAGACTTGACTGCAAGTTTTCTAGATCTGTCTTCAGTGTTTTAATGAAGGAATACATAACTTACATTCCGAAGATACAAGTTGAAGTGATGATGACACCAAACAGGACGGCACAGATTGTAAACAGTTTTGAATCATCAGTCTTCTGTTGTTCATTTCTAGCGGGTTTAACCTCTACACTATCCTGCCTTTTAGCTAGTTTTGCCTGAATTTCGGCTTCCATCTTCTTCTCCTCTTTAAGTTTTCGTTCCTTCTTAATTATGGAAGGGAGTACAAACTTGTTTTTGTCTACCACTGTAATGATATAATTTTGATTTCAAAATATAATGCATTTAATGTATGTGTACGGAAGCCGTGAGGGGACCTTCTGACTTCTTACTTCTGATTTCTGACTTCTGGGTTATTGTATCTTCCTTATCCATGGTAGATGTAGCTATTGTATCTTCCTTATCTATGGTACATGTAGCTATTGTCTAAAAAGAAGATTGACTATATATACTTAAGTAGAAAAGAAGACAAAGACGTTAACAGTCGTCAACAGTCAATAGTTATGTTAACAGATATCAACAGTGAACAGTCGGAAATCAACAGTCAGTTAATAATGAAATAATTTTTGTTCATTATAATATATCAATGATTGCTTGGAATACTGTTTTTTATTATTTTTTTTATCAAATGTTGAATAATAAAAAGTCCAGATCTGGAGTCTTTTACACGCACAGAGGGAGACCTTCTCTGTAAACTTGGCGTCGGCTTATTTAGCTCTGTTTAAGACTTCTTTCCTGTCCGTCGAACTGTTAAAGAAAAAAATGACTATTTGAATATAAGCAATCATTTATCATTGATTTATTATAATGAACAAACAATTATTTCATTATTAACTGACTGTTGACTTCTGACTGTTGACTTCCGACTGTTGACTTCTGACTGTTGACTTCCGACTGTTGACTTACGACTGTTGACTGTTGATATCTGTTAACATAACTATTGACTGTTGACGGCTGTTAACGTCTTTGTCTTCTTTTCTACTTAAGTATATATAGTCAATCTTCTTTTTAGACAATAGCTACATGTATAAGGATGGATAAGGAAGATACAATAGCTACATCTATCATGGATAAGAAATATACAATAGCTACATCTACCATGGATAAGGAAGATACAAATACCCAGAAGTCAGAAATCAGAAGTTAGAAATCAGAAGTAAGAAGTAAGAAGTGAGAAGTCAGAAGGTCCCCTCACAGCTTCCGTATATGTGTATAAATCACGAGTACAAACTTATTTTTGTCTAAGAATGTTAATGATATGTATTTTTTTTTAAAAAAATATAATGCATTTAAAGTATGTACATAATTCACGAGTACAACCTTGTTTTTGTCAACCAATGTTAATAGTATATTTGTTTTCAAAATGTAATGCATTTAAAGTATGTGATTAAAACACGAGTGAGAACTTCGTTTTTGTCTACCACTGTTAATGAAATATTTTTTGTTTTCAAAATACAATGCATTTAAAGTATGTGCATAAATCACGGGTACAAAACTTGTTTTTATCTACGTTAATGATATTTTTTTCAAAATGTAATGCATTTAAAGTATGTGCATAAATCACGGGTACAAAACTTGTTTTTATCTACTAATGTTAATGATATTTTTTTCAAAATGTAATGCATTTAAAGTATGTGATTAAAACACGAGTGAGAACTTCGTTTTTGTCTACCACTGTTAATGAAATATTTTTTGTTTTCAAAATGTAATGCATTTAAAGTATGTGCATAAATCACGGGTACAAAACTTTGTTTTCGTCTACCACTGTTAATGAAATATTTTTTGATTTTTTAAAATGCATTTAATGTATGTACAAAAATCACGAGTAGAAACTTGTTTTTGTCTACCACTGTAATGATACAATTTTGTTTTCAAAATGTAATGCATTTAAAGTATGCACATAAATCAAGAGTGCTAACTTGTTTTTGTCTACCACTGTTAATGATATATTTTTCAAAATGTAATGCATTTAAAGTATGTGCATAAATGACGAGTACAAAACTTGTTTTTGTTTACCACTGTTAATGATATATTTTTCAATATGTAAGGCATTTAAAGTATGCACATAAATCAAGAGTGCTAACTTGTTTTGTCTACCACTGTTAATGATATTTTTTTCAAAATGTAATGCATTTAAAGTATGTGCATAAATCAAGAGTGCTAACTTGTTTTTGTCTACCACTGTTAATGATATTTTTTTCAATATGTAAGGCATTTAAAGTATGTGCATAAATCAAGAGTGCTAACTTGTTTTTGTCTACCACTGTTAATGATATATTTTTCAATATGTAAGGCATTTAAAGTATGCACATAAATCAAGAGTGCTAACTTGTTTTGTCTACCACTGTTAATGATATTTTTTTCAAAATGTAATGCATTTAAAGTATGTGCATAAATCAAGAGTGCTAACTTGTTTTTGTCTACCACTGTTAATGATATTTTTTTCAATATGTAAGGCATTTAAAGTATGTGCATAAATCAAGAGTGCTAACTTGTTTTTGTCTACCACTGTTAATGATATTTTTTTCAATATGTAAGGCATTTAAAGTATGTGCATAAATCAAGAGTGCTAACTTGTTTTTGTTTACCACTGTTAATGATTTTTTTTTTTCAAAATGTAATGCATTTAAAGTATGTGCATAAATCAAGAGTGCTAACTTGTTTTTGTCTACCACTGTTAATGATATTTTTTTCAATATGTAAGGCATTTAAAGTATGTGCATAAATCAAGAGTGCTAACTTGTTTTTGTTTACCACTGTTAATGATTTTTTGTTTTCAAAATGTAATGCATTTAAAATATGTGCATAAATCACGAGTACAAAACTTGTTTTTGTCGACTAATGTTATTGATTTTTTTTCAAAATGTAATGCATTTAAAGTATGTGATTAAAACACGGGTGAAAACTTCGTTTTTGTCTACCACTGTTAATGAAATATTTTTTGTTTTCAAAATGTAATGCATTTAAAGTATGTGCATAAATCAGAAGTACAAAACTTGTTTTTGTCGACTAATGTTATTGATTTTTTTTCAAAATGTAATGCATTTAAAGTATGTGATTAAAACACGGGTGAAAACTTCGTTTTTGTCTACCATTGTTAATGAAATATTTTTTGTTTTCAAAATGTAATGCATTTAATGTATGTGCATAAATAGGGAATGCTGGATAGAACATTAAATACTATGCATCAAATGAGATGCACAATTGTGAGATGTTATTGTTACAGACTAGATGAACATTTACAATCAAACTAGAGACGATTATTTACTTAGTTTACAATATTAACTGTTTTGATTTTTCAGGATAAATATTTTATTAAGTATTCATTGTGCAAGCTGTTATTACATATGGTGCTTTCAATGTTAGTTGGTCTATCTGTCTGTTCAGGTTTATATGGTATATTGTAACAACTGGTGTAGTTTCATAAACAATTTTGAGCATCCCATTATAGTATTGTTTGTGTTATTTATTGTTTAATTTATTTTTGTCAAGATGGTGCTGAATACTGTAAACCTATTTAATTTTCACGTGTATTTATTTTTGCAATATAAAAAATTTAGACATATCCGCGTAGTTAAATTTTAAAATAAATAAATAATAAATAAATTTTAAAGTTTTTTTAAATATAAATCATAATTTTCGCTTGGTTTTAATTTTCGCGCAAACAAACATTCTCAAATTAAGCGAAAATTAGTACATCGCGAAAATAAATACGTTTACAGTATTTTCATATTTATAATGTACATACTAGCATACAGTGTCATAGTTGCGTCAACCTCTGTATCGCCATCACCTGTAGTACAACCCATTGAACACTTGAAACTCTCCTTAAATAACAAATCCTTGGCAATCTCTAAGTGTATTCGTATATTGTTACCTTAAAAATAAATAAATAAATTGATGTTATATAAACTAACGATTGTAATAGCGCTAGTCATAGTTTTACAATCATTCCTTTTATGAGGTTTTGCTTAACCTAAATTTGAAACT
This sequence comes from Anadara kagoshimensis, assembly GCA_021292105.1. Classification (NCBI taxonomy): domain Eukaryota; kingdom Metazoa; phylum Mollusca; class Bivalvia; order Arcoida; family Arcidae; genus Anadara; species Anadara kagoshimensis. The sequence goes on along the minus strand of CM037867.1, from coordinate 1,251,572 downwards.
TAATAATGCTGTAAATATACTGGGATTTAAGATGTCATTATTATTTTTATATTTAGCTATCCAATGGCATGTATTACCCACGATGTGCATAATGTCTGTCACCACCTACGTTTGAATGGCAAAAGGGACAGATGCTAGATGTTGTCGCTTGACAAAGATCGGCGTTTTTCTCAAGACATTCAGTTTCCTGCACCGTCCCAGAGCTGACCACCTCGATATAAGTGAGAGAATCTTGAACCTAGGTAAAGTCCCGTTACCATGCGTTGTCAATGACATATGGTTTTGACGTAAAATAGTAAACATTTAGTTATCCAATTCATATTCACCACATTACCACTAATGTACAAATTTAGATTAAATTACACTATGTATATGTTTACGTAACAAACGTTATGATCAAGGATCTACAAAAGTACCTGAGAAACTGATCAGTAAAGATGACATGACATGCTCTGCTAACACTCATATTACCAGTAGTAGAGATAATTATACCATTTTGTTATCTTGATTACAAACATGGCCATTGCGGCTAGCTGATCAAAAGGCGCCTAGCCTTATGGAGCACCTGTTCTCAGCTAATCTGAAGGCGCCTAGCCTTATCGAGCACCTGTTCTCGGCTAATCAGAAGACGCCAAGCCTTATGGACCATTGTTCTCGGCTAATCAGAAGGCGCCTAGCCTTATGGGGCACATGTTCTCAGCTAATCAGAAGGCGCCTAGCCTTAAGAAGCACCTGTTCTCAGCAAATCAGAAGTTGCCTAGCCTTATCGAGCACCTGTTTTCAGCTAATCAGAAGTCGCCTAGCCTTAAAGCACCTGTTCTCAGCTTATCAGAAGGCGCCAAGTCTTATGGAGCATCTGTTTTCACCTAATCAGAAGGCGCCTAGCCTTATGGTGCACCTGTTTTCAGCTTATCAGAAGGCGCCTACCCTTATGGAGAACCTGTTCTCAGCTAATTAGAAGTCGTCTAGCCTTATGGAGCACATATTCTCAGCTTATCAGAAGGCGCCAAGTCTTATGGAGCACCTGTTCTCAGCTAATCAGAAGTCGCCTAGTCTTATGGAGCACATGTTCTCAGCTTATCAGAAGTCGCCTAGCCTTATGGAGCACCTGTTCTCAGCTTATCAGAAGGCGCCAAGTCTTATGGAGCACCTGTTCTCAGCTAATCGGAATGCGCCTAGCCTTATGGAGCACCTGTTCTCAGCTTATCAGAAGGCGCCTAACCTTATGGAGCACCTGTTCTCAGCTAATCAGAAGGCGCCTAGCCTTATGGAGCACCTGTTCTTAAAACCTGATTGGGGGGTTACGTATTTAACTTAATTCGCTAGTATTTAAAGTAGTGTCTTTACTTTGGGATTGTAATTTTAATATTAGGTATGTTTGTTTTTTATTAATCTTTAAAAAAATAACCAAAAAAATGCTAATGTGGCGTTGAACAAATTCAACTAACCAAATATTTTATGCTCTTTTTGAACCTACCCATAGTTACTAAATATCAGAAAAATGGTTTGAGCCAAATCCGGACTATTTTGCTGTGTGATAAACTGTTTCGTTACCATGGCTATCCATTATCATACTAGTATGTAGATCAATTTCCTATCCCTATACCAATACGAGTCTTCTGTGTATTTTTCGTTTGAGGTAAAGGGGGGGGGTGGGAGGGTGGGTGGGTTAGATTTCATTCAATGGGGTCTAGTATATTGGTACATACCAACATTTCCTGTGTGGTAAGCTCTCATTCCTTGGGAAATAGCATCTCGTAACCATGGAAATGAAGCTTCATTTAGCCAAATCCGACCTTGTGCATATGTAGTGATCCAATAGGATGTTTTACCCGTGATGAGCATAATTTTAAGAAAACGAACATCCATGATGAAAGGTTTACTCGGCACACCGCATGTTATTTTTCCCACTGTCTCACCATTATCTAAAACTTTCTCCTCTACATTGAAATAAAGTTGAAAATTTCCATTATCTGAAATAACAAAATCATCATCATCATCTCTGAATGCGTTGTTATCACCATCATATTCATGAACAATCAATCAATCAATCATTTAATCAATCACCATCATTATCAATCAATCAATCATCATCATCATCACCATCCCTGAACGCTACCCAAGATGAGTAAACCTTTACCCTTCAAACATTTATTCAAATAACTGGATAAAGACCTCGAATTAAACCAAAGATTTTATATTCCATACTTGTATCGTTCCGGTTCATTATAAGTATTATATTCCTATCACTTACTCCGCGAGGGATAACAATGTGTCCTTAAAAAGATCGTGGATTACTTACCTCAAGATCAATTAATACTTTATTTAGATCTGTTATTTATATAGCATGTGTTGAACAAAATTTTTTTGAATTTGTTACATTTAGTCAAAAAGTCAAATAAAACCAGCTTTTATCAGACGCGCATATGGATTCAAATAATTCGTATCACGTAGTAAAATACTTTAAAGCGAATAACTTTATATTTGGGACATAAAAGTTAACTCAGCTTTGTTAGATTAGCTTGAAGGTTTTATAGTTTTAAAACATGTAATAAAAATTGTGTCACTCTAGAATTAAAAAGAGTATTTAATGAATTATATATTTTATTTTGATGTTTGTGCTGTTTTGCCCGTTGTTCAGTCATAAACAAGTACATTGGCTAGTTCGTGACGTATATCAACATATCAGAGGGACAACAGCTACCTTTCAATTAATTGCTAAATTTTCATTCTCAAAAACTGGAAAATTATAGCGAATATCTAACCATTTATATAGATTAGAAAGATAGTATTTTTAAGCACGAACAAGTATTTATTTCTCAACAAACTTTTATCACAAAAGCTTATTAAAATTGATTTAATTAAATTAAAAGCAAAATATTAAAAAGGCTGAGAATATTTGCAAACAATGTTTAAAATATGAAAAAATATGTTCTTAAAAGACATATGAAATTTCAAGTCTATTTAAGTTATATCAAGTAATATATCCAAGTTTGAATCACACCACCAATTTTAAACATGTTTTTCCTTGTATTGCTAAAAATGTGATTGGACTATAACAATATTGAAGGACGTTAAGGGGATTAAAGCAGGAACAAGAAATTCCGTAATATTTACATACATAAAACTATGCTTGAATTTTAATTGTGTCATATGTTACTTTATGATAGAAAAAACACAACTTTGTAATAGTTTTTGTAAAATCATTTTAAAATATGTGTTTTTATTTTTGATAATCACTATTAGGTTCTCCTCCGCGGCAGAACAGTTTTTGTTGTTAGGACTAAAAAAAAATAAGTAGACCAATCGGTGCTTAAAAAACCATTATAGTGCGCGTGAGCTTTAGTTTTTTTTTTTAATTTAAGCACTTACAATTACTTTTAATGACAATTTATGGCAGAGGTCGTCTACAAGTAAAACGATTAATTTACCTTCTAAAACCTGCGTGTAGCAAGCGTGACATTGATATTCTCAGGTCACCAAGGATGAATAGGAATTGACAGTTGCTATTATTGTAAATACACCTATGGGGGTCACCCGACCATGAAGGTATTGAGTCTAAGCATGCCTGTATTTTTAAACAAATGCCCGCTGATTTGTCAATATTAGAACAGCTCTTAATAAATGATTGATATAATAACTATTATATATGATTATGTTTAATTAAATTATCAAACGTATATTTTGATCTAAAACAGCCAGCAGGTTTTCGAGGTCCGACCAAACTATATCACCTATAGAAATATAAAGACTATAAAGTATCCTTATACGAAGTAAAGAATTGGCTTCAAGACCAAGACAGCTATTATTTACATAGACCTCTGAAAACCTAATTTAAGGGTCATCTAAGTAGGACAATTCAAGTGAAAACCGTTTGGTTGAAATGTGTGAAAGAGGGATATAATTAATAAATTACCTACACAAGAGTGAAGATTTATAAAAAAAATAAAGTAGGAAGTGATAATTTAAGAGTTTATAAAATATTTGTTGTATTTTTTAAAGAAAATTTTCGGTGGAGGTTTTCTATGATTTGTTTTCTTTTTAAAAATGCGTGTACCAGGCGTGATAGTTCATATTCTAAGGCTACCAACGATCCAAGGAAGGATTATAAAAGCTAAGTTTGTATATTACTTGATTATTGTTGATGCATATTCGGCTTTATATAGTTCAACATTGTTCAAACCAAACAATATTCACCTCCAAATAGAACAGTATTGTGTGACCGTGCACTTTATTTTGGATTAGTTTAAACAATATTTTATTTGTGTTTCCAGTACAATTTACAAATAAATAATATAAAGAGGATCCCGGAACAAGAGTAAACTCTTATATAAACCGGTTTCCTAGACAATTATAACATTACAATATTTTGCATGTCACAGAAAAAAACATATATATTTTTATAACTAAATAGATGAATTAGTGAACAATTGGATAACTTAATTACTTTAATAAATAAATAATGAGTGGTTTATAAATAAATAAATAAATAAATATAAATAAATAAATATAAATGAATAATAAATAAATAAATAAATAAATAAATAAATAATAAATAAATAAATAATAAAGTGTGTAGGTTATAGAAGAAAAATGAAAATTTCAGAATACAATAATTTATGACATATACTAGTATGTAAAGTTTCATAATGTAAAATAATCATTGTTTTAAACGGAAAATCTCTTTGATAAAAGAATGTACTTCTGAACTATGATGAAAATATCATTGTTTTCGGCAGGGGTCAGATTGTGATTTCCAAATAACAATATGTCAAGATCATAAGAGACGTTTATGGTATGAATAGTAGTATTTCTTATATGAGTGTACAAGTTACAATGTAAAAGAAAATGTTTTGTAGTTTCAACTTGACCGCATGCGCAATTGGGACTATCAACGAGGTTTTTACTATATAAATGGTGATTTAGTGAACTACAGTTTAACCTAAGTCTGGTGTGATGTATTTGTCCTATGCGACTACCTGTGTAATAAAATTTTGGAATATGTATTTTCTGGTTTAAGAAATATTTAAAAATGTTAAGCGAACTGTTTCTGACTGAGACTGGGATGTTATTCCAATCTCTAATTGTTGAAGGAAGAAATGATTTATAATAATAGTCTGTTCTGCATAATATAGTTTCTAAGTTTTCAGATGAACGGGTGTTATATTGGTGAAATTCTGAACTTGTAGGTGGAATCATTTGCGATAGATAAGTAGGGGATTGCCTGTGATACATCTTAAAAAATTGAATTAATCTATGTTTTTTCCTTCTCGTTTCTAGTGTTTCCCACCCCACATCTTGATATAATAAATTTAAACTAGTTAATTTGGTTGCCCCAGTTACTATTCTAGCTGCTTCAATATTTGCTCGTTCTAACTTTTTTTGTATATTCGTCTGTCAGGTTGTCCCAGATGACGTCTCCGTATTCCATTAGAGGTCTTATGAAGCTAAGATAAAGAGTTTCAAGAGAAAGGCGGTCGAGTTTGAATTTCAATTTTTTCAGTACTGAAAGTCTAGAGTTAACTTTAGATAATAATTCGTCAGCATGCAATTTCCAGGTACCGTCGGATGAAAATATCACTCCAAGGTGTTTGTGTGAATCAACTTCTTTAACTAGAGTTTCATTCATATATAAGGCAGGGTGAAAAGGTTTAACAGCTTTTTTGGAAATAATCATAGATTCAGTTTTTTTGGGATTGAAAGAAACAAGCCAGCTTTGAGAACAAAGATGTATTTTGGAAAGATCAGAATTTAAGTACTCAGCCGATTCATGTGGATTTTCAACATTGACATAAAGTGAAGTGTCATCAGCAAATAGTCTAATACTGCTTCCAATGTCAGCAACTATATCATTAATGTAAATGAGAAAAAGAATGGGCCCTAGGATGGAACCCTGGGGAACACCAGCAAAGACGGGTAAACAGGAAGAGGAAACATTACTGGAAACAACCCGCTGGTGACGATTACTTAAATAACTATGAAACCAATGCAACAATTTACCCTTAATCCCAATCGACTCCATTTTAAGAAGCAATCCTCTATGCCACACTCGATCAAATGCCTTGCTAATGTCACAGAAAACTAGTCTAACGTCTAATGTTATACATTAGTAAAATAAATAAAATAAGAAAAAACACTTATAATTTGCATGTAGCCTTGCGGTATATATTAGAAGGCGGCCTTTATTGATAATTACATAAATGACATAAAGTAATATAACTTTAATACTATACAATGACCAGTTCGACTATTACAAAATAAAAACCCAAACCATTTTCGTTATTGTTTTTCCTATGAACTTAAACACTAGCACAAATATATACTGAAACACTTACTAGGATGAAAAACCAGAGATAAAAAATTTATCGCCAAAAGTAAGATAAAGAAAAATTCTCTGGAAAACCTTATAAGTATCCCAGTAGAAATTATAACCAATTTTTGTTTACTTCAAAAATACTAAAGTTTTATATAAACAAAGAAATGAAATGAAACGTGACCATCAACGTGGAAAGCGCAGGCTAGAATGATTTAAACAACACCTTTAAATCACGGGTAAAATTCGTTCACACTTCAATGACTTCTATATCACCCGTGCGTATAATGACATTCTTTATAAACCTCGTCCCCATATAGAGAAAAAACTTATAAGTACCAAATAGACAATTGTTTTTCGCTAAACGTTGTAACGCGAAAAACTTTTATTCCTTACCGTGGTCAAGTGCTAAGCCTATTTCATTACAAATAGCAAGAAGTTGATTAACAGTGGAATCTCCCTGAGTAAAACCCGACTGAAAACTTGTGATAATCTTGTTTTGGTAGATATAATTAAGCAAATATTTAAGTACGCACCTTTCCATTATTTTACCAAGTACATTAAGAAGAGAGATAGGCCTGTAATTAGATACGGCAGAATGGTCGCCTTTTTTAAAAACTGGTACAATGTTGGCCAATTTCCAAGGGGTTGGAAAAGTATGAAAATTTAAGAGTTTGTTCAAGAAATAAGATAGTGGCTCACATAGTTCAGAAGCGGCATTTTTTAAGAGTCTAGGACTCAATGAATCCGACCAGAAGCTTTGGAGACATCGAGTAATGACAGAACGTCTTTGACGTCAGAAGAAGTAATGACGAAGTCTTCCATAGTGTGAGGTAGTGGTGTTAAGACTGGTGTCGATATTTCTGTCGTTTACAGTAGATTGTTGATGAAGTATTCGTTTAACTTTGCCCGTGTCGTCCGTATATATTTTCCCATTATGTGTCAAAGGAGGAAGTGTGTCGTTTTTATTTGTTACCCAAAATGTTTTGGCAATATGCCACCAACTTTTACTTGTCATAGAGCTTGAAGTCGTTTATCTGCAAGTTTTTTGTAATAGTCAGTCTTAGCGTTCCTAATTGCAGTGACACAACGATTTCTTAATAGTCTGAATTTAGCCCAGTGACCTTGAGAGTTAGACCTTTTGGCTATATTATGGACTCGTTTTCTTTGTCGAATAAGTCGTCTGATGTCGTTTCTCATCCATGGTTTGTCGTTTTGTCGTATGGTCACTACTTTGTTAGGAATAGTTTTGTCGGCCACTGTCAAAATGCAAGTTGCAATATCGCCGCTGCAACGTCAATGTCATTGCTGTCTATTATGGTCTTAAAGTCGATGTTTGCTTAGCTTTTCCCTGAATAATTGGAAGTTGCCGTTTTTATAGTCCCATATCTTCCTTGTAATACAAGTATGTTTTGGTTTTTCTAGTCGTAAAGTCAGGTATATAGGACAGTGGTATCGAATATTTACGTCGTAAAAGTTTCTCCGACACCACAAGATTCTACTATATCGTCATTGTCAATAATGAAGAGGTCGATTAATGAGCACGTGTTTTTGTCAAAGTGTGTAGGATCTTTTATTAATTGTTTTAAACTAAGAACGAGATTTCAATAAACGACGTTTAATGTTATAATTGGTAAATTTCATGAGTATTTGTCTTTTGGTGCCAGGTTTTCCTGATCTGTGGAGCGATCGATATCGGTGTCATGAATGTCCACATCTAGTTTTTTAGCGAGATCTTTGACCAAGTCGTCAGTATTTTCGTTTTCATTTTCATTTATGCCTGCAATGCGAATTGCGTTTCGTCTTGAGTATTGTTCCAAATCATCAATGTTTTGTTTCAAGTTTTCATTTTCGGTACGCAATGCGGCATTTCAGTTTTTAACATTTTGATTTCATTTTTTCATTTCTTTTGCGAATCGTTAAACATACAGGAGAAACAGATTTTATTTCGTTAACTATTTCCGACTGTAGAGATGTTTGAATAGATTTGGTTATTTTAGCGACTTCCCATCTGGTAGAGTGCACGTGAATTGTTGATACTGAGGAGATGGCGGTGGGAATATAGGCTGATATGGCAAGTGAGTTGGCGCTGTCACCGTAGACATTGTTGGTGTTAAAAATACGAATATGTATGAGAATCAGTAGTAGGAGTATTTGTATACCGTCTCTGTCTTTTGCTATCTTGTATATTTGAATCGTCTTGTTCTGATTCGGACATAACAATATAGTTTGTACAGTATTAAAAAAGTATGTAGGGTATATGGATAAATACACAATGTTTATATCACATTCCGATGTGAGCACTTCTCATGAGATATATATACATATATCATATATATACTTATTTTATATTTTTGTATTTCTTAATTTACAGTTTTTCAAGACATTATATGGATAGATCTTACTTCAAACATGACGAATTAATTCTAGATACCATCTTCTGTAGCTTGGCTCCCCTCTTCACAAACTTAAAGCGTTGTTTTTTTTAAATTTTAATAGAGAGAAAAAACAACACGTCCACCAACCATGACATGCGCACTTGTATTTTGGATTATAAGTGGCCTTAGAATATAAATATCACGCCTGGTACACGCATTTTTAAAAGGAGATAACCTCAGGTACACGCATTTTAAAAGGAGATAACCTCAACCGTAAATTGACGAATTTTCAAAAAACCTCGTATTTCTTTAACAAACTCTGGCCCCTTTGCACTGCTCTATAACGTTGACTATCTTAATATCTTTTCAATTTTTAAAATTAATTCGTTATACAAGGTGTAAGCTTTTTTTCCCAACACGTGTATTTTTGCACAATTTTCTTTAAAAAATGCAACAAATATTTTATAAACTCTTAAATTATCAATTCCTACTTTATTTTTATTTATAAATCTTCACTTTTGTGTAGGTAATTTCATAGTTATACCCCTCTTTTATGTTTTTCAACCAAATGGTTTTCACTTGAATTTTCCTACTTAGATGACCCTGTTTTCCTTTAGTAACATATCCGGTGACACTTAAATTAAAAAATGGCTTTATATAAGAAAATATTACGAATTTTTTTCCTCTGCTAGTGTCTACTTTATCAGGACAATGGTGTTCTGTTACATCTAGGTCCAAATTTGCATCATCACTGATCCACGGCGAAAACATAATGGGGACCTTTGACATAGTATCGTTGCTCCTTCTTGTTATCGCAAATTCGCTCCTTCGCAATCGTGTTTTATCTTTTTAGTTTATTCGCGAGCGACGGATCGATAATTTTGACCCTAACCGAACACCATACAATACGTTTTCTCATACTTACAGAATTTATCAGCAAACAGTTTTTTTACGGCTTCCCTTTTTACTTTGCTTTTTTCTATTAGGTCAACCAATTTCTGAAAAAAACCAATGAATTAACGATAATTATTCAATATCATTAAGTACACAAACATAGCGTTTATAATGTAATATACCTTGTTAAATATAAAATTCTCCCAATCCATCTTCTAACCAGACCACCACGGTAGCTAAGTTGGTAGAGTGCTTGCTTCGGATGTTGGAGGTCGTGGGTTCAAACCCCAGTCGGATCTGACCTAGACTTGAGAATAGGTGGTAACTGTTCTTTCGTCAAGCACTAGGCATTTCTGAAGAGACCTTAATATCCGATGTTGCATGCCATGACAGGAGTGGCACGTTAAAGAACCCTCCCTGCACATTGCCCCGAGCACACTGCAAAAGTAAAAATTTCTGCTACCTAACCTATAGCTGATGACTTCTTGATATAAGTGAAATGTTCTTGGCTGGGAATAAAAACCCCATTTAATCAATTAATCAAACCGTTTATTTTTCATTTTTTAACTATATAAATCCAGCAATAAAAATGTGAGATAACAATAACGTGAAATGGAGTAATGGTGATTTTGAACCCAGTCAAGATTTTCTTACTTACAACGAGGCGATAAGTTCATCGATGGTGGAGAAACCGGGGTGCCAGGGGAAAACCACGGATTTCAATCAGGAGGAATAATTTGAAAGAATATATATTTCATTATTTTATTCTCCTACTACAATATCAAACATCATAAAACGACAAATACGTAACCGAATCTCAAATTCTCAATGCAAAGTTCTAGTTTGTATTCCGAAACGGCCGTCAAGTGTTAACACTAATATAATATGTCATTTAAACCACTGGGCTTGTTAATGGACTAACCACTGGGTATATCATATAAACTCAATCATTTTGTTTGTCCAACATATACTATTATCTAAATCTACTGCCAATTAAAATCTGAAAATCCTCAAAAACTAATGTATACTCCATCATGCAAAGTATTTTCTTATCTAAATTTAATTCAATATATTTTGGTCCTTTGGATACTTTTTCAAGCCCTTGGAAAGATTTTGGTTTCATAATTTTGGTCCAAGCACTACTTTTGAGGAATTGTATTGCGAAACGGCCGTCTAGTGCTGTAAAATTAAAACTTGTATTATATGAAATATCAGTTATTTAATATAGACTGATAGGGAGTTGATATTGACATAACTTACTTCACTACCGGTTAGTAATATGTAATATCAGTTATTTCATAAAGACTGATAGGGAGTTGATATTGACACAACTTACTTCACTACCTGTTAGTAATATGTAATATCAGTTATTTCATAAAGACTGATAGGGAGTTGATATTGACATAACTTACTTCACTACCGGTTAGTAATATGTAATATCAGTTATTTCATATAGACTGATAGGGAGTTGATATTGACATAACTTACTTCACTACCGGTTAGTAATATGTAATATCAGTTATTTCATATAGACTGATAGGGAGTTGATATTGACATAACTTACTTCACTACCGGTTAGTAATATGTAATATCAGTTATTTCATATAGACTGAGCTGAGGGAGTTGATATTGACATAACTTACTTCACTACCGGTTAGTAATATGTAATATCAGTTATTTCATATAGACTGAGCTGAGGGAGTTGATATTGACATAACTTACTTCACTACCGGTTAGTAATATGTAATATCAGTTATTTCGTATAGACTGAGCTGAGGGAGTTGATATTGACATAACTTACTTCACTACCGGTTAGTAATATGTAATATCAGTTATTTCATATAGACTGATAGGGAGTTGATATTATTACACCTTATGTAAAAATCTAGCAATTTCATTGGATAAGAGCTATGTAACAATTTGTACTGTCACATAAAATTTATAATGTCACATAGCAACGCGCGTGACTATGTGACAGTACGTTTGTTCGAGTCGCCTCCCTTCACTGGATCACATCAGCGCTTTGAACAAAACATGTTTTCAGTTGTATCTACGGCAAGCGTCTCGTTGTTATTGATATTGTTTACATTTGTCTGTAACAACAACGGTCGGATGATGTTTGTCGAGGTTGACAATGACTTTCTTGGCAATTTGTTAGAGTCTAAAGACTCTGCATCAACTAAGCGGATCATTAAGCGGGCCGTGGATATGTTTCTTAAATTTCTTGGCTCAAATGACTGTGGATTTGAGGCATTCCCGGTCGATAAATTGGATGAAAATCGGTATGGGCATTACAAAGACGAAGGATGCACATCATGTATTGGTAAAATAAAACAAACATTTGGTGTAATAAAATAAATATACATTTCTGACAGGGTGCCAGTACATATTGTCACCTCTCGAAAAGCATTGTCAGCCTCGGCTATCGCCTCGGCAAACAATGCTTCCTCGAGGTGACAATATGTACTGGCACCCTGTCAGAAATGTAATATTTATATATTGACATAACTTACTTCACTACCGGTTAGTAATATGTAATATCAGTTATTTCATATAGACTGAGCTGAGGGAGTTGATATTGACATAACTTACTTCACTACCGGTTAGTAATATGTAATATCAGTTATTTCATATAGACTGAGCTGAGGGAGTTGATATTGACATAACTTACTTCACTACCGGTTAGTAATATGTAATATCAGTTATTTCATATAGACTGATAGGGAGTTGATATTGATCAAACTTACTTCACTACTGTTAGTAATATGTAATATCAGTTATTTCATATAGACTGAGCTGAGGGAGTGATATGACATAACTTACTTCACTACCTGTTAGTAATATGTAAATATCAGTTATTTCATATAGACTGAGCTGAGGGAGTTGATATTGACATAACTTACTCACTACCGGTTAAGTAATATGTAATATCAGTTATTTAATATAGACTGATAGGGAGTTGATATTGACATAACTTACTTCACTACCTGTTAGTAATATGTAATATCAGTTATTTCATATAGACTGATAGGGAGTTGCTATTGACATACTTACTTCACTACCGGTTAGTAATATGTAATATCAGTTATTTCATATAGACTGATAGGAGTTGATATTGACATAACTTACTTCACTACGGTTAGTATATGTAATACAGTTATTTCATATAGACTGAGCGAGGGAGTTGATATTGACATAACTTATTCCACCCTACCGGTTAGTAATATGTAAATATCAGTTATTCATATAGACTGAGCTGAGGGAGTTGATATTGACATAACTTACTTCACTACCGGTTAGTAATATGTAATATCAGTTATTTCATATAGACTGATAGGGAGTTGATATTGACATAACTTACTTCACTACCTGTTAGTAATATGTAATATCAGTTATTTCATATAGACTGAGCTGAGGGAGTTGATATTGACATAACTTACTTCACTACCTGTTAGTAAATATGTAATATCAGTTATTTCATATAGACTGAGCTGAGGGAGTTGATATTGACATAACTTACTTCACTACCGGTTAGTAATATGTAATATCAGTTATTTAATATAGACTGATAGGGAGTTGATATTGACATAACTTACTTCACTACCTGTTAGTAATATGTAATATCAGTTATTTCATATAGACTGATAGGGAGTTGATATGACATAACTTACTTCACTACCGGTTAGTAATATGTAATATCAGTTATTTCATATAGACTGATAGGGAGTTGATATTGAATAACTTACTTCACTACCGGTTGTAATATGTAATATCAGTTATTTCATATAGACTGATAGGGAGTTGATATTGGCATAACTTACTTCACTACCGGTTAGTAATATGTAATATCAGTTATTTCGTATAGACTCGATAGGGAGTTGATATTGACATAACTTACTTCACTACCGGTTAGTAATATTAATATCAGTTATTTCATATAGACTGAGCTGAGGGAGTTGATATTGACATAACTTACTTCACTACCGGTTAGTAATATGTAATATCAGTTATTTCATATAGACTGAGCTGAGGGAGTTGATATTGACATAACTTACTTCACTACCGTTAGTAATATGTAATATCAGTTATTTCATATAGACTGAGCTGAGGGAGTTGATATTGACATAACTTACTTCACTACCGGTTAGTAATATGTAATATCAGTTATTTCATATAGACTGATAGGGAGTTGATATTGACATAACTTACTTCACTACCGGTTAGTAATATGTAATATCAGTTATTTCATATAGACTGAGCTGAGGGAGTTGATATTGACATAACTTACTTCACTACGGTTAGTAATATGTAATATCAGTTATTTCATATAGACTGAGCTGAGGGATTTGATATTGACATAACTTACTTCACTACCGGTTAGTAATATGTAATATCAGTTATTTCATATAGACTGAGCTGAGGGAGTTGATATTGACATAACTTACTTCACTACCGGTTAGTAATATGTAATATCAGTTATTTCATATAGACTGATAGGGAGTTGATATTGACATAACTTACTTCACTACCTGTTAGTAATATGTAATATCAGTTATTTCATATAGACTGAGCTGAGGGAGTTGATATTGACATAACTTACTTCACTACCTGTTAGTAATATGTAATATCAGTTATTTCATATAGACTGAGCTGAGGGAGTTGATATTGACATAACTTACTTCACTACCGGTTAGTAATATGTAATATCAGTTATTTAATATAGACTGATAGGGAGTTGATATTGACATAACTTACTTCATACCTGTTAGTAATATGTAATATCAGTTATTTCATATAGACTGATAGGGAGTTGATATTGACATAACTTACTTCACTACCGGTTAGTAATATGTAATATCAGTTATTTCATATAGACTGATAGGGAGTGATATTGACATAACTTACTTCACTACCGGTTAGTAATATGTAATATCAGTTATTTCATATAGACTGATAGGGAGTTGATATTGACATAACTTACTTCACTACCGGTTAGTAATGTAATATCAGTTATTTCATATAGACTGATAGGGAGTTGATATTGGCATAACTTACTTCACTACCGGTTAGTAATATGTAATATCAGTTATTTCGTATAGACTGATAGGGAGTTGATATTACATAACTTACTTCACTACCGGTTAGTAATATGTAATACAGTTATTTCATATAGACTGAGCTGAGGAGTTGATATTGACATAACTTACTTCACTACCGGTTAGTAATATGTAATATCAGTTATTTCATATAGACTGAGCTGAGGGAGTTGATATTGACATAACTTACTTCACTACCGGTTAGTAATATGTAATATCAGTTATTTTCATATAGACTGAGCTGAGGGAGTTGATATTGACATAACTTTACTTCACTACCGGTTAGTAATATGTAATATCAGTTATTTCATATAGACTGATAGGGAGTTGATATTGACATAACTTACTTCACTACCGGTTAGTAATATGTAATATCAGTTATTTCATATAGACTGAGCTGAGGGAGTTGATATTGACATAATTACTTCACTACCGGTTAGTAATATGTAATATCAGTTATTTCATATAGACTGAGCTGAGGATTTGATATTGACATAACTTACTTCACTACCGGTTAGTAATATGTAATATCAGTTATTTCATATAGACTGAGCTGAGGGAGTTGATATTGACATAACTTACTCACTACCGTTAGTAATATGTAATATCAGTTATTTCATATAGACTGATAGGGAGTTGATATTGACATAACTTACTTCACTACCTGTTAGTAATATGTATATCAGTTATTCATATAGACGAGAGGAGGGAGTTGATATTGACATAACTTACTTCCACTACCTGTTAGTAATATGTAATATCAGTTATTTCATATAGACTGAGCTGAGGGAGTTGATATTGACATAACTTACTTCACTACCGGTTAGTAATATGTAATATCAGTTATTTAATATAGACTGATAGGGAGTTGATATTGACATAACTTACTTCACTACCTGTTAGTAATATGTAATATCAGTTATTTCATATAGACTGATAGGGAGTTGATATTGACATAACTTACTTCACTACCGGTTAGTAATATGTAATATCAGTTATTTCATATAGACTGATAGGGAGTTGATATTGACATAACTTACTTCACTACCGGTTAGTAATATGTAATATCAGTTATTTCATATAGACTGATAGGGAGTTGATATTGACATAACTTACTTCACTACCGGTTAGTAATATGTAATATCAGTTATTTCATATAGACTGATAGGGAGTTGATATTGGCATAACTTACTTCACTACCGGTTAGTAATATGTAATATCAGTTATTTCGTATAGACTGATAGGGAGTTGATATTGACATAACTTACTTCACTACCGGTTAGTAATATGTAATATCAGTTATTTCATATAGACTGAGCTGAGGGAGTTGATATTGACATAACTTACTTCACTACCGGTTAGTAATATGTAATATCAGTTATTTCATATAGACTGAGCTGAGGGAGTTGATATTGACATAACTTACTTCACTACCGGTTAGTAATATGTAATATCAGTTATTTCATATAGACTGAGCTGAGGGAGTTGATATTGACATAACTTACTTCACTACCGGTTAGTAATATGTAATATCAGTTATTTCATATAGACTGATAGGGAGTTGATATTGACATAACTTACTTCACTACCGGTTAGTAATATGTAATATCAGTTATTTCATATAGACTGAGCTGAGGGAGTTGATATTGACATAACTTACTTCACTACCGGTTAGTAATATGTAATATCAGTTATTTCATATAGACTGAGCTGAGGGATTTGATATTGACATAACTTACTTCACTACCGGTTAGTAATATGTAATATCAGTTATTCATATAGACTGATAGGGAGTTGATATTGACATAACTTACTTCACTACCGGTTAGTAATATGTAATATCAGTTATTTCATATAGACTGAGCTGAGGGAGTTGATATTGACATAACTTACTTCACTACCGGTTAGTAATATGTAATATCAGTTATTTCATATAGACTGAGCTGAGGGAGTTGATATGACATAACTTACTTCACTACCGGTTAGTAATATGTAATATCAGTTATTTCATATAGACTGATAGGGAGTTGATATTGACATAACTTACTTCACTACCGGTTAGTAATATGTAATATCAGTTATTTCATATAGACTGAGCTGAGGGAGTTGATATTGACAACTTACTTCACTACCGGTTAGTAATATGTAATATCAGTTATTTCATATAGACTGATAGGGAGTTGATATGACATAACTTACTTCACTACCGGTTAGTAATATGTAATATCAGTTATTTCATATAGACTGAGCTGAGGGAGTTGATATTGACATAACTTACTTCACTACCGGTTAGTAATATGTAATATCAGTTATTTCATATAGACTGATAGGGAGTTGATATTGACATAACTTACTTCACTACCGGTTAGTAATATGTAATATCAGTTATTTCATATAGACTGAGCTGAGGGAGTTGATATTGACATAACTTACTTCACTATCTGTTAGTAATATGTAATATCAGTTATTTCATATAGACTGAGCTGAGGGAGTTGATATTGACATAACTTACTTCACTACCGGTTAGTAATATGTAATATCAGTTATTTCATATAGACTGATAGGGAGTTGATATTGACATAACTTACTTCACTATCTGTTAGTAATATGTAATATCAGTTATTTCATATAGACTGAGCTGAGGGAGTTGATATTGACATAACTTACTTCACTACCGGTTAGTAATATGTAATATCAGTTATTTCGTATAGACTGAGCTGAGGGAGTTGATATTGACATAACTTACTTCACTACCGGTTAGTAATATGTAATATCAGTTATTTCATATAGACTGATAGGGAGTTGATATTGGCATAACTTACTTCACTACCGGTTAGTAATATGTAATATCAGTTATTTCATATAGACGGATAGGGAGTTGATATTGACATAACTTACTTCACTACCGGTTAGTAATATGTAATATCAGTTATTTCATATAGACTGAGCTGAGGGAGTTGATATTGACATAACTTACTTCACTACCGATTAGTAATATGTAATATCAGTTATTTCATATAGACTGAGCTGAGGGAGTTGATATTGACATAACTTACTTCACTATCTGTTAGTAATATGTAATATCAGTTATTTCATATAGACTGATAGGGAGTTGATATTGACATAACTTACTTCACTACCGGTTAGTAATATGTAATATCAGTTATTTCATATAGACTGAGCTGAGGGAGTTGATATTGACATAACTTACTTCACTACCGGTTAGTAATATGTAATATCAGTATTTCATATAGACTGATAGGGAGTTGATATTGACATAACTTACTTCACTACCGGTTAGTAATATGTAATATCAGTTATTTCATATAGACTGATAGGGAGTTGATATTGACATAACTTACTTCACTACGGTTAGTGATATGTAATATCAGTTATTTCATATAGACTGAGCTGAGGGAGTTGATATTGACATAACTTACTTCACTACCGGTTAGTAATATGTAATATCAGTTATTTCATATAGACTGATAGGGAGTTGATATTGACATAACTTACTTCACTACCGGTTAGTAATATGTAATATCAGTTATTTCGTATAGACTGATAGGGAGTTGATATTGACATAACTTACTTCACTACCGGTTAGTAATATGTAATATCAGTTATTTCATATAGACTGATAGGGAGTTGATATTGACATAACTTACTTCACTACCGGTTAGTAATATGTAATATCAGTTATTTCATATAGACTGATAGGGAGTTGATATTGACATAACTTACTTCACTACCGGTTAGTAATATGTAATATCAGTTATTTCATATAGACTGATAGGGAGTTGATATTGACATAACTTACTTCACTACCGGTTAGTGATATGTAATATCAGTTATTTCATATAGACTGATAGGGAGTTGATATTGACATAACTTACTTCACTACCGGTAAGTAATATGTAATATCAGTTATTTCATATAGACTGATAGGGAGTTGATATTGACATAACTTACTTCACTACCGGTTAGTAATATGTAATATCAGTTATTTCATATAGACTGAGCTGAGGGAGTTGATATTGACATAACTTACTTCACTACCGGTTAGTAATATGTAATATCAGTTATTTCATATAGACTGAGCTGAGGGAGTTGATATTGACATAACTTACTTCACTACCGGTTAGTAATATGTAATATCAGTTATTTCGTATAGACTGATAGGGAGTTGATATTGACATAACTTACTTCACTACCGGTTAGTAATATGTAATATCAGTTATTTCATATAGACTGATAGGGAGTTGATATTGACATAACTTACTTCACTACCGGTTAGTAATATGTAATATCAGTTATTTCATATAGACTGAGCTGAGGGAGTTGATATTGACATAACTTACTTCACTACCGGTTAGTAATAGTAATATCAGTTATTTCATATAGACTGATAGGGAGTTGATATTGACATAACTTACTTCACTACCGGTTAGTAATATGTAATATCAGTTATTTCATATAGACTGAGCTGAGGGAGTTGATATTGGCATAACTTACTTCACTACCTGTTAGTACAGTATTCAAATTCTCTCCTAACAGGATTAGACCTGAAATAGAAAAATATCATTGGAAATCTATAAAACATCAAAATAGATCTAGTCTTTACAAATAAGAAGCATCAAGTTTGAATTAAAAAATGCAAAATTCTTTTTCAATGTAGTTAAGGCTGTACACAAGAAACCGTTGCCCTTAATTACATGTTTTTGTAAATTACGGTTGTCATGCATTAGAAAAGTTACAGGTATGCATTCTGATTCCTTTCAAAAATACTGATTTATACCAGTAAAGAGGGCTATTGTATTCTTTGTTTTTGAGCATGTGGTAGCTGAAACATTATTAAGGACAGTAGTGTACTGCGGCATTGTAATATTTAGAAATGTTGAATGTTTTAAGAACTGAGAATGAAGAAGATAATATGAAATTGTAAGTTAAATGGAATTGTATTACAAAAGTTATCAATGGATATATTGGCTGTTATGGTAACAAAATCATATATAACGGTCAAAAGGCTTTAATATATATAGTTTTTATCTCAAAGTTGAAAGCCGTTAGAGAAAAATCCATTAATTGATTCTCAGTGCATATCTGAACTCAACTAATCAGTTAAGACGTCACTTCAACTGTTCAAATCTAGGTTTTTTGTTCTTGGTCTGTTTTAAAAGAAGATAGGAAGCTACTACCTGACGCTGACAATAGCTTAATTATGTCACCTGGAGCACACACCACAACGTTCGGAAATAACACAGGCACATAGACCTTAGGATATGTCCCATAACTCACGCAGAGGTTCAAAAGTCAATTACATCATTACAGAAATCATCCAAATTCAACAGTAAGGTCCAATATGCATGGATGTTTGCAAATTAATGATTACTTGTCCTAAGAATGCACACAGCATTTAAGATATTTAAGGTCTAGCCGAAGTATATTTATAAAAAGCTAAAATACATGTAATAAAAAAGTCAAAAAGTAAAAAAAAAACTTTGATCGTTCATTGTGACTTTGACCTTTGAACCTATGATATTCACATATATCCAAATGATCGTTATGCAATTGCAGTTTCTGTTACTTGTCCGGCTATGCATATTTTTTATAACTGCTAATAGCAACAATATAATGCTAAACTTCAAACAGAAAAAGTGAACGTACCAAACTGTTTAAGACATTAACATAAAAATACATTGGTGATAGGTTATAGGTCGCGCACGATAACTTGGCACATCCGGGGTTTTCAGTTTGTAAATAAACATTGCAGCTCGTTCGATAAATGTTATTTTTGGCCCATAGTGTATAACGGGGACAAGTGTTGAGAGTTCTATCCTGCTATAATACATTTTTTTTAACAAAAAAGTTTGATTAAGCCCATTAATAATAGTAATTTTAATAACAATAATGTCATTAATAATAATATCGTCAATATATTGTCGTGTGCTATTTTGACTCTATATTTATTTAATAAAAAGTCAAAATAGAAAATAATAATAATAATTTCTTATTATTTGCTGTATCAAATAATAAATTCTTCACCATGAAATGTATGCTGAATATATTTAAAACAAGTTACTGAATGGCTTTGCGAAAAATTTTAATTCAAAACTATTTATTTATTAATCTTATGTACTTAGTCTTATTCTGTTTTTGTTTTTATTTTGTGTCTGGAATTTATAATTGTGCAGCTCCATGCAAGTTGGTAACAGTAAAGATTTCGTCAGCTGTATCAGTCGTATCTTCTTCTGAAATGGTTGATTCTTCGTCGGCCGTCACTGTAGATGTTTCTTCTTCCTCATCCTCTTCTTCTTCTGTTGCTGTGCCTGTGTCTTCGTCGCTGGAATCGGTATCGTCCAAGTTTATTACAAATTTCTCTATTTCTTCATCGACTGCGATGTCATTTTTCCAGTAATCGGTTTCTATTTTCTTTACGTGTTCAACACACCTTTTCCATTTTTCTGTCGATATGTCTTTCAATTGTTTTTCTGCAAGTTGTTGCACGTCCGAAAGTTTAAATTTTAAATTTTGTGAAGCAACATATGATTTTAGATCAGCCCAAATTAATTCTATAGGATTTAAGTCTGCATGATAAGGTGGTAATCTTAAAATTTTATGTCCATGTTCTCTTAATATATAATCAACTCTGTAGGAAGGTGGAATAATTTGTTGTTTGCATATTGTAAGTAACTGTGCGCGAACCATGTCTTCTGTTAATTTAATGTTGTGTTTTGTGAGCCATTCCTGAATGTCTTTTTTCTTCCACGATGTTGTTGGTTTTTTGTCTTCTTGGACGTTATGATAAGATGCATTATCGACTACCAAGACGGAATTTGGTTCAAGGTTTGGAATTAATTTTTCGCGAAGCCATTTAGTGAAATTCTCAGCATTCATTTCATGGTGATAATCACCTGTTGATGACTTGGCTTTATATATAAGGCTTGCATTAGGAACAAAACCCTTTTCTGAACCAGCATCAACAACAATCAGACGGTCACCTGCTCCGATTGGAACACTTAAACCGTTCCCATCCAGCTGCCAACACTTGGGTACAGTGTGTGAAGAGTTTAAATACGTTTCATCCATATAAATAATGCTGTGTCCAGTTTCTCTAAGTTTTTTAATTTCGCGAAGGTAATTTATTCTTTTTGATACGATATCTGGTTTTTCCATAAGGATTTTTCTATTTGTGCTGCATTTTTTCCAGTTAAACCCCATTTCTTTAAGCAATTTTCTGAGAATTGTTTTACCCCCCTTAAAGTCAATTTGTTAATTATTTCCGAATGAATAGCATTTATAGTTGGAAGAACGCGTTTATTTAAATACATATTAATTATTGTTCTTCTAATTACGCAGATATCAAAATCATCAATAAAAATTTATCTGATCTCTGTTTTCTATCAGCCTGTTTGGTTTCTATTCCGAACGATTTTAATCTTGATAATGTTCTCCTCGGCACACCCGTCATTGCACTTGCTCTCTCCAAGGGACAGGTGATGGGATTTATGAGACATTTTTGTTTTGCCTCATCAAAGCAATGTTTTACAACATTGATGGCAATTTGTTTTGCCTGTGAATTTAATACAATCTTTTTATTTTCAGACATCTTCTCGGTTATGAAAATCACACGTGTTGCCTCGTTTTCGCCTTATACCTATTATACTATATTCTCACATTTTTACGAGGGCGTGACCATTCAACTCGTTCGCATGTTCTAATTAATGGTCCAATTAACTTAATAATTAACATCTCGTCCCTTTTAACTCTCAGATCCACCCAACGCCATGATATGTTGGAATTCATATCCTATTGTATTATATTATTAATTAGAACAAACACCTGCTGTAATCTCTTGCATCACAAATTGGAAACTGGTACATTTGATTCACTTTAATTTTGAATCTATTAATAAAAATTATAAATGAATGCATTAATATGAGTTGTGTTGTTGGACATAAAATATTTCACTTGTAAGGAGGAATTGTATTTTTATATTTCGCACAGCGTCATGTGGAGCATTTTGAATTTTAACAGAGAAAAATATTAAATTTAAAATTATGCACATGACAACAATATTAACTGTCTATTCCCAGATATGAATAAATAAAATAAATAAATTAAAAAAACAATAAATAACTGAATAAACACAGTATAAAATTTATTGATGTTGGCATCCTTTTCCAAATTAATATAGGTTTACAGTTTGATTTTTTCGTATGACGCGGCGGTGAGGTACGGATTAATAATAGTGATTAGTCCCAAATAGTGCTATATTTTGATTTCTGTATAAAACGAGACGTTAAAATTTTGC
The DNA here is from genome assembly GCA_021292105.1 of Anadara kagoshimensis. Classification (NCBI taxonomy): domain Eukaryota; kingdom Metazoa; phylum Mollusca; class Bivalvia; order Arcoida; family Arcidae; genus Anadara; species Anadara kagoshimensis. The sequence goes on along the minus strand of CM037867.1, from coordinate 1,228,577 downwards.
CCTGTGCTAATTTTAAATGTTATGTAGTTCTGGTAGAAATAATTTCCACAAGAATTTTAAAATTTAGGTTGTTCATACATTTACAAGATAGAAATTATTAATTATTAGCCTGATAGCACATTTAAATAATTAGTATAGATTCATTTATTTCTTTTACTTTTTAATTGAAAAGTTTTTATAATAAAAATTAAAAACAAAATTTAGATAAAATTAAAAAATATATATGTATGGACCCGGTATTGTTTGAACTCACTTGTGACAAAATTATATAGCTGTCCACTAACTGTAAGATATGTTACATACCACTGAGCCAAGGACGACAGTAACCTATCCTATCAAATTAAAGGTGTTAAGGACAAATACCTTGTTATATCTTCAGACAATTCGTTCCACAGTTATGTGGAACTTCACAAAAATTATGCAGAAATGAAATAATTTCATGTGAATATTTAAAAAGTTTCAAATAAAGAACATAAATGAAAATGTCCAAGATAAGTGGAATATGATAAATATTTATATTTCAACAAAAATATGTATGAAGGTGCAGCATGGACATTGGCGAGTTGTTCAATGTGCGTGTTTCATGAGTCCGAGTTACAATGTTTATTTACAAAATGAATAAGCCCGGATGTGCCAAGTTATCGTGCGCGACCTATACAAAATTGTACTGTCATTGTGAACCGCTACTCAATTTTACATCCAAAATATTTACATCTCCTACTTAGATATGGAAGTCACTGGGTCCGTCGGAAGAGACATTAAAAAACCCGTGTCAAGGCTAAAGCATTGCAAAGGGAAAATTTTCTGCCACTGCGTCTATAGCTGGTGACGTGATAGATATGAATTGTTCTTGACTTTGATGCAATACCAGTAGGATAGCCAACCCGGCCAGCGCATTGATTCATCAAACAAAATTTCACGCGCAGACAAAGTGAAAAAATTGTCAAAAATTTGAATTCACTCGAGGCGGTAAAATTACATAATATTTATTTCACTGCGAGTTTTTAATACTACTTGTAGTATTTTATCGTCTTTTGAGGACAAAAGTAAGTCATTAAAGACGATTTTATCAAAGTCGGTGAGAATTTAACAATTTAAATCGTAATTGAATGTGAGGCACCGGCGAAAAATTGAAAATTGAAACTTTAAAAAATATCATTCTGTGTACACAGTTCCTCATGCACCAAAAATGTTTTTACATGAACAGAAAGAACTTTTTCTCACGGTTATTTTGATGTATAATTTGTCAAATAATTTTCTTTACACAAAAAACGTACCAGTTTCAAATGTCGAAAAAATCGATGACATTGCCGGATTCTCGATCATGGGCCCCCCCTTTCCGGCTAATTTGACACAGAAAAAATGCTAAGACAGCTTCCTTATTGTATGTAATGTATAAATTTGATAATCGAGAGACGCTGTGGAGATATTTTTGTTGAAATAAAGTAAGTTTTTCCTTAAAAATATTGTATTTTCACTCCATTTCTCGTCTAATCTGCCGATTTTTTGGAACTACTTCCAGTCGGACATATTTGATTAGCATTCGTCCCGCTTCGATCACAATTTTAGCATGCAGAAAATGTCGTCGTGTATTTTGGACAAAATAGTCAAGCTTTTTTGCCTTATTTGTCATGTATGATCGATCTGCATGGCTGTCGAACACATTAGATACGCATGTGTTCTAATTTTACCCATATGGACTCGGGATCAGTGTACAGTGCAACCTGCTCATGTAGGGCTAGTTAGGGACTCAGAATTACTGAAAATTACCAACTGATTTTGCTTTGCTGGCAAAATATAAACAGGACCTGTCTGTCATATCAGTACATATCATTGGATAAATAAGCTAACATCAGTAAAAAGGGTTAGACTGGATTTTTCTTTATGAAATATTTCCCAAAATGAGGAAACATCTCCCATGTTAGTTTAGCCAGTCAACGTGACAACATTGGTCTTTATTATTTAAATTTTTGTTTTTGTTCTAATGCCAATAACCCCGGCATTATTATTTTGGTACAATTTAGACATGAAAAATTGATTATTTTGCTTCATTAAAAGTTTTAAGTCAACTTGACATAGCACAAATAACATTTAAAATAGACTATGTGGAAGTAGGGAATAGGAAAAGTTAATACCAATCATGACTTGGTTAAAAATTTAACTCCATATTATAATTATTAAATACAGATCTGTAAAATATTTAGGAATTTCAGTAATTTCTGTAAAATTGTAAAATTCTGATAAATAAATACCACCTTCTTTCAGGAAAATTCATGGGAACTGGTTTGATAATAACCTTAAGAAATAAGTTGATGCAAATGCAGTGAAATCCATGACACAGTGTATCCAAATGGGCATTATTAGTTTGAACGAATTCAAAATAATTGTAACACATGGGCCTATTCCAGATTTATTGATTTATCAGTTAAATTTAGAATTGATTGGTTGGTATACACACTCCATTCAAGATTATTTCACTTATAATCAGGTAAATGAGATTAAGGGGGAACTAGGTACAGGGATGAGATTTGCAGGGGCCAAGTAGCCAATGGCTTCTAAAATCCAGTGTGGGTCACTTAATGTTTACACATTTAAGCCATTTATTACTGTTACAAATTCTTTCATGAAGTGAGCTGGCCCCAAACTCAAAATAGTTAGGCTTCATCCCTGAGGTAAAACACACCCCTCAACAAGAGAACTGGCAAACTTTCTGACATAGTAAGATTTTAACCTATGCTGTTACCTTTATGCTACACTTTAGACAAGGGTGAATGAAAAGCATTTCATGTGGTAAAAAAAGAGGTATTCAGTATCAAGAGAAGCATTCAATTCATAAGTGTGTAATGGTATATAATTCCAAGTATGTTAAGGATATTGCTATTTGTTGATTTTTTTAATTCTATATAAAATGAAACATTCATAAATGTCTGATGATATCTAGTTCCTAGTGTATTAAAGATATTGTTATGTTTTAATTTTACATGAAATGAGACATTCAACATTATTACAATTTACAAAGTTGATTTAGTCACACATAATACATTTTTCTTTGTAAAATGTTCCATTATGTGTAAACAGTAATAACCATGAGTGTTCATTCTAGGATTTTTTCAGATGGGTTCTAATAAATTTCATCTAATAACAAGTTTAATAACATCAATAAATTTGCATACATCTAATGTTTGATGTGACTTGTAGTCTTTTAGGCTGATGTAAAAGCTTTGTAATGAAGTATTTTAAAAGTTTCATATAATGTAGCTTTTATATACAATGCTATCAAATATTTTGAACTTGCATTTGAAATCTAATTTCAAATGTGGCCCACTATGGCCTTTACAATGGTGCCATTTGGCAAAATAAAGGACCAACAGCCCCTTTCTAGAATGAACACTGCCATATGATCCCATAGTTTTTGATTTATTTGTAAATGATTTATCTATTTATCACAGCCAGAACTAGAAAGTACCTGTTCCCCATAAAATCACCTGTTTGTGTAGTTTCTAAATTATATTTGATAATTTAGACAATTTTAGTCCTTTTAAATGCTATTATGGCCCACTTGTCATTCATTTAACAAACAACAATATGACAAAAACTATCTGCCTGTTCATAAATTTTTTTAACATTTTAGTAATTCAATATCTTTTATTTTTTAAATGTTAATTTTGTTCATATAAAAATATTTGTTTTATTTTTCCAAAAAAATATCTGAGGTTACTTTCCATGGTACCCATGCCACATTTCATGTTAGTACCTTGAGGAAAGACAAAATGCAACTTATTTTGATCTCTTTTTATGTATTTACCCTATTTATCATCACTAACCTGCTCAACATACTGTGTCCCAGCTCTAACTTATTTCTCTGTAGAATGTCTGGTTATTTATTTATTTATTTATTTATTATTAACTGCTGACATATTGTGTCCCAGGTCTAACATATTTCTCTGTAGAATTTCTTATTTATTTATTTATTTATTTATTTATTTATTTATTCATTAACTGCTGACATATTGTGTCCCAGTTTTAACTTATTTCTCTGAACAATTTCTGATTTATTTATTTATTTATTTATCTTATTTTATCTCGGACTTTTTGATACATGTAGAAAGTTTAGTTAATTCCTCACACGCTTGCATCATATTCGTAGCTAGAAATGTTAATTTTATGGTATAAAAACGATTCTGAAAATGGCGAATTTTTTTCGGGTTCAGACACTTGCCAAAAAGTAATCCCTTTTTATTTACCGCGGAAGGTCTCAAATTTTAAAACCAACGCACAATTTAGACTTGGCTATCCTACTGTACTGCTTCCAATAAATCTTAACGCTCAGCAGAGACCTTACCACCACGCTAGCTCTATTGGCAGATTGCTCGCTCCGTATGTGGGAGATCGTGGGTTCAAACCCTGTTGGGTCTGACCAAGCTGACTTGAAAATAGGTAGTGACTGTTCTTTTGCAAGCATTGCACATTAAGAGAAAGTCACGGGGTCCTTAGGAAGGGACCATAAAAACCGATCCCCGTGTCACGTAAAAGCACCATCCCTGCATTTTGTCCTGAGCGCACTGCAAAGGTAATCAAAGCACTGATGGTGCTGACCGAACAGGGAAATTGGATCTTGATCCTACTATAAATAAACTGCATTGTTTGTAATTTCAAAGTATTCATTCAAAGAAAGGCAATTAAATTTTAACATCAGTCCCAGATATTGTTCTAATTTCTTCTCCAAATGCTTCCCAAGGACCAAAATAACGAACTTTTAAATATTTTAAACATGTGAATATAGATTATAAAGGCATTAAAGTTAATAAGATATATGAACTGTCACTGTTGAGTCAGACCAGTGTTCCAGCCAGGATTTCAAAAAGGTAGGTTGCTGTTGCAACAATGGTCACCTGAGATTAAGGTCAACCAACTTAGTAGATCTTGAAGGTAGCGCAAGGTCAATTAACTTCGTAAACAAAGTAGAACTGGTACTATATATCAAATTAAAAGCCTTAATGGTTTTTTATTAAATGAAAAAAGACGCATTTTAAAGTTTTGCATACTTCTTAAGGTCACTACAACCTTGAATATAGGTCAAGATCAACCAGTTTCCCATTATTGGTAGAACTTTTTGTTCTGATGAAGTTTCAAGCTCCAAGGCCTTTTGGTTGTTGACAAGAAGATGTTTTCAGGTTTCATTTCATTAGGTCCTTCAATGTAGGTATAGGTAATTCACTTCACAAACTTGGAAAAGCTTCATGTCCTGATGCTGCATGAGAAGTTTTAAGCTGTATGTAAAGTTTCAAGCGACAAAGCCTTTTAGTTCATAATAAAAAATGTTTCAAGTCTTTATTTTTGGCAATTGTGACCTTGAAAGTAGGTCAAGGTCTACCAGATTTGCAAATTTTGTAAAGCTTTATGTCCTGATTCTTTATATGAAGTTTGACCATTCTAGTCACTTCTGCTCATGACAAAGTATTATAGTTTAACTTTTACTTAAGGTCACCATGACCTTGAATATAGGTCAAGATAAACTAGCTTCCAATACTAGGTAGACCTTTTTTTGTTTCCCGCTCATAGGCCTTTGGGTTCATGAAATGAAGACATTAAGTTCTAACATTAAGTTCTTACTACTTTAGGTCACTTCAAGCTCCTAGACCTTTCAATACATGACAAGAAGATTTTTACTTCTTTAGGTGAATGTGACCTTAAATGTAGGTCACGGTCAACCAATTTTGCAAACTTTGTGGTCTTTTTTGTCCTAATGCTATATATAAAGTTTCAAGGTCAGTCCTTTTGGTTCATGACAAGATGTTTAAAGGTCTTGTTATTTTAGGTCACCGTGACCACAAATGTAGGTCAAGGTCAACCACTTTTACAAAGTTGGAAGAACTTTTTGTCCTGATGCAATATATGAAGTTTCAAGCTCATATCTCCTTTGGTTCATGCTTATATCCTTTTTGGTTCATGACAAGAAGACCTTTAAGGTTTTGTTACTTTAGGTTACTGTGACCTTGAATATATGTCAAGGTCAACCAATTTTCACAAACTTAAAAGGACTTTGCCCAAGGAACATCCATATCCACTTTCACAATCAATGGTTAACTGGTTCTGGAGAAGTTGAAAATGTTTATGATGCAGGCAGCACAACAGATAAAGAACTTCCACTATAGGTCACCTTCAGGAGGTTGCTCGGGTGACCTAAAAAGGCAATTTTACACATGGAAAGGGACTGTTTATTTTCTAATATCCCAATAGGGGAAGGGGTTATGTTTAAAATGTAAAATGAACTTGCAAAATTGATTATTACATTTTACATGTTATTTTTACCATTTCAAATGATCGATGATAATATTTTATATTTTTTATTGTTCCAAAAATTAAAAAAAAATACTTAAAGAAAAATTATTTATGAAAAGGGAATATAAATCAATTGGTGTACTTTATTCAAAGTGTATTTTATCTTACATTCATCAAATAAAATGGTCAAAGACTCGATGGTTTGGGTTGCCATTAAGTTAGGTGCACATCTTTGATAAACTTTTGATATATACAGTACATAGTAACTAAGTTTCAAAGTCTGGAAAAATGTGGAAAAATCTTGAAATTTTTCCATAAATTCAGGTGCACATCTTTAATATATATATAAACATTCTGTGAAGTTTCAAGGCTTTTGGTTGAAAACTGTAAGAGGAGTGAGTTCACAAAGTAGATACCCCCATTCAAATACTTCCTAAAAAGTAATTAAGTTTCAAAGTCTGGAAAAATGTGGAAAAATCTTGAAATATTTCCATAAAGTCAGGTGCACATCTTCAATATATATAAACATTCTGTGAAGTTTCAAGGCTTTTGGTTGAAAACTGTAAGAGGAGTGGGTTCACTAAGTAGGTACCCCCATTCAAATACTTGCTAAAAAGTAACTAAGTTTCAAAGTCTGGAAAAATGGGAAAAAAATCTTAAAATATTTCCATAAAGTCAGGTGCTCATCCTCAATATATATAGAAACATCCTGTGAAGTTTCAAGGTTTTTTGGTTAAAAACTGTAAGAGGAGTTGAGTTCACAAAATCGGCCCTTAGTTACTGTTCTACTACACCTATGGTGCTCTAAAAATCGGAAGAACTTAAGAAAGCACAACGTTTTAGTTTTCCTGCATGTCCAGAGTTCACATCATATTTGTTCATTTTATGTGAAATAAAGTAATATGGCTTTATGAAAAGAAATTAAGGGTTGTAAAAACATGGATTAAACTACTGACAACTTTAATCGGATATCCACTGTAAAACGATCTGCTAATAAGGATTTACAAGGTAAATAAATTTTATCTGAATGTTTTAAAACATCGTTTTTTCAGTTCTTTTGTTTAGATTTTGATTTCAAGTTGTTCTTTCTCGTCGATTTATTTTTTTGATTCAAACTATAGAACTGGAAATAGTATTTAAATGAACATTGATCATGAAATTATCTGTCTTCGGAGACATATGGCACGTGAGAAGTGGAGTGTGTGCGGAAGATCGGAAGTATGTAGCAGAGATTCGAGAATAAAGCATGTCGTTTTGATATTTAACTGATAACTGAAATGTACAGGGTGTCATGATCATTTTAAAAGGGACAATGGTGTACTGGACTAAAATGGTCAGTCGCTACACTATGTGCATACATAATAAGCTTGGGCATTGGGTGTCAAACGCAGGCATGCCCCCAAACACATGGCTAATTTGCATACGAACTACGGTATCGATATAGCCTACACGAGTCACAAATAATTTATCAACATAGCCAATGAACTTGTAAATAAACTTCTTTTTTTCAGTTTCGTATCACTTTTTGGGAATAATCATTGATTTCTACTTTTTTGTCATGCATTCGCTACCGGCAAACTGACGGGAAGGAATTTTAATACCAAATGAAAGCGGGAAAATCCTCGTGACGTATCACGTAATGAATATTAATGAACCAGGTCGGGATATCCCAAACACAAAATATTATTGCGCCGCACTGATACACACTTGCAAATTATACAAAAATAAAAACTAACATCGGCCTTTACCAACGAGGACCTCTCTTACTACTTGGATACTAAAATACTCCTTGCAGTCAACACAATTCACTTTAATTACACCTTGACATTAAAGCATCTAACGAACTATTTCATTTCTCGAACGGATAAGTCAGAGTAGTTGTTTGGTGAATCGCTTTTAAGCCCTACGCCAATACTTCCAGGGAAGTAGTCCTTCCCTGTTCGTAAAAATTACCGGCACTTCACGTCTCGATATGAATGAAAAATTCTTGATTGGGACGTACAACATCCATCCATCCATCCATCCATCCATCAATTAATCAATCAGAGTCAGTAGAGACGTTATTGCTCTAACCTATCATATAATTTCCCACAGAAGTCCTTTTTATATCTAATTCCTTGATAATATCAGCTTAATTACTGGGTCAATAAAAACTGATATTGACCTGTTGGCTAATAATATCCTTATTGGAATAAGTTTACCTGTTACTGAGATGCAGGTGCTTGTATTGATTAACGATGAACATGATCTTTATTAATTAATTACTATTTATGTAATTAAAATAACAAATACGTTATCTGTTTGTTCGATTTTGATGTTATTTTAATACATGTAGTAGTCCTGAAAATAGATCATTATGGATTCCGTGTTCCAGTCACCACAACGCTCCCATGGACGGATAGTTTACTACTGTATTTCCATAAATTAGGTGCACATATTTTTTCATTATTTATTTCTTTTAATTGAAAAATTTTCCATTAAACTATTAATAAAATGCATTTAAAATGCACTGACCTAACCAAATTATATTTTTAATTAAAAACATTATTGTTCAGTTCTCCTGTAAATAGAGAAATTTTGGAAATTTGATAAAGTTTATACACCAATTGGGTACATCGTCAGCTAGGCCATTGTTGTTCGGGTTTTTTTTTCAGGTGTGATCATCATGAATATTCCAATTAAGACATAATCTTTATAGTTGTTCCGAGTAAGAAGGTACAGAAGGGATAATTTTGACATAGTCAATTTTGTTGTTTTGTTAAAAAGTTAAAAAATTGCTCTATGTACAGAATTAAGTTCACCTTTTCATGAATGAAAAATATTTTTTCCTGTTAGGTCAGTATATTTTGTATTAAGTTTTGACAATTTTTTTGTGAGTTTGTTGGAAAATACGACTTTATTCTTGCATTTTCCATGTGCACTGAATGTGTGGAACTACAGTAATATGATTTCGTACAAACTACCCTTTAAATAGATCAATATTATACATGCAGTTTGTTGTGCTCTGCTGACTAGAGGATGAAAAAATAATAGGATTGCTGTGATGACAAACACTCTGCGTGCTATTGATTGACATAATTACTATATTTATCTATATGTATGGACACGTAATTTTAATCCACTTATACTAGTATATGCCAATGTTGAATCCAAAGATATACCTTTCCTCAACTAGAATTTTAAAGAGAGCGCTGAACATCAATCATCTTATGATTTCGTACAGCACGATTTACTTATTTATCGGTCAAGACACGAACATGCATTTTGCTATATATTTTTGAAAATAATAAGCAAATGATTGGGTTGGATTGAGTGATGGAATGGAGTCGTTTTTATAGGATCCTTTGAAAGAGACATTAAAAAACTATGTCCCGTGTCATAACAGGCGAGGCACGATTAAACACGTCTTGCACATTGTCCTGAGCGCACTACATAAAGTAAAATATCTAGTGAGATCTCGATAGACTATCAGTGAATTATTCTTGACTGGGAAGTAAATCCCCATTCAATTAACCTTACCGCCAATGTGGGACGGACGATAGTACGGTAAAGTTGGGCAGTTTGCTTGCCGAAGGTAAGCGGTTTTCTACGTGTACTCCGGGTTTCCCACCATTCCGGAAATGACCTCGATATAAGTGAAAATATCAAACGTTACCTGACCGACAAATCCCATCACTCCACTCAACTTATTGATTGAATAAGTCAAAGTATGTGTGTTCAAAGTATTTCATTGATACCGAGGTCAAGCATTAGCAGCAGTCTTTATGAAGTTACAGGAGTGTATACTTTTGCGATGCGATTATTGAACAATGAGTAGCCACCCCGGGCATCTATCCACAACCTCCCACGTGTGAAGCTACATGTGAGAAAAGTTGTCAGTTCACTTGGCGGAGGTACATGCATGTTTTTTTTTTTTTTTTTTTTTTTTTTGGAGGGAGGTACTCCGGTTTTTCAACCATCACAAAACTTACCGCCTCATATAATTTACAGAATAATGACTTGATAATAAATTATGTCAGTAAAGTTGACTGATTTAATAAGAAAGGTATACATTTTACCATAAAAATTTACTGTGATAACAATCCAGTGTTTCCCACACTGCTGGGTACTTTGCTTCGTATGTGGAAGATCGTGGGTTCGAACTCCGACCAAGACTTGAAAATAAGCAGTGACTGTTCTTTCGCCAAGCACTCAGCATTTAGAAATGAAAGTCACAGGATCCTACGACAGATCTAGAAACCTTAGAAACCGATATCCTGTGTCAAATCAGCCGTTGCACATCAAAAAATTCTTCCTGTACTTTGCCATGAGCGCATTCATCAACGACATGCCCGAAGTAACAGAATCTGATGTTCGACTGTTTGCTGACGACTCACTACTGTACAGGAAAATTAGATCTACCTCTGACACTGATTTGCTCCAAAAAGATTTAACATCTCTAGAACACTGGGAGAATCAATGGCAGATGGAATTCAATCCAGAAAAGTGTACAGTTATCCATGTCACTAACAAAAGAAGACCAGCTATTACCAAGTACCAGCTCCATAATCATGTCTTGGGTGTAGAACACTGCAGCAAATACCTGGGAGTCACCATTAGTGAAGATTTATGATGGGACAACCATATCAACGCCATTACAAAAAAAGCAAATCGGGCCCAAGCGGAATCTAAGAGGTTGTAAACCAGCTATTAAATCCTCTGCCTACCAAGCCGTAGTTAGACCAACGCTTGAGTATGCTGCTTCAGTGTGGGACCCACATAAACAAACGAAAATCCAGGCCATAGAACAAGTTCAACGACGAGCCGCTAGATTTGTCACCAACAACTACTCAGACTACACCCGAGGTAGTGTCTCTAAGATGATAGAACAACTGAAATTGGATCCACTTCAACTCAGAAGATCCAAGAGCAGGCTTGCGATGCTATATAAGACCAAGCACGGCCTAGTGGACATTCCAGGAAACAAATATCTAATAGCAAGCGACAGTCGAACAGGAGGAGGACACAGATACAGACAGCATCGTGCCAACAAGGACTGTTACAGATACTCCTTCTTTCCCAGGACAATACAACAATGGAACAGACTCCCATCAGAGGTTGCAGCAGCTCCATCAGCAGCAGACTTCATGGTCTTACTGGATAGGCTACCAGTCAGGGGCGTAGCTGGGGTGTTTATGATGTGGACGCCTAAAGAGGGTAGTGGGTTTGGGGGCCGCCCTGATGCGAATTTTCGGCCCTCCAGGGCGCTATTTATCAGAATTTTTCTTATAATTTTATGCTATGCTGTGGTAGTTTTTGTCGTTCTTTTGAGGACTGGTTCATTCTTAAACTTGAAGACGAGGTACAAGGGGATCTGATGTTGTATGGCATAAGCACTACGAAAACAACACACTCAATAATTGAGAAAGTCAAGTTAAAATGGGAGTTCAATTAATATAGTGGTGAAGTTAAACGGAGGAGAGGAAATATATTTGTAATATACTGCGTTAATACATAATGAAACGATGAAACGTGACGAATGGCTAGTAGAAATTCTTTAATGTAATCAAATCAGATAGTTTCAATTGTTTTGCCATGCCGGCAAAGTCAAGACAACACCGGAACCACACCTCAGAGGCTATCGAAGTCAGGTATAAACCGAATTCGTATATAACATTTCCGGTGACGACCAACGGTTTGGTATAAGAAATATATTATATTCTCTCTCTTTTTTTTTTCTTTTTTTTTTGCGAAAACGATGTGGACGTTTTTGCGTACAAACGTACGCCTGGCTACGCCCCTGCCAGTAGACCATCCTACATTTCACTAAATCTACATCTGTTTCCTAATTTTAATTGTAAATAGTGCCTTAAGAGGTTTTTAACCATCCATCTCATGCTTGAGTAAGTGATACACTACAGGAGGAGGCCTACTCAACAAACGGAAGAAGAAGAACAAGAAGAATTTCTGCAACTTCACCTATAACTGGTGAAGTCTCGATATAGGTGAAATATTCTTGACTGGGATTTGAAACCTAACTCAATCAACCAATCAATAAGCCCACACTGCTGGTTTTATCACGATTTTGAATCGATACGACGGATCGTTAATGCATTTTTTTAAAAAGCAAAAGTCACTTGGAAAAAAATCTGGGGTATGACATACATGTATGTACTTAAACAAACAATATTCAGATCCAACAGTATTTGCGTAATGCACGATAAAAACCTTAAAAGACGTAATAAATGTTCAAAGTATAAGGTGTAAATTTTAATACAATACCTAGTATACTAACATAAAAATGTAATATATAAAAATAAATCTTCTGTTTACAATTTTAAATCTCAAGTTAAATTAAACGTCATTCAAATAACCTGTGTTTCTCATTCATTCATTGGTAAAAAGAAATAACATAAAAGAAAAATAATTAACTTCTTCTATACAATTTACTGTGCAATCTTGGGTAAGACCTACTCAAGTTCATTTAAATTCTGATTTGTTTTATTTTGATTTTTTTAAAATTATCATTCACAAAAATGATTAAAATGGTTTGATTCCGTCATTTTAAGTTATTTATATCGAAATTAAAATTGTACTGGAGGGTACAAATGGAAGTCTTTCCAAATCTTCAAAATCTCAATTGGAATAAATAAGTTGTTAAAGCCCATCACATTGGAGGAGGGTTCTATATAGAACCTCACTGGAATCAATCCAAAATTCACATTTAACAGATATTTTATAACATACATAACGGTTATATTGTCAACAATAAAAATATTAAAGGTCCTGCTTTAAATGGGCTAATTTTACTTCGTACTATGGGTGAACTTATCTATTTCAGAAGAATAAATAGTTTGTATTTATATAAATGATAATGTTTGAGCACTATCTCTAAACTTGTCCTGTTAACTTTTATATACCCAAATCATTGAGGTTAAAATTTACAAAATAATTGATAAAGCAGAATAGGGGCTAAATAATCTCTCTCTCTCTCTCTCTCTCTCTCTCTCTCTCTGTTTGTGTGCTGTATTATTATTAGTTCACTTATTTCTAACGTAACTATTATGTTCCATTTCTATATAATTCAAAATGATCATGGTTTATAAAACTAAAATAAAGCTGAAACAAACTAATAACCTCTCTCTCTCTCTCTCTCTCTCTCTCTCTCTCTCTCTCTCTCACCACACACACACACACACACCGTCGACATTTTGAGTCTATAACAATCGCATTAGTAAATCCAAATATGCATTTCATATACGTATATTTAAGTAAACGTTTGTCACATCACGATTTACAGTTTAATCTCGGTATCTCGAACACTGACTTTTTGAAAAAAGAATGAGTTACTCTTTATATAAGATCCAGGTTGTCTAGATCCCACATTCTTCAATTAGTTGATTGAATTCAGTCAAGATTTTTTTCACTTATATCGAGAGTTCTTTCTGTACTGAATTTATCGGAAAACATTAATCTGACATTTTGATATAAAAGCTTTATGGAGAAAATATAAATTAACTTGCTGCTTTTAATTTCAATTAACACGTAAACGTTGATGGATCATAATTGATAAAAGTTGTGCACACGCGATTAATTTTTGTTTCTTGATATTAATAATTTAGAATTTTAATCCAAGTGTATCTGCTCAGTGCTGCAATTAAAAACTATAATTCCTGATTTCATAAGTATTTGAGTACGTGTAGAGTACCGCTAAAATCTCCGACGAACAGGGTCCCTCTATGATCACATCCGATAGACATGGGTACTGATATCCAGTCACGTCCGATATGGTGGACACGAAGTGCCTGTCCGAATTTGTCGAGCATGTGTATAGCATTACTTGCGCTGTCAGAGACGATAATATGACCATAAATATCACTGCACAAATCGGTAGGACAAAACAGAACTCCCTTCTTCGAGTTCCTTGGACCGGAATAAAAAGCTCTTATACTTTCGTTTCGATCGAAGATCATGACGCGACCCTTGTTTTTTGCTACTTTGTCAATGACGCAGATTTCTTCGTCCATCGTTTCAGTAACTTTGATTGGAAGTGTAAAAAGCTTCATACCTTGGCCGGCACTTTTTGATAGACGCTTGGTTATTTTGCCACCTTTGGATATAATCGCGACCTGCCGTTTGCTGATGGGTCTTCCTGGTCTGCTGTAGGTATCATCTTCGTCCACAAGACAGGCCAAAACGTCTCCGCTTCTTGTCGCATGTATGCCGATAGGATGGAAGGGCGATGTATTAATGAATGTCTCTATGCTTCCGTTGAGCCGTAACCTTTTTATACAGCGCATATCGTAACAGGAAAATAATAAATCTCCCGGACGTGATACCGATATATCCCGAACAGCAAAGTCGAATTCGGAAGGTAGTTGTATTTGTCCGTCGACTGTCGCTAGACGAACGTTTTTCGGGTTTGACATCGATGATACCCACACTTCCTCCTCTGAATTCGGATTCGGTGCAATTGTATGTATCGCTCCACCGTGACCTATTTCAAACGCCGATTGTCTGATTATATCTAGCCGTTTGTTTGGACGTATTGCGTGTGTAGATTTTGAAACGATTTCTTTTTCATCAGGACGACGGCAATGGCCAAACAATTCCATTAATTTCTCCTCGGATGTCGCTCCTGCGATAAAAGATGCCGGAAGCGGTTCTTTAATTGAAAGTCCCATGTTTACATTTGAAATCATTGTGGATACTTCCTTCTCTGATCTAAGGAGTGTTATATCATTGCTATCGGATATTGTTTTTTGGCATTTTTCGATGACGTCAGAGGTATTGTCTAATCTGTCACCCAAACTTCCAATCAGAGATTTTAACTGTTCTACGTCGGTTTTCGACGGTCGTCCACTTCGTTAATTAGTCGATCTTTCATACTGTCGATTTCGTCGTGAAGCTGTTGAGCGCGAGTTTTTATTTCCTCACACAGCTATCCGACTGCGTCACATAATTATCTTCGGACACCTTCAGATTAGAGCTGGTGGTTTTTGCGTCATTTCGTACCACGTTTTCACGGGTGATAATGCGTATTGTAAATCCGCACGTACACGGGTGGCTGCCTCTTCGATACTACAGAATTTATGTCGCTGATGGCTCTCCACAATGCATTCAGAACATACAAGCTTGTTACACTCCAAACAAAAAAGTTGCACATTTTTCAGCGGATGATTAAAACACTTTTTGTACTGCCTTGCCGACAAACTCCCTAAATCGGAGTCATCTTCATTGAGTGTCACCTGATCATCGTCGGTCTTCAGATTCGTCAAGGCGGTATCGAGGATTTGGTTTACCTCATCAGTGGAGAGTTCGCGTAAATTTTTGTCGTATGAATTTTGAGGTGGCTCTTGATCAGGACTTATTCTTTCATTGTCAGAGTCTACCTTGTATTGCTCCATCTTACGATTCTGTAAATTGTCTTCTGCGTTTCAAATGTTTATATTCAAACCCACCCTGGTTCTAAGTATTTTCTTTTGAAAAATGAAATGAATATGTCCAAATATTGTCTTGTCCTTTCTCCCTAAGAATATTTATCTTTCAAAACATATTAGTTTTCGTTTTAAAAATCACAATGCTACACAAAATTGTATATAATATAATCGAAGAATCATATATTTGAAATATCCACGCAATTCATGTCGTCAGTGTTGTTGTTTATATTTAACTATTTATGTTCCAAAAATGTCCTTGTTTCATTTTAATAATTAATAATATCCACAACTAAAATTGCACATTACAATATCGGAAATTTAAATTTTATATGTTTAAAATATCCATTTTACTATATACTCCATCTTGTATAAACACCTCAGACCCTAGATCTGAAGAGCCTAATCGATAACTGATCATAAACACTTTCTATACATGAACCCAATGTCGTTCATATCACTGTGTGTAAACATACATACAACACTAGTATTGCCATGGCGAGCCCTGTCACGTTTGAGAAAACTCAAACTTTTAAAAATGTGAATAGGTTTAAATCTTACAAACAAATTGACTTAATTCAACAGTCAAGTATAATGTCAAATTTAGCTAAATATAAACAACAAGTGGGATTAATTTAAAATTGAATATAATTATCGAACATTAATGGTGTAAAAAAGCACAAATATTGATCTATGTGCTAATGAAGACAATATTAGAGTCAGTTTGGATTTTCTTAAGATATATTGACTTCAGGGAGAAATAATAAATGTATTGATTATTAACATGTAACATTTTCTCTTCATGTACATTAATAAAATTATGATATTACATGAGAGAGAGAGAGAGAGAGAGAGAGAGAGAGAGAGAGAGTTACATGAAGATTTCATAATATCAGTAAAGTTTTGAGAAGATGTATTGTAGGTTGCACTTTGTTTTTAAAATTCGTTTATTTTGAAAGAGTATGGCCATTGTAAAAGAAACTTTATGTCAATTCTACAGTAACAAAGATCTCAAAATAATGGATCAACATACAACTCTCTCTCTCTCTCTCTCTCTCAATGATACATATATACTTAGTCATTGAATTATTATTGTAGATTTGAACAGCTAACATATTTAACATATTTTGATGATCGAGTTTGTCATCTCTGTGTATTGTAATCTTAAATTATCACATTAATGTTCAAAATATTGAAACGTGTAACTAAGCAAGCTCGACCTAGAATGAAATATATGTTTGTACATTTTATATACATATATGTGTGTATGTATGTATAAGGTAGATATTTCATGACATAAATACGTAGAGTAAATATTTAAATTGGTTTTTCTTTCACAATATTTAAAAAGCGATGATAATAATAAGTTTTAACAATGTCGATTTTCAATTCCGTTAAAGCATTAAGACAACCTTAGTGTTATCTATGTTGGTAGGGGATATTATCTTTTCTTAACAAGTTTAAGAACGTTTTATTAAGCCACTATACCATGTATACCTACCATGTATTCGATTAATATATCATGTATGTGTGCATTCAACCTTTCACAACAAAAACCGTGTAAAATTGCATAGCTTATTTTCAATCTTTGAATTTCATGTCAATGAAATTTAAAAAATTTAATTATAAAATTTTAAAAACGTTTTATACTAAGTCCTTGTAATTTCAAATCAAATATAATTAAATTTTTTAAATAAGATTCAATACTCTTCAAAGTTTCTATAGCTGTAAGCAGATATATGGGGGTTCTTTCTTTCTTCATCTGACAACGTAAACAAATTAAAACATAAACAGTCTAAGCTACATGTCTATTATAAATATATATTTTCAGTCATGTTCAACTAATTAAAGAAAAGCTAATCCTGACAACATGGAATGTGTGAAATTACTGACTTGATATGACAATTAAGTATTTAGGTGATCATTCTATATTTATCGTCGTCGCCCTTTGTGATAATCAAATAGATTTAAATCATCCAGCTATGGTGTTGCTTAATCCAATTTACAATTTTACTACACGATTAACCACCAATAGCTTTTGGGGAGTTGCTACAGAGAATGCCACAATGAGGTCCATTTCATAGGGGTGGTCTAAAGCATCTAGTTACGGTGCACATCCCCTATTACAGACTAAGTTCAAACCCCATTCCGCAGGCAGATCCTTGTATAAAACAAAAGCACCGCAAAGCGAAGCAATACACGCCCGTCACTATATATGATGTGAGCAAGAAGTATAAGTAAGTATACGTATGAGATCAATTAGACAAACAGTGTGTCTTTAAATACATGGAAACTGAATTTCTATTTATAGTAACTGTGTCCTTGCATTGACCTTTGACCTAGTGACTTGATTCGCAATCCCATGCATTGTCTATAAGTTGACCAAGTTTGAGATCAATCGGACAAATAGTGCGTCTTTAAATGCATGGGAACTGGATTTCTATTTATAGTAACCGTGACCTTGACCTTTGACCGAGTGACCTGATTCGCAATCCCATGCACTGTCTTGTCACAGGAAATAAGTAGAAGAAGTTTAAGCTCAATCGAACAAATAGTGCGTTTTCAAATGCACAGAAACTTAATTCCTATTTATAGGAACTGTGACCTTGACCTTTGCCCTAGTGACCTGATTTGCATCCCATGCATCGTCTTGTCACGGAGAATAAGTTGACCAAATTTGAAACCAATTGAACTAAAAGTGTCTCTTGAAATGCAGGGAAACCGAATTGCTATTTAAGGTAATTTTGACCTTGACCTTTGAGCTAGTGACCTGATTTGCAAGCCGATGTGTTGTCTTATCACAAGTTGACCAAGTTTGAGATCAATAGGGCAAACAGTGCGTCTTTAAATGCACGGAAACCAAATTGTTAACAGACAGCCGCCCGGATGGACAGTACCATAACATAATACGTCCCGTCAATATTGACAGGCGTATAAAAAGGTTTGTCAGTTCGCTTGCCTAAGAAGGCCGGTGGTTTGTAAACCATTCAATCTATTTATCTGGTACCGAGCCAACCAGTAAAGGCTTTCCATGATTTTTTCTCTCTCTTGCATAGACCGTGGTCGAACCAACAGAAACGAAATGTCTTGAGTCTTGGAGCCTAATGTAATGCCTTAACCACATGCACTGGATCACGATATTTATAGTGGTAAAAAGTCTCAAGAAAACTTAGCCAAGTTAAATAGTAGAACATAAACCTTCCCTGAACAAACTCTTTAAAACTCTGACTCAAACCACAGTGAAACAGGACATTGAAATTAGAAAATTTGGTAATTGAAACGTACAGTGTCTTTGTCAGGATATTTTTATTTTATTGATGATTATCAAAGATGGAATGGCTACTGACTACAAGTCTTGATTGCTGTTGATTAAACTGACAATTAAACAAATGTAATATTTAAATTATTCTTGCGGAGTTTTCCTTTCCACAATACCATAGTACAGAACGGACATTGAACCTTCAATATTACATAGAAAAGTCTAATTAACATACCCCATACACTTTATATAAATAAAGGAAAAATCTTCAGCAATATATATCGAAATGTACAGTTGAAAAGAATAATTTACTTGATGGGAATAGAATAGTAGAAATTATGACAAAAACACATCACACTTCAACTTTAAACGAAATAATACAGAACAAAACTCTCAATAAAATTAAAACAGTCCAGGGGATATTCTCTGTTGTGTCCATTGCTATTGAAGACCGCTATAATTATTAGGAATGCCGGTATAATTATTGGTAATCAAATTAGTTTCGGTAGGACTCGTTCTCAAATATAGTATAGTATCAACATTAATTACACAGGGATGAAGCTTAACTGTTTTGAGTTGGGGTCCCAACTCGCTTCAGAAAAAAGGTTGTAGCAGTAATAAATAGCTAATATTCGTAAACATTTAGGGTCCATGCTTAGTGTTAGGAGTCGTCAGTTACTGGGTCTCTGTTAATCTTCATCCCTATTACATCACTCGTAAAATAAGAAAATAGTAGCTCTACAATCATATTGATACCAACTATATAACAGGAAAGGAAAATACAGTAGCAAAACCGGGATTCGAACCCAGGACCTTCCAAATACTAGAAGAACGTTATACCGACTGTGCTACTCACCCATCTTTCAAGTACGCCATATCCCTATGCCCTATTTTCATTAAAAATACTAACTTATAATAGAAACCACCAAGTTCCATCTGGTACCAACCTTTTGGTCGGCTGATCCTCCAAATCTAACAGAAAACGAAAAAATCCAGCGACCAGTCAATGACTTTAACCCTATGGACGCTACCCGATCACCTACAGACGTACAGTACAGACCTGTCGAAAGTTAAACACTGAGCTGACAAAAAGAAGCCGAAGTTTGGTGGTCAAACTATGTATAGCTAGTAGTTGAGAAGGTGCCGAGAGATAGATAGAGGACACAGAAAGCTGCCGAGAGATAAATAGAAAACACCGAAAGCTGCCGAGCTAACTAAAGACAAAAAGTGGCTGCTAATTTAGCACCAATTCTTCAGATCATTGTTTTACTTTCGACAGATCTGTAGTTCGATCCGTCACATGCAATATATAACGAATCACGACACAACTAAAAACATAGTAGTATGCACACAAAACATCGTATGATAATCATAAGTTGTCCAGTGCTCATGATTTCAGTTGGGTCTTGATGCTGAGAGAAATGAGTCTTGATGACTGCATGCATTTCGGTCATAAAATTATATAGATGAGCGACGGACTTGGCTATCGAGCATGCAGTGATCCATAAAAAATCAATGATGAAAATAACTTACAAAATATTACGCTTAGCATCACATCTCAACACTGGAAACAAGAGGCAGAGAGCATAATAATTTTCCAAATCGTCTGCCTTTTGTACTCATCCGGACGTAAGTAATACGCTATAAGATCATAGTTGGATACCGAACGGACAAGTAGATAACATTGTTCCGGTGAAAATGCAACTTTTTTTTTAAACGGTCAAAGATCATTGAAAAAAAGATAAAAACAATAATAGGGGTTCATAATGTGTATAATATCTGTGAAAATTATATTTCGTTTTAGATTATAATATTAGTGGAAATACACGTGTAAGTTTTCAAAGTTTTTACCTTGCATTGGGATTTTAGACATGGATTAGTATGTTTGTTTTTGATAACAGTCCTAACGCTTTTTTCAATTCTATGTCGCAGTGGTAATTTTTATTTTAGAATAATTTTGAATTGACTGATCAAACTATCACAAATTATACAACTTTTACCATAACAGAGAGTTGAGTTGAGTAATGATGGTTAACGTCCCAGTCAAGAATATTTCACTTATATCGATACGTCGCCAGCTATTGGCTAAGGTGCAGAAATTTTGCCTGTGCGTTGCGCTGATGGCATTATACAGCAGGGTTCTTTGTTGTGCCAAGCCTCCCGTGACACGGGACCTTGTTTATTTTAAGTTCTCATCCGAAAGAACCGTGACTTTCATTTCTTAATGCCGAGTGCTTGGCGAAAGAACAGTCACTACCCAATTTCAAGTCTTTGGTCAGACTCGGTCGGGGTTCGAACCAACGACATCTCACCTACGGTGAAAGTACTCTACCAGCTAAGGTACAGAAGTGGTTCCTGGATCCTAGAGAAAGTTTGCAGGAAAGTGGTGTACTTTGCAATTCCTAAACTGATCGCCACGATATAAAGTAGATAATTTTTTCTCGTACATCAGACAGAAAAATCTAACGCGCACACCAGTGCTAGATTTTCTGTCTTTTCCAGTTTGTCTGGTACTGTCTCACGCGACGTATCAGGATATCGCATGCGATCATTGTGTTTGACGTCATCAAAATAAAGAGTTCCTAATTCATGTTTCAAAATATGTGTTATATTTTATTTTTTTATTCAAAATATTTTATTGTCGGAGTTGTTTTATATTTGCATTGAAAACAAACCGTTGATATATTAAAGTTTTGAAGAGTTGTCGATCGGATTATTTTCAAAGTGCGGATTTGTACAATGCATAAAGTGCCCAAAGGAATGCTAGAGGCCCCATGAGGGTATCTGTTTTGTTTTGTATTTATCACAGTTATAAACAACATAATGGTACGAGAAATAAAATCTGTCACCTGTTTGTGACCGAGTCTGATTGATCTCAGTCTCGGGTGTGGTGATGTAACAGATCCCAATAGAGGCAAAGGCCTCGATTGGGATATGTTACATCACCCGAGACTGAGATCAATTGATCTCGGTCACAAACAGGTGACAGATTCTATTAATCTTTGCGAAAAAACACAACTTTAATCTGTCCAACCAAACACTTGTTGAATATAAATTACAGAAGACGAGTTAGATGATTAATTTTTGTTGTTTATTTACATTGCGTAACTTTAACAATAGTTTAATTGAAGCATTTAACAAAAATTAAAACCGTCCTTCGTCACAAAAACACAATATCGAACATTTTAATTAACTCCAGTTATCGTCTGCCGAGAATAACGAGATGGCAAGCGTCTAGGTGGTGGCGATGGTCGTTGGAACTCTTGAAATGACGGATTGTCATGGCCTTTGTCAAGCAACATTCGCGATTGACTTGGTTGCTGCATTTGAATAACAGATGGACGTATGTCTCTATTTTGAGATGACGTCAGTGATCGCTGTCGAGGCTCTAGGAGCAAACGTTCAGTTGATTCTGAAGATTCTTTGTTTTTGAATTTTCCTTTCTGAAATTAAATAATGTACTATTTACACATACTATCACCAAAACATTTAACATATGAATATTCTTGAAACGGACTAGAATATGTAAACTAATGATTCTTATCATCTCCTACTAGTATTCGATTGGATATGCTCTCACTATCATACGTCTTCTATCACGTGGCACGTTACACCTACCCGAGGCAACTAGAAAAAGTCCGAATACACCGCTTTTTAAGTAAGAAACAAAAGTACTGAAAATGTATGCGGAATATCGCCAACACTAGTTAAATATATTTCACAAATTTTACGTTAAAAATCATACAGTAGCCAAGTTCAGAAGTTTTCAAGAAAACGATGATTGTAAATTAATATTGATAATGGTTTAAACAGGCTGCCATTTCGGAACTGAATTGTATGATTGATACGTGTACAGGTGGAATAAAAGTGTCAAGTGGCGCTTATCGTTCTTATCACAAATGACACAACCAAGGTTCGATTCTGAAATTCTACTTTGCTCAGTCTGTTTCAGTGGCTTGTAGTTGTAAGCGTCCTCTGTAGCGACCAAAGGTGGTATACTCTTTTTCAAACTCTACAGGAGTGTCTTTAGCGTACACGGAGACACGGGACCTCGGGTTTGAGTCTCATTCGAAAGACTACTGAGTAACGGGCTTTTTACAGCTCTAGTATGGGCAGGAGATGAAAATCATCTCAGGAAATTTCCTAGTCCCGATTGAGGTTCGAACCAACAATCCTTGACTAAGAAAGCCAGTGACAGTACCACTTGGTGTGGCCACTTGTCTGAACATTTGTACCCATGGTCCTTTTGTTAAATCACATACTAGGATTATAAGCATGTTAAAATCTGTGCCAACGAACAAATCGTTACTTAAAGTCGAGTAATACTTTATGAGACATTTTTTCATAAAAATGAAGTTGGTGAAAGTGCAGAATATTATTGTTGAAATGAAACGTTACTTTAATGAATCAAATATTGAAAATATAAGCGCATCTCTATCTCTTACCTTTGTCTGTTTTTCAATCCACAGAAGTCTTGCAATGCTGAAATAATAATAATATAGTTTTTTATTTGTATAAAAATTCATTGGATAGAATAACGTTTTCTGATTGAAGGTATATGCCATTGCAATTTGATAAAAACAGGAGACTTTTGGAATAAACGAGTACCATGAAAACCGACATTTTCCCTAAACGAGTTTTTCAAATCCATTTGACATTGATGACGTCATGAACCCAGGTTTCAGTTGAACTGCATAGTTATTTGGTTGGCTGCGCGTTTACCTCACACCAGCAATTTAAAGTTAAGCAACAGATAACAATGACAGGTACTCAGTTCATCATTATGGCGCCAAGCAAACGAGAGCAGGCAATGTGGCAAGAAAAATGTGCTCAGATCCATAGAAGATGATAAGTAGATCAAAAACAGTTTCACACAAACTCATACACCACATGTGTTTATAATTTTTGACATTGATAAATGGCTGAGCATTAATCTTGATTCGACGTAAAGTCATATATGCAACAAATTATAACCAAGCAATATAGCGTTTGTGAATGTATCACGGTGATTATTCCGTAATTTGCGAAATAGTCGCAAACTCCCTGCATAACCACGTCAATTTAAGATCCATTCCATGGTGACGTTCTTCTTGTGTTCGTGCTCTTTTGCAATGCATGGTTTCAGGTCTTTTTCTCTATGGCGTCACGACTGCGTAGTCTTCAGCATGTAACAGGGTACTTTATATCACGCTGATAGACCCAATGGGTTTACCGCTGTATCACGTGATCGACAACACTAAACGTTTGTTCAGGGCGGTTTTGAAAACGTTTACATCGGGAATTCTCCGCATAACACCGTCTTAACGGGAAAACGTGAACTGATATGATTCCATATCCCAAGGAAACAACTGGATACTCATTAGTGGATATCACGTGGTACAACGGCGACCCTCATTTTCGATCTACACATATATGTGCTTTTCGACGCTCTTTTCATGTCCAAGACTAGTACATCAAGATAGCTCTGGAAAAAAACTGCATGTTATCTGTAGTACAGTGTACTTTGTTAAATAGTACAGCTGGCAACTACATGCTTGGCAATTACTAACAGTGGATTATCTTGTCATCTGAAGACCTCACGGGGTGATTGTTTTCTTTGGTGTCATATATTTATAATTATAAGCTTACATAACTTCTGTAAATCTTCAGAAGAACAGATTTTAACCTGCATTTGTTGTTAAGTAAAATGTGACAGTTGTTGTGTGTTCTAAATAGGTGAATTAAAACAGCATACCGCATACAACGAAAACGACCTTTCATGTACTTTAGGGTCCTTGCAGTAATGACAACACTTCTCATCTCCTAGGTTCAAAGGTTTGAATCCCAAACGAGCAGATAGATTCATATTATGAAAGGTTTACGGTTTGTTTAACAAAGGTCGTTTGTTTTTATCTATTTATCCGGTACTCTGGTTTTCCTTCATCTTCACAGAACTGACCATATCCATTTAAGTGATAGAATCCTGACAGGGGCCTAAAACATCATTATTCCACTTCAGACGTAATGTTATGACACAACTTTTATTAATAGGAAGAACAACACAATTGAACACCTTCTTCTAGAACTTATATATCTATATGTATATATTACTTGACATGCCTCAATTTTAATTACTAGGAATTAGTGCACTGGGACTAATTAGATCGCCAGAAAGGCAATGGGTTCGAATCCTATCCGGTACATCACATTGCTACTTATTTATCAAGTATTAGTTTAAAAAAGCTTATGTAATAACAATTTCTGAGATTACTGTATCAATACGAGTGAGGTAGCACATTGATGTTACCCAAAGTGCGAGCTTGTACACTGAAGCAAATGCCTTGCTACTCAGTAGTACACTCGCAATCGTCCTTGACCATGTCGGGGGAAACCTAGTGTAATTTTTCTGACACTAGCACCAAAATAAGGACGAAAAACCACTCCGAACCAAATGACCTAATCAACCTTGCGCTAGAGCAGAAAAAGATCTAAAATTTAGTATGTATATCAAGACATTAACACATGGCAAGTATGATCAGCTTACCAACTAATTGTAATGATGTTCAGTAATATCAGCAGACCTACTATTACACCCTCTGCGATGATAATTTTCGTCGTATCCATTTTAGACAGTAAACTTGCGGATTATTATCCAACTATTTAGACTTCTGACTTCAATAAAAGTTTCATTTTTAGAAAAAGAAACAAACCGGAAGTAACAAAAACATTCTAACCCGTAATTAGGAAACGAGTTGGAACAAAACATTATCCGTCCCAATATCACGAAATGTCACACGTTGAAACAAAAAAATGGCAATACGGTGAAGTGGGGGAAAACCACTCTGTTCATGGTACAAATGAAAACTTGTTAAATAACTGAAACCTTGTCTTGTAACCCCCCCCCCAAAAAAAAATTAAAAAAATAAATAAATAAAAAACTGAAAAATGACGGGCAACGTACACTTTAATCAAAAAAAAAAAAAAAAAAAAAAAAAACCATCGACTCAAAAATCGTGGAAAATATAACTTTCTTTATATTATTTGATAACTTACTGAAATCGACAAATTGATAATATACATATCTATATGGACACATTTTACAACTAATTAAGGAATAATTAGCACTATCTGAAAACCCAATATAAGTATTAATTTCATGTAAAATAAATTGAAGCCCTGTTTTAAACAATGATTTCTAGAGAAAATGGTACACACCACATAAATAAATAAATAAATAAATAAATAAATAAATAAAGAAAGAAAGAAAGAAAGAAAAAAAAGAAAGAAAACGTCCTTTCCTCGAGTACAATAACACTGTTGTGTGAAATTTAACACTCAAAATAAACACATCGCAACCCTTTGTCAGCTGCTAACTTTCAGCTCCTATTTTCTATCTCTGCGTACAATAGTTGCGAATATTGATAGTTCCGAGTATCCTAAATCCCACTAAACCATTGTCACTTAGCAAAGATCTAAACATTATTTCTTCATGTTCTTCCAAAATAGGCAGCATAGCACTAAACATCGCATTATCAATTTAATATTTTAAACACAGGCCATTTCAATAAAACTGTTATTAAATTCTCCTCTGTCGGTGTCGACGACTTTATCGTTACCGTCACATGATAAAGTCGGCATTGGCGGTAATTTGAGCTGTACATCCGGTTTTCGTGTCGGCAATGGTTCTTGTTTTATCTGCTGAATCTGAAAGTATATAAAAAAAAAAAAAAAAAAAAAAAAAAAATAGAACATAATACATAATGTGCTGTTTTTTTTAAAATTAATAATTAAAAAAAATAATGGTTCCCAATAGTTGATTTTGTAAAGAACTGTCAAAAACAGCGTTGCTCATCTGTAAAGACATGTGTAACTAGAGAAGTCTCTTGAGCGTAAAAAAAACCCCATTCAACACCTGCGAGATGATTCATTTTCATTAATGCAATCTTGCGCTCTTATTTTTACACTAAACCAATAAACTCAGATTTGAAATTTTGGAATACGACTTTACACTTGTAAAGATTTGATCATGTTGGTATATTTTTGTACAAAGTTGGATCAAAATCCATCCATAGATTAGGTCACGGCATTTGGAAATAGAATATAAAATTTGACCTTGAGACCTTTACCTTTGACATTGATACCTAAACGTGCGCGCTATGCGATAAATTGCCGCACGTTGGTTTACATTTTGGCAAGTTGGATAAAAATTCATTCAAGTTTCAAGTTTCTTATTACTCTTATTGTAAATTACAAAATTGAGAATATATATACATGGAAATATAAATACAGAGAAAGTAACATACTATGAAAACAGAAATTTGACCTTGAGAACTGACTTTCATAGATGTGAAAGTTATACAGCGGATACACCGAAATTTGAATTTGTGACCTTGACCTTTGACATACACACCTTCATGAGTTACGGAAACATGGTCTCATATTGTTATACGTTTGTGGTCAGTAAGATTAATATCCATCCATGGATGTGAAATATGGAACGAACACTGTTTCAGACGATCGGACAGATAGGCATGGACAGTCCTATTAACCCCCTCGATTTGGAATATTTGTTGGATCAGTACCATACAACTCCTCACTACTTACTTTTTTATGGAACTCTACATTTTCAGGGAGCGTTTCCATATTAACCTCCTGTTTGATATTAAGTACGGACAGTTCTTTTCTGATAGGACTGGTCTCTTTATCTTTGGTTTGAGTGACATGCTGTTCATCCACTGACGTAATCATTTTATTTCTATGTGTCGTCTGCGTTAACTTTTCCCTGTACACAACATCACCATTTTGGCTTGCCATTTGGTATTCACCAAACTGATGGCGAAAATTGTATTCAAATCCCTTCAATTTGCCTGTAAATAAAATTAGTAGCACATAGTAGTAAAACATACTAAGTTAGTAGATTTTAGACATACGAGTACTAAATTCCGTATGATGATTGCCGCCAATACAGGGAGAATTGATTTATTTTCACTATGCAGAAGGCAAAGTACCGATGTCAGGTACCGTGGTGCATTTCTTATGGTTGGAAATATACCAGAAAATGCATTTTTATGAATACTGACTATAACTAAATCGATCGTGAAAGTCCACATTGGCGTCATGGTCAATATGTAAAGGTGTGTCTGAAAATCCTCATACTCAACAAGACACAGAATTGACCGGCATTTAGAGTACTAGCATACCTATTTATATTTAAACAATGTCAAAACGCCAATGAATTTTTAAAAGTTATACCCCTTTATCATATGCAGCGTTTTTCGTCATTACGAAGAGCTTGCGTATATGTATATTAAATTAATTTTCCATTACCTTTCGAGTGGTTTGATTTCTTTTTCTCTGTTTTTCCATCACTATTTTTACATATTGGCGTTGATTCAAACAAAGGTCTCTTTAACGCTTTCAGCCGCAGTCGTTTCAGCATTGGGGTCATACTAAGACACGGAGTATGTGGTTTCTGCTGTGGTGATTGTTTGGTTTTTCCGGTCCTCGATACACTACCGGAACTTAAACACGATTCCCTTCCTGTTTTTACAATCCAATGTTCATGAGGTCTAACTTTTGACTTTTCGGGATGCCTTAGTTTTCGATTTATTTCGCTTTCTCGATTTTTCTTGTAATTTTTCTTCTCTTTAGAAGTAGTGACACGTTTCCTGGTTCTGAAATAGTTTTCATCGGCTTCGCATCCGCGTGCAACTACATATTTCGTCTGCTTTTCCTTTGACTGGTGTCGTGTTTGGAACTTTTGATCTAGTTTTCTCCGTTTCCGTCTATGTTTAATGTAACAATACCCAATTACAGATTTCAGTCTCCCGTTAGGAGTGTCTTCGTCATCGACGTCATGCTCTAGTCTTACCCAGACACGACCTCCTCTTGTTATTGAATCAGAAGTTTCCATCTGAAAGAGTAAACGTACTCACAGTCAGTTCTAGACTTGAAAGCTAAGCAGTATATTGTAATAGTTTAAAATGATTATGTCTTCTGAACATTTTCTTTTAATAAACTGAAGACAAATCAAGCACTTCAACAATATGTAATATGTTGTCATACCGTAGTTAAATCCTTAATTTTACCGAGGCGGAAGCGCTTTAAAGGCTAAGCTACGGTAATTGTATAGGACCAAGTGATCCAATGGCGCAAATGAATCATGAATGTGGATATGATAATTTGAAATAAAAAAGATTGATTAATTAAAGGGCTGATCAAGTAAACAAATTTGAGAAGACAAAAATGTACAATCAAACCTGTCTGTAAAGGTCACCTAAGAGAACCAGTAAAAGTGACCTTAATGGAAGATGGCCTTTGTACAGGTTCAAATAATATGAATAAAGAACAATTCTACTGGTCTTTATAAACAGTTGGTCCTTATATAGAGGTGGTCTTTAAGGCAGGTTGAACTGTACATGTACTTGTATTTGAACTATTTTTAATTATAATATGTGCTGTTATGGAGAAATTAAAAGTGATCTAGCAAACATGTAGTCCTGAGTTGAGAACAGTCATAGTTTTATGTCCATTCAAGAATATTCCCTTATATGGAGACTGTCAGTTAAGGGATGGAAGAGGAAACATGAGTTACCACAGAAAACTATCTAACTTTTAACATGTAGTATATAAATGCCTGGGTTATTTACTTGTATACCTACAATTGTGTTGTCAGTAGTGTCAGAACAAAGGCGATGGTCAGAATCCCTTGTCCATTGTCTTTTCGGAGTATCCGATACATTGGACAGTCGACGTCTCCTACTGGATGCAGATTTCACGCTGGGGGTCTCTGATTTTAATGACTTCAGTCTATGCTTAATCGTTCCTGAATGAACAGTATTGTGTGCATTTTCATTGTGTGTGCTTCTTTTTCTTTTACTTAATCCATGGTTTTCTATATCAAACTACAATTGCTATATACACACCTTTATAATAATAATAAAAACAATCGACTAGATACATCAAATACAAAATTACAACACATACAAACACACAACATTGCTTTTTACAGACAAGCATATAACAATCTTTGTTATATCATATCGTAGTACGTGTTGGGATGTTAAAATATTTCAATAGAAATGACAAATTATAGAGAGAATAGAAAATGGCCATGGGAAACTTTGTTGCGACATGGACTAATATTTTTCTCATTCATTTTGAATACGCTTAACATAACGTAGTCTGAACTTGGTGGCAGTAAATATGTGAAAACAACATGAAACATAGACATATGTCAGTGTGAAACTAGTTTCGAACGACCAAGTTCATATTATTAATGTTCTAATTCTCTTCAATTTTGAAATATGCTTTCCCTGGCCACTATCGTTTTGTTGTGTTTGTTGGATAATATGAGAGAGAGAGAATGAGAGAGAGAGAGAGAGAGAGAGAGAGAGAGAGCGTGTGTGTACCGAAACATTATCAGAGTAGAATTCAACAACCAGTTTCTGTCTATTAAAATGTGGCCATCTTGCTCCATGAAGGATCTGTCTGGTTAATACAGCAGATTTGAGGTCCATGTACTGAAATATAAAATACAGTCAAACATGTCTTTTCTAACGCATAGGGGAGCGTCTAGTTGTCGAAAATAAACCTTAAAGTCTTTCACATA
Organism: Anadara kagoshimensis; assembly: GCA_021292105.1. Lineage (NCBI taxonomy): Eukaryota > Metazoa > Mollusca > Bivalvia > Arcoida > Arcidae > Anadara > Anadara kagoshimensis. Next base: position 1,198,030 of record CM037867.1, on the reverse strand, counting down.
TTTAATTTATTTAGTTGATGGATTTTTCTTAAGTTTATTCTGTATATAAATATATTTTAATTAGTAACATTTAAGGTAATGTAACATTAACTTTGGTTTTATTTGGAGTGCGCAAGTCCCAGTACACTTTTTACAAGTGTTTGTGCCTAGATCTAGATGGGTGAAGTTAATGTGTTTTACTCCAAAATACAAAATTTCTTTTCATTTTGTCAGACGTTTAGTTCTTAAATGGTGAAGGAAATTGGGGTCCCTGGGCAATAATCACCGACCTTAAACCAACTAACAAACTCTCAAGCTAGGACTAGCAGCAGTCGGATTCGAACCTAAAATTCTGAATTAAGATCCCTTAGCTTAATCGACCATCGACCAGATGCCCTAGTTACATACTAAGAGGTAGTTTTACTGGGTAAGACTTCTTTTTGTAACTCTAACCAATGGAATTTTATGTTGAATTTTGAAAAAACGGTGTTGCATGCTTTTGTAGCGTTTCGTTAAAAAAATAAAAATTTAAAATAGAATTTGACATTCTCAGTATGTGTTTATTGAATATTTCATAACGACTGGTTATGACCATGCCATTGACATACATATCAACCTTTGATGAATATAGGTACCTACCGTGACAAAGCACTGGGTCCTTAACTTATCTATCCACAGAGATTCTTCTAAAATGGCCCCGGATTTCTGAAGAATTTTCTTCAATGCCTCTATAGTAAATGGTCTTGAAAGATTCTGGATATGGAGAGTTTTACTTTCAGAGGTCCTGGATAAAAACTGTGGAGAGTTTGGGAAGCTTAAGACAGGGTGATGTTCAACATGACCGATGGTTTTAACTGCATGACGAAAGGTTCCTCGTGCTTAAATGTGATTTGAAATAAAATTGTGAAAAATATTTATATGAGCCAACACAAAAAAGACACGACGCAGTGACCAAAAACGATTCTGATAATAAAATACATGAGATTTAAATCCTCTGGTCAAAATTTTACCAATTTTTGTGTGTTCGTGTAGAAGGAGCTCATTGCTGTCCGATATATTCATGGGTTGGTCAAACGAACTGTATTTTAGTATAATTTTGTAATTGAGCCAAATGTTGTTAAAGCGTACAGCGTATTTTTTTATTTGTATTGCTAGCATTTTGGAATACAATACCGTATAAAATAACATGTTGTTGTCAATTTATTTTTTTCAATGAGTTTTAATAAGTATGACTCGCAAACAATTTTATGCCCCCAAATATTGTGTTCCTTTTTAATATGCGTTAAGTAGCATATTGCTTTTTAACAACATAATAATTCTAAGCTTACATTTCTTTCTCTTCCGATTAAGTGTATCACTTGTCTGTTGTTTTTTGACTGCATCACAAACCCCGAGGGATCCTGTATCAACCATTGGTTCATTCTTCAACGATTTATAGTCAATATTTCTGTCGCTTTTAATTTCATTGGTAGCTGTACAAGGATTTTCATTGGCTGTTGTCTCTCTACAAAACACTTCTTCAACTCGCCCAGTTTCAAAACTTTCCAACTTTGGAATGACAGGGTGGACGTCAATGTCAGTTAGGATATCAAACTTCTCGGTTTTGATATTTTTTAAATTAAATGTATCTTTTTCTTGGACTTCAGTATTAATTCTATGTCCGGTCCTGTTCATTGTTCTCTGAAAAAGTGTTAATTTAAAGAAATTAATGAATATATTTAAATCCTTTTAACAATTGAGAAGTCAACGTCGGAAAGTTTATTTCTGGTCATCAATGTATAACATAAACAAAAAAATTATTAATTCGTTTCTGAATACTTGGCCATCAGCCTGTGAAATCCTGTCAAATGGGTAACTTTAAATCAAATAAGAAAATGTCACTTATAGACTTAATCATTTCTCTTGGTCTTTTCTGGGGAGACCACGGCTAGCTATAGCCTACTCGTTTTTTAACCCTGTAAAGTTGTATTTGCCGTTTTACTTGGACACGGGTCCTCGAAGTTGAGTCCTATACAAATGGTATTAGGTACTTTAGCTGACATTTTGTTCTGATCTGTTACATGTGTTAGAGGGACTTTAAGATCACAATCCTAGAAACTTTGTGAAATGTCATTTCACACGTCCATCCTATCTTGTATCCGAGAATCTTAATAAATGTGTTTACAACGATCTCGAAATCAAGGCTTATAGATTAAATTTAAAAAAAGAACGTGCGTATATGTATATACAGCTACGATGATTCGACATTATCCGTTAGCTTAGTATTAAACTTTCGACAGATCTGTACTGTACGTTCATAACGAAGCCCTTGGGACTCTATTTTTAAAAAATAAACTTCTTTATAAAGCCATTTCGTTATATTGTTATATATAGATTTATATAGAGCAGCTTTGACTTCGTAATACATGTATCTAAAGCTCAAAATGGTGTTTTAAATGTATTGGGAAATATTTCTTTGTCATTTGATTTATTTGATTCTATGGTGTCTTCTATCTTGAATTATGGGGCTGAGGTTTGGGGATTTCACCCAGCCGATGATATTAAACGTTTACATTTGAAGTTTTGTAAAATTATACTTGGTGTTAAAAAATCTTCCTGTAATGTATCTGTGTATGGTGAACTCGGAAGACATCCATTATCTTACATTAGAAATTTACGTATTATTAAGTATTGGTTGAAAATTATTAAAAACAAAGAAGCCTTTATATATAAATTTTACAATATGTTGAGGATAGATGCTGATAATGGTAACAGCTATAAAGGTCTTAATTGGGCATTTCAGTTAAAGAATGTGTTGTGTTATATGGGAATGCACGACATATGGCTTCAACAAGATTTCTTTATACCTGATTTTAACATGTTAAAAACAAGATTAAATGATCAGTACATACAAGAATGGTTTGGTAATATGTCTCATTATAGTAAAATTATATTATTATCAAAGGTTTAAAAAAGAATTTGAATTTGAAGAATATTTAAATGTTATTACAGAAAAAAATTTAGAAGTGTATTGACTCGTTTTAGAATATCTTCACATTGTTTAGAAATTGAGAATGGTAAGTTTTATAATGTGGAAAAGAGTATTAGACTTTGTAATTGTTGTAATATGAAAGTTCAAGAAAATGAATATCATTTTTGTTAGTGTGTCCTGTTTATATTAATTTACGGCGAAAATATTTTTCTACTTATTATTGTAACTGGCCTAACATACAATAATTTACAAGTTTTTTGTCTTCAAAAAATGCTTCTTTAATTAAGAAAACCTCGAAATATTTATATCATGCATTTAAATTGAGGGACGAAATATTATGTTTAATATAATCTACACTTTTTTGACAAATGTGTAACTTATTATACATGTTAACTAATACGTATACATAATTATTATATGTTATGCTCTCTTATCATATTGATTGTTTCTCTTTGTATTACATGTAATTTGTAACATATTTTGCCACCAGTTATGTAAAATATATTTGTGGCAAAAAGCATATATATATGCTTAATGCAATAAAGATTGAATTGAATTGATAATTGTTTCATAATTTTGGTCCAAGCACTACTGATGAGGAATTGTATTCCGAAACGGCCGGCTAGTGTTGTAAAATTAAAACTGGTATAATATGTAATTGAATTGTATTCAAGCATATTCGTTATATTCGTGTTTTACTGTATAAATAAATAGAGGGAGGGGGCTAATTTTATGACTGATTTCAAGAATGACGGCTGTGTTACTTCCTTAGTTGATATGGAGACGTAATCAACTACAGATAAAACGACAGAATGTTTAGTCTTTGCATTGCACCAAGGGCAATCTGCAGGCATGGCTCTTAACGTGCCACTCCTGCCATGTCGCGAGACATCAGATTTTAAGGTCTCTTCCGAAGGTCCATGATTTTATTTCTATATGCCGAAATCTTGGTGAAAGAAGAGTTATTACTTATTTTTAAGTATTCGTCAGGACAAGGCCGGAGTTCGAACCCTCGACATCCAGCATACGAACTCGGAGCACTCCACCAACTTATTACTCAACTACCGTAGTGGTTACGACGTCTAAGGTCAAAGGTAAGATATTATATATAGGGGTTGGCTTGGTGATTGAGATGGTAATTCTCACTAGCGGATCGTTTTATAAAATTAAATTGGTCGATACCACAAGTTTGACCGTATGTACATTAAGGGAAAATGCGGAAGATAAAAAAAACATACATGCACTTACCGTTTTGTAAATAACACGATGTCATAAACATTTGGTATGAAATACTGAACAATCAGTCATTACATCTCACGTCAGATTAAGTGAACAACAGCTCACATGCTCTATAAATACTAATTGTACCGTTGTCTCCCCGTGTTAGTTAATAATTCCTGTAACTCTCCGCTCTAGCTTTAGGTCCCCGGAGTTTCCAATGAGTGTCTAAAACAAATATTATACTCCTAGTGATATAGACATACATTCCATAAAGACAGGACACTTTGTCTGGGAGTCCAAAAACCTGTTATGCAAATTGTACAATTATCATCATTCATTTTTAGATTTTTTTTATGCTGTCCAAAGGGAGAGCATATAGTTGGTCCGTCCGTCCGTGTGGTGCGTTTGTCCGTCCGTCATAATTTTGTCTGGAGCATAATACAAAAACTGTAAGATATATCAATATGAAACTTCATTGCTAGGTACAAGTGCAGTGTACAAGAACCATAACTCTATTTTCGTAATTCAGGAGTTATTGCCCTTTGATGTTTTCATACTCAACACAGAAACTGTAAGTGGTATCATTGTGAAACTTCATTGCTATATATATCTTGATAAGCAGTAGGATAGCCAACCCGGCCAGCGCATTGATTCATCAAACAAAATTTCACGCGCAGACAAAGTGAAAAAATTGTCAAAAATTTGAATTCACTCGAGGCGGTAAAATTACATAATATTTATTTCACTGCGAGTTTTTAATACTATTTGTAGTATTTTATCGTCTTTTGAGGACAAAAGTAAGTCATTAAAGACGATTTTTATCAAAGTCGGTGAGAATTTAACAATTTAAATCGTAATTGAATGTTAGGCACCGGCGAAAAATTGAAAACTGAAACTTTAAAAAATATCATTCTGTGTACACAGTTCCTCATACACCAAAGATGTTTTTACATGAACGAAAAGAACTTTTTCTCACGGTTATTTTAATGTATAATTTGTCAAATAATTTTCTTTACACAAAAAACGTACCAGTTTCAAATGTCGAAAAAATCGATGACATTGCCGGATTCTCGATCATGGGCCGCCCCCTTTCCGGCTAATTTGACACAGAAAAAATGCTAAGACAGCTTCCTTATTGTATGTAATGTATAAATTTGATAATCGAGAGACGCTGTGGATATATTTTTGTTGAAATAAAGTAAGTTTTTCCTTAAAACTATTGTATTTTCACCCCATTTCTCGTCTAATCTGCCGATTTTTTGGAACTACTTCTAGTCGGACATATTTGATTAGCATTCGCCCCGGTTCGATCCCAATTTTTGCATGCAGAAAATGTCATCGTGTATTTTGGACAAAATAGTCAAGCTTTTTGACTTATTTGTCATGTATGATCGATCTGCATGGCTGTCGAACACATTAGATACGCATGTGTTCTAATTTTACCCATATGGACTCGGGATCTGTACCAATACAGTGTACAGTGCAACCTGCTCATGTAGGGCTAGTTAGGGACTCAGAATTACTGAAAATTACCAACTAATTTTGCTTTGCTAGCAAAAAATAAACAGAACCTGTCTGTCATATCAGTACATATCATTGGATAAATAAGGTAACATCATTAAAGAGGGTTAGACTGGATTTTTCTTTATGAAATATTTCCCAAAATGAGGAAACATCTCCCATATGTTAGTTTAGCCAGAGTCAACACAAGATTGGTCTTTATTATTTAAATTTTTGTTTCTGTTCTGATGCCAATTACCCCGGCATTATTATTTTAGTACAATTTAGACATAAAAAATTGATTATTTTGCTTCATTAAAAGTTTTAAGTCAACTTGACATATCACAAATAACATTTAAAATAGACTATGTGGAAGTAGGAAATAGGAAAAGTGAATACCAATCATGTGGATTTCATTTGACTTGGTTAAAAATTTAACTCCATATTATAATGTTTAAATACAGATCTGTAAAATATTTAGAAATTTCAGTAGTTTCTGTAAAATTGTAAAATTCCGATAAATAAATATCACCTTCTTTCAGGAAAATTCATGGGAACTGGTTTGATAATAACATTAAGAAATAAGTTTATGCAAATGCAGTGAAATTCTTGACACAGTGTATCCAAATGGGCATTATTAGTTTGAAATAATTGTAATACACTAGGCCTATTCCAGATTTATTGATTTATCAGTTAAATTTAGAATTGATTGGTTGGTATACACACTCCATTCAAGATTACTTCAATTATAATCAGGTAAATGAGATTAAGGGGGGAAACTAGGTACAGGGATGAAGATTTGCAGGGGCCCAGTAGCCAATGGCTTCTAAAATCGAGTGTGGGTCACTTAATGTTTACACATTTTAGCCATTTATTACTGTTACAAATTCTTTTATGAAGTGAGCTGGACCCAAACTCTAAATAGTTAGGCTACATCCCTCAACAAGAGAACTGGCAAACTTTCTTACATAGTAAGATTAATATTTTAACCTATGCTGTTACCTGTATGCTACACTTCAGACAAAGTGCATGAAAAGCATTTCATGTGGTGAAAAAAAGAGGTATTCAGTATCAAGAGAAGCATTCAATTCATATATGTGTAATGGTATAAAATTCCCAGTATGTTAAGGATATTGATATTTTGTTGATTTTTTAATTCTATATAAAATGAAACATTCATAAATGTTATGTTTTAATTTACATGAAATGAGACATTCAACATTATTACAATTTACAAAGTTGGTTTAGTCACACATAATGCATTTTTCTTTAAAAATGTTCCATTATGTGGAAACAGTAATAACCATGAGTGTTCATTCTAGGATTTTTTTCAGATGGGTTCATTTCTAATAAAATTCCTCTAATAAGTTGATTAACATCAATAATTTTGCATACATCTAATGTTTGATGTGACTTGTAGTCTTTTAGGCTGATGTAAAAGCTTTTGTAATGAAGTATTTAAAAGTTTCATATAATGTAGCTTTGACAATGCTATCAAATATTTTGAACTTGCATTTGAAATCTAATTTCAAATGTGGCCCACTATGGCCTTTACAATGGTGCCATTTGGCAAAATAAAGGATCAACAGCCCCTTTCTAGAATGAACACTGCCATATGATCCCATTGATTTATTTGTAAATGATTTATCTATTTATCACAGCCAGAACAACTAGAAAGTACCTGCCCCCCCCCATATAATCACCTGCTTGTGTAGTTTCTAAATTAAATTTGATAATTTAGACAATTTTAGTCCTTTTAAATGCTATTATGGCCCACTTGTCATTCATTTAACAAACAACAGTATGACAAAATTTCAAACTATCTGCCTGTTCATGATTTTTTTTAACTTTTTAGTAATTCAATATCTTTTATTTTTTAAATGTTAATTTTGTTCATATAAAAATATTTGTTTTATTTTTCCAAAAAATATCTGAGGTTACTTTCCATGATACCCATGCCACATTTCATGTTAGTACCTTGAGAAAAGACAAAATGCAACTTATTTGGATCTCTTTTTATGTATTTACCCTATTTATCACCACTAACATGCTCAAAATACTGTGTCCCAGCTCTAACTTATTTCTCTGTAGAATGTCTGATTTATTTATTTATTTATTTATTTATTTATTTATTTATTTATTTATTTATTTATTTATTTATTTCTATTTATTATCATCTCTAACCTGCTAGACATTTTGTAACCTGCTCAACATACTGTGTCCCAGCTTTAACTTATTTCTCTGTAGAATTTCTTATTTATTTATTTATTTATTTATTTATTTATTTATTTATTAACTGCTGACATATTGTGTCCCAGCTCTAACTAATTTCTCTGTAGAATTACTTATTTATTTATTTATTTATTAACTCCTGACATATTGTGTCCCAGCTCTAACTTATTTCTCTATAGAATTATTTATTTATTTATTTATTTATTTATTAACTTATTAACTGCTGACATATTGTGTCCCAGCTCTAACTTATTTCTCTGTAGAATTATTTATTTATTTATTTATTTATTTATTTATTTATTTATTTATTTATTTATTTATTTATTTTTTGTAACCTGCTCAACATACTGTGTCCCAGCTCTAACTTATTTCTCTGTAGAATTTCTTATTATTTATCATTTATTTTTTTTAATGTAGGCCCTATTTATTTATTCCTGTTGGGGTCCTAAAGTATCTCCATCAACAAACACATGTCATATGATGTGTGCCAGATGAGGATGCCTGTTGCAAAAAAAATCGATAAATACAGTACAGACCTGTACAAAGTTTAGCATCCAGCTAACGAATTAGTGCCGACAGCCCATATTGGTCCCTCGTTTGGTGTTTATAAATATCGACAGCAGTTGCCATCTATCTCTCAGCAGCTTTTCGACCGCTACCTTTCCATACCTTAGGCACTCGGCAGTCGGGCTTTGACTTCTTTTGGTTAGCTTAGTGTTAAACTTTCGACAGGTCTGTACTGTACATCGCGTGTACTGTGTACATACAGTAGACAGTTGACCTATATATTTGACAGGAGAAACGTTGTTTACGTCATTACGTTGGAACAATGCTTATCAAGGTCGCGGCCATATTTGTTTTCATTGACAACAAGACGTACTGAAATCATGCTGTTGGATTTTTGCAATTTTCGCATATTTAACCCTCATGCACCAGGTACGATAATTTACAGGCGTAAACTATAATAATTTTCTGGCATTGTATTAAAATTTCTAGGAAAAGTATTCTTTACACAAAAAACGTACCAGTTTCAAAAATGGAGAAGAAATTTCTGTTGATTTTCAAGAGAAATCGGTTATCGTCGGGATATCAGTAATTTTAAGTAAATGTGGCGTTTTATCTCGGACTTTTTGATACATGTAGAAAGTTTAATTAATTCCTCACACGCTTGCATCATATTCGTAGCTAGAAATGTTAATTTTATGGTATAAAAACGATTCTGAAAATGGCGAATTTTTTTCGGGTTCAGACACTTGCCAAAAAGTAATCCCTTTTTATTTACCGCGGAAGGTCTCAAATTTTAAAACCAACGCACAATTTGGACTTGGCTATCCTACTGAAGGAGAATTGACGTATCGCTGACCACACCCACAATGTTCCGACAAAGGTCCGGCATGCTTGAATTACACGCAAAAAGAATGAAAACTCGCCCTGAATTGCGTCTTTTAATGACGTCACTGACACAAGTAACTTTTGTAACAAAAGAGTCTATACTTAATAATGAAAATACCGGTCGGTAACCAGCTACAGGTGAAGTGGCAGAGGCGGACAGTTCTGGGATAGTGACAGAGGCGGGCAGTTCTGGGATAGTGGCTGAGGCGGGCAGTTCTGGGATAGTGACTGAGGCGGGCAGTTCTGGGATAGTGACTGAGGCGGTCAGTTTTCGGATAGTGGCTGAGGCGGCCAGTTCTGTGATAGTGACTGAGGCGGCCAGTTCTGGGATAGTTACTGAGGCGGACAGTTCTTGGATAGTGGCTGAGGTGGGCAGTTCTGGGATAGTGACTGAGGCGGGCAGTTCTGGGAAAGTGGCTGAGGCGGGCAGTTCTGGGATAGTGACTGAGTCGGCCAGTTCTGGGATAGTGACTGAGGTGGGCAGTTATGGGATAGTGACTGAGGCGTCAGTTTTGGGATAGTGACTGAGGCAGGCAGTTCTGGCATAGTGGCTGAGGCAGGCAGTTCTGGGATAGTGGCTGAGGCGGGCAGTTCTGGGATAGTTACTAAGGCGGCCAGTTCTTGGATAGTGGCTGAGGCAGTCAGATTTGGGATAGTGACCGAGGCGGGCAGTTCTGGATAGTGACCGAGGCGAGCAGTTCTGGGATAGTGACTGAGGCGAGCAGTTCTGGGATAGTGGCTGAGGCGGGCAGTTCTGGAATAGTGACTGAGGCGGGCAGTTCTGGGATAGTGGTTGAGGTGGCCAAGATCGTGGCTGAGGCGGCCAGTTCTGGATAGTGGCTGAGATGGCCAGTTCTGGGATAGTGGCTGAGGCGGACAGTTCTGGGATAGTGGAAGAAACTAGAATACCATGAGAAAACAACTGCCCTTCAGCAAGCGGACTGACACGCTTTTTCCTATCACTTCTTTGGGCGGACAACTTATTCAGGACTCCATGAGAAAACATCTGTCGTTCGGCAGACCGTAACGCTTTCTAATTCCACCGCTTTGGGAGGACATATATATAATCTTATCGGTTAGGTTTGAGACGACCGGCCACATAAGAAAACAACTGCCCTTTGGCAGGCAGACTGGTAAACTTTCTCATTTCACCACTTTTGGTGGACAAACGATGATTATTATTCAGGTGTGAGACTCCCGATTGTAAACTTACATCGAGACGCCGCCAGCTATAGGCGAAGGTGCAGAAAGTTTGCCTGTGCGTTGCGCTGATGGCATTTTACATCGTTATTCGTTATCGTGCCAAGTCTACCGTGACACGGGACCTCGTTTATTTTAAGTTCCCTTCCGAAAGAACCGTGACTTTCATTTCGTAATGCCCAGTGCTTGGCGAAAGAAAAGTCACTACCCACTTTTAGGTCTTGGGTCAGACCCGGCTGGGGGTCGAACCACGACCTCCCACTTACGAAGGGATTCTTGATCTAATGACAAAGTGGTCTCAAGTTCTGGGGATCTCGACTATGGATGGATAAAAGCACAAATGACAAAAGCGTGTCCATTTGCGACTTTCCCGACTTTGGCGAACACTGGGTCCAATGAAATAAAAAGTTGTTTTTTTTTAAAATGATATTTATGTGTCTCACTTATAGATGGAATGTGGCAGGCATAGAGAGATTTAAATCATATCAGAATTACTTTGGCATAATCAATGCAACTTTTTTAAAGAAAGAAATACATGTATTAAATACATTTTAAAATGGTATATACAACATGTACATTATATTATAATTTTAGTATGCATTTTTTTATTATTCACATATGTTTGATACAACTAATGTTTTATAATAAAATTGTATGAAATTAGCAAATATAACAACAACAACATCATCATCATCAACAACAACAATATTAATAATAATAATAATAACAATAATAATAATAATAATAATAATATTAATAAAATAATAATAATAAACAAAAACTAGGATGTCAGGTTGATCATCGTGATTTGTAGATCCCGGTTAGTAGCCTGTGTACTGTAAACACCGTCGGATAAAATGTGTTGTCACAAGACGGAGTCCGCGTGGTATAAAGTTATATAATGAATGTACTTTTAATAAATACACGTAGGGCAGTAGTGTGACTGCGGTTTTTTTATACTAAACTTGTGCTTTAGTCTCAGTGAACAGGATTATTGTATTTTCAATCGAGTTAATCACGGGGAAATTTATCAAGGTATGTTTCTTGTTTTATTTCAATGTGTTGATATCGTCGTATATCATTCTTTGAATCTTATATTAAACCTCCAAAAAGTGCTAAACGAAAATATGACAGTATGTATAGGTCGCGATGACCACGATGTAAAACTTGACCATGCGTTTCGACAATGTATGCATAATAACTATTTAATCATTGAGTAGCAATTTCTTACAGATTTACCCCTCTTATACAATTACATGTGATTTTTTAAAGAACAAAATGTTTATAGGAGAGAGAGAGAGAGTCAGAGGGGGAGAGAGAGACACTCGGAGAGAGAGAGAGAGAGTACTGTTTGCAAGCACTAATTAAAATATTTTTGTCCGCAACAAATAATATAGTATGCAATGTTAAAAATAGTCTTTTGTTTGAATACTAGTATGAGAAATATAGTGACTTGGTTCGACTATTTAAATTCAACTTTTTAACATGCTTTAATTCAATTTTCAATTGTCATGCCAATCTTTTTTTTTCAATTTTTACTATTTATCTTTCTTTTATATAAAAACTATAAAAATATAAAAATGTTACTTTTAAAAGGCAATAACTCCAAAATGATTGGATATTTTTGAAATCTCTTATGTACCTCTATGCTCCGTAAGTGGGAGGTTATTTGTTCGAACCCCAGCCGGGTCTGACCCAAGACTTGAAAGTGGGTAGTGACTGTTCTTTCGCCAAGCACTCGGCATTACGAAATGAAAGTCACGGTTCTTTCGGGTGGGAACTTAAAATAAAGGTCCCGTGTCACGGTGGGCTTGGCATGCTAAAGAACCCTGCTGTATAATGCCATAAGCGCAACGCACAGGCAAAATTTCTGCACCTTCGCCTATAGCTGGCGACGTGTCGATATAAGTGAAATATTTCTTGACTGGGACGTTAAACACCATTACTCAACTCAACTCTATTTTTCATACTGATTATTTTTGCATCAATACTTTTTATCTATCTCTAACAATTTTAATGAAAATGGCCGAAACAACAAAAATCACAAAAAGTATGACATTTCAGGGGCAATAACTCCAACATGGATGATCATATTTTTATGAAACTTGCTTATCAGTTAGATCTTGTCATGTTGCTCATTTTTCTAATTTATACTCTTTATCTATCTCTAATAATTCTCAAGAAAATAATCAAAAGCTATAAAAATATGTAAAAAAAGAAAGAAAAGAACTTTAAGGGGCAATAATTTCTAAATTGTCTATCAGATATTTATAAAACTTCATACATAGCTAGAATTTGTCATGCCAATCTTTTTTAAATTGAAAAAAACCCAATAAATATCTTTAGTAACAGCTTATATACACGCTATGTGTAATAATATTGTGATATTTTGTGCAAAAATGAGGATTGTGATTAATGTTATTATTATTATTATTTTATTATTATTATTATTATTATTATTATTATAAGCGTGGGTACGTGTGTCAAATTATTTCGTTTACATGTATTTATAAATTGATGAAATTATTTATTTATTTATTTATTTATTTATTTTTATTGTTTGTTTGTATGTTGCATAATGTTATTGCTATGCTTATATATATATATATATATATATATATATATATATATATATATATATATATATATATTATATATATTATGAATAAAAGAAAAAACAGCTTATATACTTATATACAACCAAAAATTTAAAGGTCGAAATTTAGGCCATGACCTTTGACCTTGACTTCATTTCGACGGCCATGTAAAAAGAAATCAAATCTAAAAGCCCCATGTTATTATCTTTACAAATACAATATAGTCAAGATATAGCAATTTAAAGCTGTTTTCAAAAATTGTAAATTTAACACAAAAACGTGTAACCTATTTTTCAACCAAACTTCACGAAATGAACAAACTTTAAGATAAAGACTATGTAGAATCCAAATATTACATAAGTTTTTGCCTCCAATGAGCGGTTCAAGAAAAGATTTTTTAGGTTTTGTCTATTTTTTAGTAACAACGGCCATCTTGGATACTCGTTCGTTATGATTTGAACAAACTATTGTTGGACTCTGTCAAGGACCTTCCACAGCAAATTTGGTTTCAATTGGCCCAGTAGTTTCGGAGGAGAAGATTAAAGTTTACTGAAGGACACACAGACGCACGCTTCGCGCACATGGCCTTGCCAGGTGAGCTTAAAAGCCACTGGAAATCAGCCTTGAAAACATATATCAAAACCCTGAATCCTGATACATTAATTATAAAGTAAAAACATACCAGAGTTGAGATTTGAAATAGAAGTTTGCTATTTCTGTGTCATGTGCTACTGACTTTTGAATGTATTATTTCATAAAAAACTAAAAGCTAAAATATGTTACAATGAGAACTAAATTGCTTGAGATCATTTCCTGTTCTTTGTCCATTCAATGAAAATTGTCAATAGTTATACTTTTTCAGTTAGGTTATGTGTTCAGAAACAATATTTATATGACCGTTTACCTATTTATTCTTTTAAGATGCAGATCTGTCTGGTAACCGATAATAAGACTTTTTTGAAATGTAATTAAAACAGGAATTCTTTATCTTTTAAAATATTATGGTCTCCAGGCTGAAAATATGCGCTAAAATCCAACCACCATTTATTTGTAAGTCTTGAATACCAGTACATGTAATAAGATTGAAATGGAGATTTTTTATTGTAAGACCATAGATATACAAAATTTTGATTGAGCTAAATAAGTATATTGCTAAAATATTTAACAGCAAAAGTTTAAGTTGTTTTTTATTTTTGTGTTAATTCCTGATAGATATATGCATTTGCGTTTCAACCATGAACCCCAAAAAACAACATCTTAATGATTTTCTTCTAGTTTTGCATTAATATTCCGTTGCCATGGTAACCAATATCTGACTAAATTGATGAAAAAAAGACTAAGTCGTATGCTTCTTGATAATATTTGACAAAATTAATGCAAAACTGAAAAAAATGCCGTGAAATTTATTTATGATAATTTCAATATAATCAAGGGGTTAAGATAACAGTTTCCATTTTACAAAAAATTCACGACAAAAATCCGTGTAGCATCTTTACAAAAATCCCATAACAACACAGTGCGTGAAAAAAGAGGGCTACGCCTCTGACAAGGGTTTTAGTCTGTCAATAAATCTCTCTCATTCCAACGCAGAAAAAAATCACACATGCGCAAGTACACATTTGGACACAGTCAATATTCAGGAAAGGGGTGACAGGTTTCGAATCTAGCTAGTTGTTTACATTTCCGTGACAAAAAATACGACAGAGTTGGTGTCGCGTGTTTTTCCTCAATTTTTGTCAAATGCTACATTAATTTTATCGCCAAAAACGTATTCTTTCTTTGCGAAATGGAACCTCAACATTACAGTCTCCCCCCTTATAAAACAATACAGTGGTCAAAAATTGCCCCTGGCAAGTAGATCCGGGTACTCTTGAACATTTTTACAGGTAGTGATCACAACTTGGAAGAACAGGTAAGTGAAAGCATGTGTTTTTTTTCATTGTGGTCCCCGCGATCATGGCTGCCAAAAAAGTGAACATGTGGATGTCTTATTCCTCCAAATTACAGTGAAAAACCACCTTTAAAAGTATTGTCAACTCGTTGTTTAAATCGATTTCGAAATTTTTTATTTTTTTATCGGGGAAATTTCCACATCATATTTTATTGTGAATTGGTCTTTTTTGAAAATGGCGCGAATTCGGATTGTAAGAGTAACTCGTTTGTAACTACAGCGGAAATAACAAGTCACTCCATCAAGACATTTTTTTGGAGGAGGGGGTTGTCAAAATTTGAACATAAGCACCTTTAAAAAGATTAAATTGCATTTTTTCCTGTATCAATTATGATAATATAATATGCTTGGGGTTCCAATGAAGTAATATTCCCCACTTTAATTTTGACGCCATTTTTGACAATGGACAATTGATTTGTTTTGGAAGGGGGGGGTTGTCAAATTTGAATACAAGCGCCTTTAAAACGGTAAAATTGCATTTTTTTTCATGTAATATTTTAATATGTATATTATGTTTTATAACATGTGACACGCTAAATAAACTATATGAACTGAACTGAACTGTACCAGCTGTGACAATATAATATGCTTGGGGTTCCAATGAAATAATATTTCCCACTTTAATTTTGGCGCCATTTTTGACAATGGACAATTGATTTTGTTTTTGGAAGGGGGGTGTCAAAATTTGAACATAACCACTTTTAAAACTTAATCGCATTTTTTCATGTACCAGCTGTGACAATGTAATATGCTTGGGGTTCAATGAAGTAATATTTTTCACTTGAATTTTGGCGCCATTTTTGACAATGGACATTTGGGGGGGGGGGTTGTCAAAATTTGAATATAAGCACCTTTAAAAAAAATGCATTTTATCCTGTATCATTTATGACAATATAATAATTATGTTTGGGGTTCCAATGAAGTAATAAATCCCACTTTAATTTTGACGCCATTTTTGCCAATGGACATTTGGGGGGGGGGGGTTGTCAAAATTTAAATATAAGCACCTTTAAAGCGATTAAAATGCATTTTTTCCTGTACCACCTGTGACAATATAATATGCTTGGGGTTGCAATGAAATAACATTTTCCACTTTAATTTTGGCGCCATTTTTGACAAGGGGCATTTTCTTTGGAGGGGGGAGGATGTCAAGATTTGGAAATAAGCACCTTTTAAACCATTAAAATGCATTTTTTTCCTGTACCAGTTGTGGCAATATAATATGCTTGTTGTTTTTCCTTAAAGTTCATTCAACCTGTTTTGCACCAGACATTTGTTGAAATTTTTTTTTGCTGGAAAATCACTAGGAACAATTATAATGTGCTTGTTTCTTTTCTAGTTCATTTAACATGTTTGTAGCAGGAATTTTGTGATTTTTTTTTATTCTGGAAAGAGTCATTGTATATGACAGTTTTTTGAGACTGAAGACTTCTTGTACATAACTACTGAAGACTTCTTGTACATAACTAGGATCCCCATTGTAAAGATATTTTCACAATTTTGTGGGTAAGGACAATTAGATTAATTTGCTAGTATTTCAGTTGTTTGTCAAATATGATTTTTAGTTCTGGTTCCCTAGGGATTAACTATCATTTGGTAGTAATTTTTAGTAGGTAGTAAACCCTGTTGAGCATTGTTTTGTGTCTTTATAAGTGTTTTCAAGATATTATTCGTCCTATGTTTCCATTCCTGGTAGCCAAATTCACCATTGGCTACTACTTTCTGAAGAATTCTTTTTTAAAAAAGTAACATATTTTAGCAAATTTGTGGAAAAATACTTCAAAAGGACTATATTTTCACAAATTTTGGAAATTTGGCTACTAATTATTTTAAATTTGTAGAAACCTAGTTTATCTATGTGAGTGTTGGTATTTAAGTGTCCAATATAAAGGGTCTTTCTTCCATGTGAGCATTGGTATTTAAGTGTCCAATATAAAGGGTCATTCTTCCATGTGAACATTGGTATTTAAGTGTCCAATATAAAGGGTCATTCTTCCATGTGAACATTGGTGTTTAAGTGTCCAATATAAAGGGTCATTCTTCCATGTGAACATTGGTATTTAAGTGTCCAATATAAAGGGTCATTCTTCCATGTGAGCATTGGTGTTTAAGTGTCCAATATAAAGGGTCATTCTTCCATGTGAACATTGGTATTTAAGTGTCCAATATAAAGGGTCATTCTTCCATGTGAACATTGGTGTTTAAGTGTCCAATATAAAGGGTCATTCTTCCATGTGAACATTGGTGTTTAAGTGTCCAATATAAAGGGTCATTCTTCCATGTGAGCATTGGTATTTAAGTGTCCAATATAAAGGGTCATTCTTCCATGTGAACATTGGTGTTTAAGTGTCCAATATAAAGGGTCATTCTTCCATGTGAACATTGGTGTTTAAGTGTCCAATATAAGGGTCATTCTTCCATGTGAACATTGGTGTTTAAGTGTCCAATATAAAGGGTCTTTCTTCCATGTGAACATTGGTGTTTAAGTGTCCAATATAAAGGGTCATTCTTCCATGTGAACATTGGTGTTTAAGTGTCCAATATAAAGGGTCTTTCTTCCATGTGAACATTGGTGTTTAAGTGTCCAATATAAAGGGTCATTCTTCCATGTGAACATTGGTGTTTAAGTGTCCAATATAAAGGGTCATTCTTCCATGTGAACATTGGTGTTTAAGTGTCCAATATAAAGGGTCATTCTTCCATGTGAGCATTGGTATTTAAGTGTCCAATATAAAGGGTCATTCTTCCATGTGAACATTGGTATTTAAGTGTCCAATATAAAGGTTTGATGTTCCTCAATGTGATTATTGGTGTTAGGTGTCCATTACAATGGCTTGTTCCCCCATGTGAGCATTGGTGTTGTGTTCATTACAATGGCTTGTTCCCCCATGTGAGCATTGGTGTTGTGTCCATTACAATGGCTTGTTCCATCATAAAGTGTCCATCATAAAGGCTTGTGCAAAATGGGGAGACAGTTGTACACTTGTTAAAAATTGCTCCTCAATTTTAAATTTTAAATTAATTTTCAGAAATGTTCAATATTGCTCGATTCTGTCATTTTTGGCTTTTTTAGTGGAAATTAAAATTTTAGTGGAGGGTACAAAAACTCTTTCCTTCTTAACATCATGGGCATGAAAGTGACAATATCTAGCTCTCAATCAGAATCTTTTAGCTGCAATTAAATTAAAATGAGGAAAGAAACAACGGGATAAAAAAATTCAAACCCGAGTACTAATTTATACAGCATATCCATATTTTGTCAAGTCAAATCGACTGATTTTGTAAAACTTAAAATCAAAATTTACCTAAACTTGCTCACTTGCAATAATTTATATTCTTGATGGGGACATAAAACTCCATTCAATTAATTAATCAAGGCGGATACATGTTGCAATTTTTGTCAAATCAAGTATACAAATACTGTAAGAGTTATCCCTCTTTGTATGTTTATCATCCATAGTCATGTATGTATTTATGAATGGTTCTCAGGGAATTAAAAAAATTAGGGAAGTGTCTGGTAATTTTATTTTTCTTAAGAGCTGTGCCCCCCTTGGAGTTTTAGTTATGCCAGTCTGTCAATCGACCATGATTTTCTTGATTTTTCCGGATTTTGAGTTCTTTCTGATTTTTTCCTGAATTTGTTAGATAAACTCCTCAACCTAAAAAAAAAAATATGTTGGAATTATTTTAGTGTAAAGCATGTTTGTTTTTAAGTTTGTGTTTAGCTTGGCAATTATATATTGACATTCTGATAATGACCTTTATTTAGAATCAAAAACAGCATGCTTAAATTCATATAAGCTGAAAGTCTTTACGTACTTAGAGGGGAGAAATGCAGCCATTTATTTTCTTTTTTGATTTTTATCAATAAAAATCCCTTATAACCTGATTTTTAACTAAAAACCCTCCTGATTTTCTCGATTTTTTTAGCAAAAAAGTTTTTGACAGACTGTTATGCATTTTTCTTATCAGTTCTACTCCTTTCACACTACTGAACAGAGCAGGACATATTATCGGACTATATTCTAAGTGTTTGTTTTCTACAAAAATTTTCAATCGTTGGACATTTTAACTTCGCATTGTTATAATAACGCGTTTATACATTATATTTTGTACGTGACATAATGTGTTTGTGTTTACATTTGGATTACATAAAGCACTACCAAAATTTTAGTTGTCATACAGTTTACTAACCTGCCTTTACGGCCACCTCTGTATAAGGACCAACTGCTTTTAAACACCATTAGATTTGTATCCTAATTGTTCTTTATTAATAATTTTAACCTGGATATGAGGGTCACCTGCCCATAAAGGACACTTTTACTGGTTCCCTTGGGTGGCTTTTATAGACAGGTTTGACTGTATAGGTATTGTATCTGGTTGGTCGCGTCGTAATACGCATGTTTAGAGAAATCGTATTGTGATATATCGGTATATCGATAATATTGCACATCATTTATATTTCAAAGTGGTATCTTAATTTAATGATCTAAATGTATCAAACAAAGTTGGCTTGTTTTTTTTGTTTGTTTATTTTTTTAAACAAATTTCTTAGAATTTTTTGCAATTTTGGGAAGATATCTGAAATTTGAGAAATTTTTCCAAAATCAAAACACTATCTTAGCTGATTAACTCTGATCTTTAGTAAAATGATGTTTTAAATAATTTAATTTTGTGAAGCTTTTCTGTCCGTAATTAAACAACCAGATAAACATTTGTATAAATATTTATGGATGACAATATGTGTGAAGTCAGATCAACAGTAACATGGTCACACTTATATGCAGGGTTAGCTCTGTCATTTGCCAATTTAGCTATTGCTAATTATCATATTTTGCTGCAAAATTAGCTTCTTACTTGTATTTTTGCTCCAAAATTTTGATTAATTTCATGATGAAAATCACCGATTATTTTATTTTTTACAGTGTGAATCAAGAACAATCTTTACAGCAGTTTGAAAAATCTAAATTTGAGATGTTTCTTATTTTATGTATCTTAAACCTATAAATTGGCGTCTGAATTTTAAAATTAGCTAATTTTTTGGCTTCAACTTTTGGGATCCAGAGCTAACCCTGCATGTAATGCTATGGTGCAGTGTGTATGTGTGTACACATTTTCCCATTGTCACTCACCAGATTTCAGTGAAACCTTGTCAAAAGCATGTATGCTGTGTTTGCACTGTGCTTTGCCAATGTCACCAATTTCTACATTTCTTTATCTGCATGTAATGCTATAGTGCAGTGTGTGTATGTGTGTACATGTGTCATTAACACATTTTCCACTTGTTGCTGGGCAGATACTGTGGCTGGTTTTAATTTTGTTGGGTGCAATTTTCATGGAATCAGTAAAATCTATCATTTTGTTGGGTCATAAATTTGTGGTTTCACTGAATGTTGAAATTGTAGTATGGAACCTTGATAAGGAGGACCGTAAATCAAGACCTGACAATCACATGCTTCTTGATAATTTTTTGGTTTATCGATCTCTCTGTAGTATGAGTAATTAAAGATTAGGAATCGGTACTGAAATTTGTGTTTTGTGTAAAAAGGCTAGTTACCATAGATCCAATTGCAATAAAATATGGTAGCCTACATGTTACATGTTTGTTAGTTACTACAATATCTTTATACTTGTGGATAATATTTTGTGGTGGTCATAAATCCGCTAAACCCACATAAATTGAGCCCCCCTCCCCCCCCCCCAAAAAAATTGATTTCACAGTATTTAAGTGAAACTTTCTCAAAAGTATGTTTGCAGTGTATGCGCTTGGCTATACCAATGTCACCAACTGCACTTAGCAAAATTTTGGTGACCTGTACACCTGTAATTATGAGGTAATGACACATGCTAAAGCCAGTGATGGACTAGTGAGTGTCACTGAATAAACAGTCCTTAATGACTGGTATTGACACATGCTGAAGCCAGTCATGGACTAGTGAGTGTCACTGAATAAACAGTCATTAATGACTGGTTGGTATTGACACATGCTGAAGCCAGTGATGAACTAGTGAGTGTCACTGAATAAACAGTCATTAATGACTGGTATTGACACATGCTGAAGCCAGTGATGGACTAGTGTCACTGAATATAGTCATTAATGACTGGTATTGTATACCATGTGGTGGTGTAAATTGTTAATTTAAGTGTGAAAGCAAGACGATCCAATTAACGACAGGTAAATCACTGTAATGTCGGAGTGTGTCAACACTGCCCAAGGGTATACACTGGTGCCCTCCCGAAAGTGTAAAACAGGAACACGGAATAAATTTCGTGTTCAAAAGTCTCAGTAGAGTTATTGCAATCTATTACTGCGGAAACTTTGCATTCTAATCTCTCCAAACTGGGTCATCATAGCCACCTTGTGATATATTCTTTCGCATGTGAACTCCGGCCTGTGTATTATTCGACGATATACCATGAGTAAATGTTGGATTGTTTCTAAATCTAAGTTAGTTACAGTACATGATTAATGATATATACACACCTTTAACTTAACACCCCTATTAAATTGGATTCTTCCCAAGTCTCCCACTTTTAATTACTGGTAAATATAAGGTTTTTTAATCTACTGAGGCCTTAATTGTGACTTAAGACTTGGCATCTAAAAGACACGTGAGCTTATATGGTGCAGAATGTGCATGTTTCATGAAAAGTTGGTAGAGTGCTCGCTCCATAAGTGGGAGGTCATGTGTTCCAACCCCGGCCGGGTCTGACCCAAGATTTAAAAAAAAACCCATTAACCTTGTTAAAACTATTTTTAACATAGACCCTGGAAAAGCATCACATTTTTTCTCTTGTCGCTTTTTGAGAAGATTTTGTGCACCCATATATCACCATTGTCTAGTTTTCTTAGCCATGGTAGAGCAACGAACAAATAACACTGTATCATGGTTTCAAGCTTTACTGAAATCGACCCATTAGTTTCAGAGAGGTTGCCTATAGCCGGCAATGCCTCAATATAAGTGAAATATTCTTGACTGGGACGTTAAACACCATTACTCAACTCGACTCCACCTGGATTAAATTGTATTAAACATTAAATATAAGTGCATTTGTATTCCATGCCTTTTGAGAAAGATGTGGATATTTAATGTAAAGGTCAGTACTTCCAGACACTTCCAGTACAGAGTTATTTCCAAAACTATGAAGCACTATTTTACTAAACATGGTGCAAAGCAACATTAAAAGGTGTTCTTATTACTTGTCCTAGTTGATTTGCTCATTTTCCGGAAGTTATGACATTTATGTTTCTTAAGTAACCTTCAAATTTGAATCAAAGGTCAAGGTCACAGCTAAATTTTTTACCTGCAAAACTTACACAAATGGAGATAACAAAAAAGTGCCCACTGATGGTGGATCCTAATTCACTGAATTTGCTTGTTATATTTGTAGATGTGAAAAAGAGCTATGAGCAGAATCAACAGTTTGCTGAAGATTTTGATGTTATTGATGTAACAGCAGTAACAAAAATTAAGTAACCATATCAATATATATATATATGATCAAATGGCTGTTCAGTAAGGATAATATTCAATCAGTATGGTCTCAATAAGTGTGTTTTAGATAGCTGCTGTTCAACCCTGCTTTCATGTTGTAATTTGTTTTTGGTGGCTCATTTTTGGTCTTTTTGGTGTTAAAATTTTAAGTAGTGCTTTATTCTTTCCGCCAGCTTGACCCCAATACTTCTGACAAAGTAATGGATTCAGAAACCTTGACAGTGTTTTGAATTTTAACTAAGGATCATTGATGTATTGCAAAATCAATTTTTTTGAGTATACAAATGTAATTGATGATCAAATAATGGCATATAGTCCATTACTTACATTTGTCATGTAGTACTTTTGAGTTTTTATGCATGATTTTATAAAAATTTAAAAGTTGCACATAACATTCACAAGACTAAAACACTAAAATGTCTTGTTTGCTAATCCTGCATTCTTTTTCTTCCCTTTACTTCACTCTTTTTTATCCCATAACATTCATGTCATTATTTGTAAAGGGGTATTTTTGCCCTCATCGAGAAAAATGCTAAATTAGTTTTGGTCTTTATATACATCAATGTTCCTTGGTTAATTGTAAAGACACTGTCAAGGTTTCTGAATTCAATTCTTCATCAGAGGTGTTAGGATCAAACTTGAAAATATGAAATTCTGCGTTATAGTGGAGACATCTTGAAAGCATCAACCACTGCATGAGACCAGGAAAAGACTGGCAGTACACACCTTGAGACCAGACTAATTGATGAATCCTAACCTGTACAATCATAAGACACTCATATTGCATGCACTTCAGCAAATAATTATAAGCCAAATAAGTGAAATAATTTAAGAATATATGTCTGTTTAAATGATCACATATTGGGACCAAATTTCAAATAGCCTCAAACAGACCTTATAGATCAATGCCCCATGTCACGACAGCCATGGCTTATTAAAGAACCCTCTCTGCACATTGCCCTGACCTTATTCCAAAAGTTAATATTTCTCCCACTTCACCTATAGCTGGCAACGTCTCGGTGTAAGTGAAATATTATTGACTGAGACGTAAATACCCAATTCAGTCAAATACAAGCAGTTGATACCTACAGAATTAACATCATCAATGGCCTATTTGACTTGTTTTGCTGGGTTTTGTTGTGGTTTTCTCTTTGTAACATTGGCTAATGTCAAATAATGGGACACTAGCAAAATGCTTAACCAGTCAAGAGTATATTCACTTATATCAAGATAAATGATATATTGCATTTTTATGTACACTAATGAAGCTTTCTTTTGCAAGAAAAACGGGTGTTGAATTGGACCAATACCTGTCAATCATCGATGGAGGAAAGATCAGCAATCAGTGCTGTACACACATGGAGGATGGAGGTTTCATTCTGCAACCAGGCAGACGAACAAGACGATGATGCAGTATTATGTTATTGGATAGGTATATAAATGCAATACACACATGAACATATTAATCTTTTTAGTTTTGATTTTAAGCCTGTGTTTATTCTTAAATGGTTCTTCCGCTGTTTCAGACCAGACTGCTTCTTCTGTATGAAGAAAACAATCCTTACTGGCACTTAATATAAAAAGAAAACAATTTGTAGCTTAAAACATAAAGACTATAAAACCAATGTGTAAAAAATGAAACTGCTGTAGAACAAAGTACTGCTGGGAAATATCTACTATTTTAACTAACATTAAACTAGTTTTTCTATCTGATTTGACGAAATACAAGTTTTATCAAACACACGTGATACAGAATCTTGTATCACCACACTGTGGTGATACAACATTGGCGGTAAAGTGCACGTGCACTTTGTCATTGTGACATCACGTCATGTCAAATGTCATAACATAGTTCAGTGGTTTTCTGTGGTAAAATGTATTTTTTTCACATAAAGTATTGGGTTTTTTTTATTATTTTAAATAACCTAATTGGAAATGTAAGATAAAAATGTCATATACACAGTGTGTATATAATATGTATTTATATAGCTATGGACCACTCATTTGTACAATATTTGTTGGAAGATTAAAATCCAAATATCTTAAACAACACATTATATACCATGTTTTTTTACTATATGCAGTTCTTGTAAATAGTTGAAAATGTAATCAATGGTCTATTTGACTTGTTTTTCTGGGTTTTGTTGTGGTTTTCTCTCGACATTGCCTAACGTCAAGTTCATGGTTTTTCAGATAACAGAAGAAGATGAATTGGACTTCAAGGACCAGATGTGCCCCAAATGAAGACACTAGACGACAAGAAACAAAGAATCCAGGATCTCATTGTGGTATTTTTTCTAATTTTTCTGTAATTGACCTGGCAAGCTGAAAGTCATTTATTTGATCTTCACAGCAGTGCATTGCCAGGGAACTAGCATCTCAACTTTGAAGTCAAGATTATTTCACTTGATATTACAATCATAAATCTGATGATTTATGATGGCAGATTCTCCAATTAAAGTCAGTAGCTTAAATTGGGAATACATTGTAGCAGAAATACTTAACCAGTCAAGAGTATATTCACTTATATCAAGATAAATGATATATTGTATTTTCATGTACACTAATGTAGCTTTCTTTTGCAAGAAAAACGGGTGTTGAATTGGAACAATACCTGTCAATCATCGATGGAGGAAAGATCAGCAATCAGTGCTGTACACACACATGGAGGATGGAGGTTCATTCTGCAACCAGGCAGAATAACAAGACGATGATGCAGTATTATGTTATTGGATAGGTATATAAATGCAATACACACATGAACATATTAATCTTTTTAGTTTTGATTTTAAGCCTGTGTTTATTCTTAAATGATTCTTCCACTGTTCCAGACCAGACTGTTTCTTCTGTATGAAGAAAACAACCCTTACTGGCACTTATTATAAAAAGAAAACAATTTGTAGCTTAAAACATAAAGACTATAAAACCAATGTGTAAAAAATGAAACTGCTGTAGAACAAAGTACTGCTAGGAAATATCTACTATTTTATCTAACATTAAACTAGTTTTTCTATCTGATTTGACGAAATACAAGTTTTATCAAACACACGTGATACAGAATCTTGTATCACGACACTGTGGTGATACAACATTGGCGGTAAAGTGCACGTGCACTTTGTCATTGTGACATCACGTCATGTCAAATGTCATAACATAGTTCAGTGGTTTTCTGTGGTAAAATGTATTTTTTTCACATAAAGTATTTTTTTTTTATTATTTTAAATAACCTAATTGGAAATGTAAGATAAAAATGTCATATACACAGTGTGTATATAATATGTATTTATATAGCTATGGACCACTCATTGTACAATATTTGTTGGAAGATTAAAATCCAAATATCTTAAACAACACATTATATACCATGTTTTTTTTACTATATGCAGTTCTTGTAAATAGTTGAAAATGTAATCAATGGTCTATTTGACTTGTTTTTCTGGGTTTTGTTGTGGTTTTCTCTCGACATTGCCTAATGTCAAGTTCATGGTTTTTCAGATAACAGAAGAAGATGAATTGGACTTCAAGGACCAGATGTGCCCCAAATGAAGACACTAGACGACAAGAAGAAACAAAGAATCCAGGATCTCATTGTGGTATTTTTTCTATTTTTCTGTAATTGACCTGGCAAGCTGAAAGTCATTTATTTGATCTTCACAGCAGGGCATTGCCAGGGAACTAGCATCTCAACTTTGAAGTCAAGATTATTTCACTTGATATTACAATCATAAATCTGATGATTTATGATGGCAGATTCTCCAATTAAAGTCAGTAGCTTAAATTGGGAATACATTGTAGCAGAAATACTTAACCAGTCAAGAGTATATTCACTTATATCAAGATAAATGATATATTGTATTTTCATGTACACTAATGTAGCTTTCTTTTGCAAGAAAAACGGGTGTTGAATTGGAACAATACCTGTCAATCATCGATGGAGGAAAGATCAGCAATCAGTGCTGTACACACACATGGAGGATGGAGGTTCATTCTGCAACCAGGCAGAATAACAAGACGATGATGCAGTATTATGTTATTGGATAGGTATATAAATGCAATACACACATGAACATATTAATCTTTTTAGTTTTGATTTTAAGCCTGTGTTTATTCTTAAATGATTCTTCCACTGTTCCAGACCAGACTGCTTCTTCTGTATGAAGAAAACAATCCTTACTGGCACTTAATATAAAAAGAAAACAATTTGTAGCTTAAAACATAAAGACTATAAAACCAATGTGTAACAAATGAAACTGCTGTAGAACAAAGTACTGCTAGGAAATATCTACTATTTTATCTAACATTAAACTAGTTTTTCTATCTGATTTGACGAAATACAAGTTTTATCAAACACACGTGATACAGAATCTTGTATCACCACACTGTGGTGATACAACATTGGCGGTAAAGTGCACATGCACTTTGTCATTGTGACGTCACGTCATGTCAAATGTCATAACATAGTTCAGTGGTTTTCTGTGGTAAAATGTATTTTTTTCACATAAAGTGTTGGGTGTTTCTTTATTATTTTAAATAACCTAATTGGAAATGTAAGATAAAAATGTCATATACACAGTGTGTATATAATATGTATTTATATAGCTATGGACCACTCATTGTACAATATTTGTTGGAAGATTAAAATCCAAATATCTTAAACAACACATTATATACCATGTTTTTTACTATATGCAGTTCTTGTAAATAGTTGAAAATGTAATCAATGGTCTATTTGACTTGTTTTTCTGGGTTTTGTTGTGGTTTTCTCTCGACATTGCCTAATGTCAAGTTCATGGTTTTTCAGATAACAGAAGAAGATGAATTGGACTTCAAGGACCAGATGTGCCCCAAATGAAGACACTAGACGACAAGAAGAAACAAAGAATCCAGGATCTCATTGTGGTATTTTTTCTAATTTTTCTGTAATTGACCTGGCAAGCTGAAAGTCATTTATTTGATCTTCACAGCAGGGCATTGCCAGGGAACTAGCATCTCAACTTTGAAGTCAAGATTATTTCACTTGATATTACAATCATAAATCTGATGATTTATGATGGCAGATTCTCCAATTAAAGTCAGTAGCTTAAATTGGGAATACATTGTAGCAGAAATGCTTAACCAGTCAAGAGTATATTCACTTATATCAAGATAAATGATATATTGTATTTTCATGTACACTAATGTAGCTTTCTTTTGCAAGAAAAACGGGTGTTGAATTGGAACAATACCTGTCAATCATCGATGGAGGAAAGATCAGCAATCAGTGCTGTACACACACATGGAGGATGGAGGTTTCATTCTGCAACCAGGCAGAAGAACAAGACGATGATGCAGTATTATGTTATTGGATAGGTATATAAATGCAATACACACATGAACATATTAATCTTTTTAGTTTTGATTTTAAGCCTGTGTTTATTCTTAAATGGTTCTTCCACTGTTCCAGACCAGACTGCTTCTTCTGTATGAAGAAAACAATCCTTACTGGCACTTAATATAAAAAGAAAACAATTTGTAGCTTAAAACATAAAGACTATAAAACCAATGTGTAAAAAATGAAACTGCTGTAGAACAAAGTACTGCTGGGAAATATCTACTATTTTATCTAACATTAAACTAGTTTTTCTATCTGATTTGACGAAATACAAGTTTTATCAAACACACGTGATACAGAATCTTGTATCACACACTGTGGTGATACAACATTGGCGGTAAAGTGCACATGCACTTTCTCATTGTGACGTCACGTCATGTCAAATGTCATAACATAGTTCAGTGGTTTTCTGTGGTAAAATGTATTTTTTTCACATAAAGTATTGTTTTTTTTTTATTATTTTAAATAACCTAATTGGAAATGTAAGATAAAAATGTCATATACACAGTGTGTATATAATATGTATTTATATAGCTATGGACCACTCATTGTACAATATTTGTTGGAAGATTAAAATCCAAATATCTTAAACAACACATTATATACCATGTTTTTTTACTATATGCAGTTCTTGTAAATAGTTGAAAATGTAATCAATGGTCTATTTGACTTGTTTTTCTGGGTTTTGTTGTGGTTTTCTCTCGACATTGCCTAATGTCAAGTTCATGGTTTTTCAGATAACAGAAGAAGATGAATTGGACTTCAAGGACCAGATGTGCCCCAAATGAAGACACTAGACGACAAGAAGAAACAAAGAATCCAGGATCTCATTGTGGTATTTTTTCTATTTTTTCTGTAATTGACCTGGCAAGCTGAAAGTCATTTATTTGATCTTCACAGCAGGGCATTGCCAGGGAACTAGCATCTCAACTTTGAAGTCAAGATTATTTCACTTGATATTACAATCATAAATCTGATGATTTATGATGGCAGATTCTCCAATTAAAGTCAGTAGCTTAAATTGGGAATACATTGTAGCAGAAATGCTTAACCAGTCAAGAGTATATTCACTTATATCAAGATAAATGATATATTGTATTTTCATGTACACTAATGTAGCTTTCTTTTGCAAGAAAAACGGGTGTTGAATTGGAACAATACCTGTCAATCATCGATGGAGGAAAGATCAGCAATCAGTGCTGTACACACACATGGAGGATGGAGGTTTCATTCTGCAACCAGGCAGAAAACAAGACGATGATGCAGTATTATGTTATTGGATAGGTATATAAATGCAATACACACATGAACATATTAATCTTTTTAGTTTTGATTTTAAGCCTGTGTTTATTCTTAAATGTTCTTCCACTGTTCCAGACCAGACTGCTTCTTCTGTATGAAGAAAACAATCCTTACTGGCACTTAATATAAAAAGAAAACAATTTGTAGCTTAAAACATAAAGACTATAAAACCAATGTGTAAAAAATGAAACTGCTGTAGAACAAAGTACTGCTGGGAAATATCTACTATTTTATCTAACATTAAACTAGTTTTTCTATCTGATTTGACGAAATACAAGTTTTATCAAACACACGTGATACAGAATCTTGTATCACCACACTGTGGTGATACAACATTGGCGGTAAAGTGCACGTGCACTTTGTCATTGTGACGTCACGTCATGTCAAATGTCATAACATAGTTCAGTGGTTTTCTGTGGTAAAATGTATTTTTTTCACATAAAGTGTTTTTTTTATTATTTTAAATAACCTAATTGGAAATGTAAGATAAAAATGTCATATACACAGTGTGTATATAATATGTATTTATATAGCTATGGACCACTCATTGTACAATATTTGTTGGAAGATTAAAATCCAAATATCTTAAACAACACATTATATACCATGTTTTTACTATATGCAGTTCTTGTAAATAGTTGAAAATGTAATCAATGGTCTATTTGACTTGTTTTTCTGGGTTTTGTTGTGGTTTTCTCTCGACATTGCCTAATGTCAAGTTCATGGTTTTTCAGATAACAGAAGAAGATGAATTGGACTTCAAGGACCAGATGTGCCCCAAATGAAGACACTAGACGACAAGAAGAAACAAAGAATCCAGGATCTCATTGTGGTATTTTTTCTATTTTTCTGTAATTGACCTGGCAAGCTGAAAGTCATTTATTTGATCTTCACAGCAGGGCATTGCCAGGGAACTAGCATCTCAACTTTGAAGTCAAGATTATTTCACTTGATATTACAATCATAAATCTGATGATTTATGATGGCAGATTCTCCAATTAAAGTCAGTAGCTTAAATTGGGAATACATTGTAGCAGAAATGCTTAACCAGTCAAGAGTATATTCACTTATATCAAGATAAATGATATATTGTATTTTCATGTACACTAATGTAGCTTTCTTTTGCAAGAAAAACGGGTGTTGAATTGGAACAATACCTGTCAATCATCGATGGAGGAAAGATCAGCAATCAGTGCTGTACACACACATGGAGGATGGAGGTTTCATTCTGCAACCAGGCAGAAGAACAAGACGATGATGCAGTATTATGTTATTGGATAGGTATATAAATGCAATACACACATGAACATATAATCTTTTTAGTTTTGATTTTAAGCCTGTGTTTATTCTTAAATGGTTCTTCCACTGTTCCAGACCAGACTGCTTCTTCTGTATGAAGAAAACAATCCTTACTGGCACTTAATATAAAAAGAAAACAATTTGTAGCTTAAAACATAAAGACTATAAAACCAATGTGTAAAAAATGAAACTGCTGTAGAACAAAGTACTGCTGGGAAATATCTACTATTTTATCTAACATTAAACTAGTTTTTCTATCTGATTTGACGAAATACAAGTTTTATCAAACACACGTGATACAGAATCTTGTATCACCACACTGTGGTGATACAACATTGGCGGTAAAGTGCACGTGCACTTTCTCATTGTGACGTCACGTCATGTCAAATGTCATAACATAGTTCAGTGGTTTTCTGTGGTAAAATGTATTTTTTTCACATAAAGTATTGTTTTTTTTTATTATTTTAAATAACCTAATTGGAAATGTAAGATAAAAATGTCATATACACAGTGTGTATATAATATGTATTTATATAGCTATGGACCACTCATTGTACAATATTTGTTGGAAGATTAAAATCCAAATATCTTAAACAACACATTATATACCATGTTTTTTTTACTATATGCAGTTCTTGTAAATAGTTGAAAATGTAATCAATGGTCTATTTGACTTGTTTTTCTGGGTTTTGTTGTGGTTTTCTCTCGACATTGCCTAATGTCAAGTTCATGGTTTTTCAGATAACAGAAGAAGATGAATTGGACTTCAAGGACCAGATGTGCCCCAAATGAAGACACTAGACGACAAGAAGAAACAAAGAATCCAGGATCTCATTGTGGTATTTTTTCTATTTTTCTGTAATTGACCTGGCAAGCTGAAAGTCATTTATTTGATCTTCACAGCAGGGAATTGCCAGGGAACTAGCATCTCAACTTTGAAGTCAAGATTATTTCACTTGATATTACAATCATAAATCTGATGATTTATGATGGCAGATTCTCCAATTAAAGTCAGTAGCTTAAATTGGGAATACATTGTAGCAGAAATGCTTAACCAGTCAAGAGTATATTCACTTATATCAAGATAAATGATATATTGTATTTTCATGTACACTAATGTAGCTTTCTTTTGCAAGAAAAACGGGTGTTGAATTGGAACAATACCTGTCAATCATCGATGGAGGAAAGATCAGCAATCAGTGCTGTACACACACATGGAGGATGGAGGTTTCATTCTGCAACCAGGCAGAAGAACAAGACGATGATGCAGTATTATGTTATTGGATAGGTATATAAATGCAATACACACATGAACATATAATCTTTTTAGTTTTGATTTTAAGCCTGTGTTTATTCTTAAATGGTTCTTCCACTGTTCCAGACCAGACTGCTTCTTCTGTATGAAGAAAACAATCCTTACTGGCACTTAATATAAAAAGAAAACAATTTGTAGCTTAAAACATAAAGACTATAAAACCAATGTGTAAAAAATGAAACTGCTGTAGAACAAAGTACTGCTGGGAAATATCTACTATTTTATCTAACATTAAACTAGTTTTTCTATCTGATTTGACGAAATACAAGTTTTATCAAACACACGTGATACAGAATCTTGTATCACCACACTGTGGTGATACAACATTGGCGGTAAAGTGCATGCACTTTGTCATTGTGACGTCACGTCATGTCAAATGTCATAACATAGTTCAGTGGTTTTCTGTGGTAAAATGTATTTTTTTCACATAAAGTTGGTTTTTTTATTATTTTAAATAACCTAATTGGAAATGTAAGATAAAAATGTCATATACACAGTGTGTATATAATATGTATTTATATAGCTATGGACCACTCATTGTACATATTTGTTGGAAGATTAAAATCCAAATATCTTAAACAAACACATTATATACCATGTTTTTTTACTATATGCAGTTCTTGTAAATAGTTGAAAATGTAATCAATGGTCTATTTGACTTGTTTTTCTGGGTTTTGTTGTGGTTTTCTCTCGACATTGCTAATGTCAAGTTCATGGTTTTTCAGATAACAGAAGAAGATGAATTGGACTTCAAGGACCAGATGTGCCCCAAATGAAGACACTAGACGACAAGAAGAAACAAAGAATCCAGGATCTCATTGTGGTATTTTTTCTATTTTTTCTGTAATTGACCTGGCAAGCTGAAAGTCATTATTTGATCTTCACAGCAGGGCATTGCCAGGGAACTAGCATCTCAACTTTGAAGTCAAGATTATTTCACTTGATATTACAATCATAAATCTGATGATTTATGATGGCAGATTCTCCAATTAAAGTCAGTAGCTTAAATTGGGAATACATTGTAGCAGAATACTTAACCAGTCAAGAGTATATTCACTTATATCAAGATAAATGATATATTGTATTTTCATGTACACTAATGTAGCTTTCTTTTGCAAGAAAAACGGGTGTTGAATTGGAACAATACCTGTCAATCATCGATGGAGGAAAGATCAGCAATCAGTGCTGTACACACACATGGAGGATGGAGGTTTCATTCTGCAACCAGGCAGAAGAACAAGACGATGATGCAGTATTATGTTATTGGATAGGTATATAAATGCAATACACACATGAACATATAAATATTTTTAGTTTTGATTTTAAGCCTGTGTTTATTCTTAAATGGTTCTTCCACTGTTCCAGACCATTCTGCTTCTTCTGTATGAAGAAAACAATCCTTACTGGCACTTAATATAAAAAAAACAATTTGTAGCTTAAAACATAAAGACTATAAAACCAATGTGTAAAAAATGAAACTGCTGTAGAACAAAGTACTTCTGGGAAATATCTACTATTTTATCTAACATTAAATTAGTTTTTCTATCTGATTTGACGAAATACAAATTTTATCGAACACACATGATACAGAATCTTGTATAACCACATTGTATCACCACACTGATACAACATTGGCGGTAAAGTGCACGTGCACTTTATCATTGTGACGTCACGTCATGTCAAATGTCATAACATAGTTCAGTGGTTTTCTGTGGTAAAATGTATTTTTTTCACATAAAGTATTTTTTTTGTTATTTTAAATAACCTGTATATAATATGTATTTATATAGCTATGGACCACTCATTGTACAATATTTGTTGAAGATTAAAATCCAAATATCTTAAACAACACACATTATATCATGTTTTTTTACTATATGCAGTTCTTGTAAATAGTTGAAAATGTATCAATGGTCTATTTGACTTGTTTTTCTGGGTTTTGTTGTGGTTTTCTCTCTGTGACATTGGCTAATGTCAAGTTCATGGTTTTTCAGATAACAGAAGAAGATGAATTGGACTTCAAGGACCAGATGTGCCCCAAATGAAGACACTAGACGACAAGAAGAAACAAAGAATCCAGGATCTCATTGTGGTATTTTTTCTATTTTTTTCTGTAATTGACCTGGCAAGCTGAAAGTCATTATTTGATCTTCACAGCAGGGAATTGCCAGGGAACTAGCATATCAACTTTGAAGTCAAGATTATTTCACTTGATATTACAATCATAAATCTAATGATTTATGATGGCAGATTCTCAATTAAAGTCAGTAGCTTAAATTGGGAATACATTATAGCAGAAATGCTTATGCTGTCAAGACTATTTCACTTATATCAAGATAAATGATATATTGTATTTTCATGTACACTAATGAAGCTTTCTTTTGCAAGAAATTTGGATGAAAACAGGTGTTGAATTGGATCAATACCTGTCAGTCATCGATGGAGGAAAGACCAGCATTCAGAGCTGTACACATACATGGAGATTTCATTCTGAAGATTTGATGTTATTGATGGAACAGAAGTAACAAAAGATAAGTAACCATATCAATATATTTAAAAGATGGACAAATGGCTGTTCACTAAGGATATTATTAAATCAGATTTGTCTCAATAAGTTTGTTTTAGATGCCTGTTACCCCTTCTTTCATGTAGTTGGTCAAGACCACTGCAATAGCTCAGTTGGTGGAGTGTTTGACCCCACATGTGGAAGGTTGTGAGTTCAAACCCCTACTGGATCTGACACTAGACTTGAAAGTGGGTATTGACTTTTTTTTTAGTCAGGCAATATACCTTATAAAATGAAAGTCAGTTCTTTCGGATGGGAACTTAAAATAAACGAGTTCCCATGTAACGTAGGCTGGGCACGATAAAGAACCCTGCTGTATAATGTTATGAGTGCAATGCACAGGTAAAAATTCTGCATATTTACCTATAGCTGGTGACGTCTCGATATAAGTGAAATATTTTTGACTGGGACGTTAAACACAATTACTCAACTCTTGGTGGCAGATTTTTTTTATCTTTTTGGTAGTGCTTTGTCCTTTCCGTAGTTTGACCCCAATTCTTCTGACAAAGTAAGCGATTCAGAAACCTCGACAGTGTTTTGAATTTTAATTAAGGATCATTGATGTATTGCAAAATTGAATTTTTGGAGTATACAAATGTTATCGATGATCAAATAATGGCAAACAGTCCATTACTTACATTTGTCAAGTGTTGCTTTTGAGTTTTTATGCATGATTTTATAAAAATTCAACAGTTGCACATAACATTCACAAGACTAAAACACTAAAATGTCTCGTTTGCTAATCCTGCATGTTTTTCCTTCTTTTTTTTTTTTTTACTTTACTCTTTTTTTTATATCCCATAACACTCATGTCATTATTTGTAAAGGGGTATTTTGCTCCTTTGAGAAAAATGCTAAATTAGTGTTGGTCTTTATATACATTTATGTACCTGGGTTAATTTAAAAGACACTGTCAAGGTTTCTGAATTCAATTCTTTATCAGTGTTGTTAGATGCTTGGACCAAAATTATGAAACCAAAATTTAAATATTAGTTATAATGTTAGACATGAAATATTTGAGACCAGTTATAATGGTAAGCAATGCAAGATAAAGACCTATAGACCTTTGGTTAATAAATCAATGGCATACTACCTACCTTAGTTTTGACTCTTGATCATTCTAGGATTGACTCCCGATCTTGCCATCCTAGGAGATCGTCAAGGAAGCTGAAGTACTTTAAACCAGTGAGCATAGTTCTTCTTGTTGCTGAGCGTAAGCCAAAGGACTTTTCTTCACAAGTTTCAGACCTCAACGTGATATTAAATCATCTTCAGGGAGTAGAGGATCTTGTAGTTCCGTGAAAGTGCCTGTTAAACCATCCAGTTGCCATTAGGGAGTACATGTTCTTCATGGAAAGTGCCTGTGGAGCCTGTGATGTCAGGGAGTAGTGGACCTGCAAGTTGCCGTGAAAGTTCCAGAAAGTCAAAATCATCAAAGGGAAAGAACGAGATTGTGGAGAGTTTGAGTAAACAACCTGGAGTGGATGAAGTACCACCGTCATCTTCAGAGGACTCGGATTGCCAGCATATTCCAACCAACTGATCATTTAAGTATTTCTGTATTCAACATTCTGATTTTAGCATTACTACTAAATTACAAAATTTCTGTACCTTTGCCTAATGTACATTGCTCTGGGCTTATACAAACGTCATTATTTCTTCCACTTTACCTATAGCTGGCGACGGCTCAATATAAGTGAAATATTCTTGACTGGGACCTAAAACCCCATTCAATCAAATGCAGTTGAGACCTGCAAAACTAACATATAATTAAAAACAGACCACTGTGGTAGCTCAGTTGGTAGAGTGCTCGCTCCGTAAGTGAGAGGTCATGGGTTCAAACCCCGGCCGGGTCTGACCCAAGACTTGAAAGTGGGTAGTGACTTCTTTCTCCAAGCACTCGGCATTATGAAAAGAAAGTTACGGTTCTTTCGGATGGGAACTTAAAATAAACGAGGTCCCGTGTCACGGTGGGCTTGGCATGCTAAAGAACCCTGCTGTATAATGCCATCAGCGCAACACACAGGCAACATTTCTGCACTCTCGCCTATAGCTGGCGACGTCTCGATATAAGTGAAATATTCTTGACTGGGACGTTAAACACCATTACTACTACTACTATAATTAAAGAACATGAGAGTCAGCAAGTTGCCTTCAGAGACCTTTACAGTCTGTGTACAAGATGAAACAAGATCATGGGGTGAAATAAGTACTAGATATACATTAATGTAATTCCTTTTTACCATGGATCTTCAAGAGATTGACAGGTGTAATTGGACCAATATCTTGTTTGGCTAGTATGGAGGTATATTGGTATGTTTTGCAGGTATTTAAGTATGTCGACAGTCTTGCAGATTCGTATCCAGACAGATCTCCTAGTAGCACAAATGTTTTGAATAACACAAAGTAATTTCCACCAGCAGTAGTAACAAAGAGCTGAATAACATATTAACTTAAAGCCCCCCACACCAGCTGTCTTTACCATCCAGGGCACATAGTTCATATGACTAATGTAGCCAATTTCTTTTATTAGGAATTGGATAGAGCAGGTGTTGAATTGGACCAGGAATATTATTCAATCAGTATGGTCTCAATATGTGTGTTTTAGATTGCTGTTGGTCACCCCTTCTTTCATGTTGTAGTTTGTTCTTGGTGTCTGGTTTTTGGTCTTTTTTTGTGTTTAAATTTCAGTAACGTTTGTCTTTTCCAGTTTGGCCCATCACTTCTGATGGGGAATGAATCCAGAAATCTGAAGTGTTTTGAAATAAACTTAGAATAATTAAAGTAGAGACATAAAGCATTAACTACTGCTTGAGACAAGGAAAAGACCAGCAGTACACACCTTGAGACCAGACTAATTGATGAATTCTTACCAATCATTATGCACTCATATTACATGCATTTAAACAAATAATTTTAAGAAAAATAAGTGAAAAAATCTAAGAATATATGTTTGTGCTCTGTTTAAATGATCAAATATTGGGACCAAATTACACATAGCCTCAAATAGACCTAATACATTGATGCCCCATGTCATGCCAGGCATGGCTTATTAAAGAACTCTCTGCACAATTTAGGATATGTCTTCCATGGTCTACTTACATGGTCAAATATTGAAGCTCTTAAAGAGGTCATATTGGGAGAATTTGCAGTTATAGCTCATCCTTATGACAGAACCAGGAATATTATTCAATCAGTATGGTCTCAATATGTGTGTTTTAGATAGCTGTTGGTCACCCCTTCTTTCATGTTGTAGTTTGTTCTTGGTGTCTGATTTTTGGTCTTTTTGTGTTTAAATTTCAGTAATGTTTGTCTTTTCCACAGTTTGGCCCCAGCACTTCTGATGGGGAATGGGTCCAGAAATCTGAAGTGTTTTGAAATAAACTTGGAATAATTAAAGTAGAGACATAAAGCATTAACTACTGCTTGAGACAAGGAAAAGACCAGCAGTACACACCTTGAGACCAGACTAATTGATGAATTCTTACCAATCATTATGCACTCATGTTACATGCATTTAAACAAATAATTTTAAGAAAAATAAGTGAAATAATCTAAGAATATATGTTTGTGCTCTGTTTAAATGATCAAATATTGGGACCAAATTACACATAGCCTTAAATAGAGTTGAGTTGAGTTGAGTAATGGTGTTTAACGTCCCAGTCAAGAATATTTCACTTATATCGAGACGTCGCCAGCTATAGGCGAAAGTGCAGAAATTTTGCCTGTGCGTTGCGCTGATGGCATTATACAGCAGGGTTCTTTAGCGTGCCAAGCCCACCGTGACACGGGACCTCGTTTATTTTAAGTTCCCATCCGAAAGAACCGTGACTTTCATTTCGTAATGCCGAGTGCTTGGCGAAAGAACAGTCACTACCCACTTTCAAGTCTTGGGTCAGACCCGGTCGGGGCTCGAACTCACGACCTCCCACTTACGGAGCGAGCACTCTACCAACTGAGCTACCGCAGTGGTCCTTAAATAGACCTAGTAAATTGATGCCTGATGTCGTGTCAGGCATGGCTTATTAAAGAACCCTCTCTGCACAATTTAGGATATGTCTTACATGGTCAAATATTGAGGCTCTTAGAGTTCATATTGGGACAATTTGCAGTTAAAGATCATCCTTATGCCACACGACTGCTGCTAGATGGTTGATATTTGATTTTATATAAAAATACTTGAGATCAAATCTACTGTTTGTCATTAGTTCAAAGTTGGTGGATTTATATTATAACCAATGATCCCATGATAATATTTTCTGTCTTGCTTATTCTGTTCATTTGCTTTGATGAGTTAATATTGATATTTAGGAAAGGGATTTATTTTTGTATTTCTAGAAAAAAATCAAACAATGCCATGGAACCATGTAATACCTGTCCTAAGTGAGGAACAAAGTTACAATTAAGAAAGAGAAGAGGATAAGAAACTAATGTGTGGACATTATACAACTTCACAGAATTCAACAATCTTGAAATTGACTCACAAATCCAAATTAAATGTGAAAAAAACATTTTATAAATACATGAGATTTATAGACAGTTATGCCATTCAAAATCACGAATCTATTCAACATAAGTTATAGCCGTACAGATCTACCAGGAAACAATGTGAACTCTCACCAGGGAAGCGAGGCTTGGTGCTCTGGAAGAGTAAGCACCTCCTGTTAAGCGATCCAACACCTATGAGACTTTAAATACATCTAGATTCTAGATAATTACATTACCGGTATACATTTATTATTACAGTAGATAAGATAATGTTCATTTGGTTGGGATATTAAAAATTACAATGACCAAGTTGTCAAAAAATAAAAATCATGCAGTGATTTTGTTACAATTTATTAAAAGCTACCTTCTGCCTTTTGAATTGAGAAAATTTGAAGTTCTGAAATGAACTGTTTAATGACATGTATGCAATAGCTTAGGGTTTTAAAAGATGTTATATTCTGACAATATCTTACATTTTTTGTCAACAATATCTTCACATTTTGTTGGTAAAGACAACTACATTCAATTTGCTAGTTTATCACTGTTTTTGGAAATATTTGTAGTCAAATTTGGAAATTTTAGTCATTCTTCAAAGGGGAAACCTTTTATTCATTAGTAAATTTAATTTTTGAATTTTTGTGTGTTTATAATGCAACGTAATTATATTGTTTTTAGTCATTCTTGAACATCAAGATATCAGTAAGATTGTCATGACAACATATGTATCATATTGTTTTTATATTTTTTGAGACCAGAGTTTTTTTAACGGAAATAAGGGAGACCATATTTAGAACTTTCATTTTTAAACCATATCTAATGTCTAATGATTAAGTAAATGCACTTCAATGTGTAAATTTTTGCCAGAATGTTGTCAATAGTGTAATTAAAAAGCTAAACAAATATCAGAACATATTTTATAAGTATAAGTTTAAAGAATTTTTTTTAAATATATTAGACTAAGAAAATCAGTATCCTTAAATACAAGTGCAATTATTAGGGTCAATGAATGAAAATGACTTGTATTCACTTTAAAACTGGCTGGTGCATTTAAAAACCTATTATCCACTCATTAAATACAATCAATTAAGATGATGGAAAATACAAAATAATTCAAAAATATAGGAGAATTGTTGAATGGAGGGTTTTGTCTGAAATAGCTGAAAAATTGTTGATGCAACATATAACATCATGCAACCAACAATCATTTGAAATTGGGTACTTTATAGCCATTCTGGGTAATATTGCCTGCTTCAGCCTTGATGCCTTGGATATTTTTTTTCAAAATTTATTCTGTTTTGTTTGCATTGTGAAAAATAATGTCAATTTGACTAAACAAATGTCCACACTAAAAACCGTTGCTACTTCATTTAATTTTATGATTTTTCAATAAAAAAAATTCAAGATATTAAAAAATTTCTATAGGATAAAGTTTTCTTTCATTACCTTCAAACGCCTGACCTCATTTTCCAGGATGTTTTGTTTTCAAACTACAGACCAAATAGAAAGACATAACTATTCAGTAGAACCCCTTATGAGGTCCCCCTTTCAGATTTTTTGTAGAAAGGGTGTCCGCATAAAGAAGGGTCACTGAAGTATTTTTGCCATACAGACATTTCTCTGGTAGTAGAAGTGGACCCTGTTTGAAAGGAGGAACTTCTATTGACCATTTTAATATTCCAGTACTAGTATATATTTTTAACTGTCTATTTGAGACAGTTAATCCAATTCTGACAAACTGCAGTCACATGGTTATACCATACACATCAATCTGGTTACTTCAAAATTTCATTTAAGATAGTGTATTTGTACACTATCAAATTTGTCCTTTTTCTTATTTTTTTTTAAATTCTAGTGACCAGGTGTTATGGTTGACCTTACACAGATCTCTGGTCTGCTGAAGTCTGAGTATTCACTAATGTTGAGCTTGTTTCAGTTGACCATATAACATCTTTCTTCAATGTGATATTCTGGTACTGGTTTATTCTTGTACACACCTAATTTTGGTCTGTTGGAATGGTACTCAAACAAAGTTGTAATATTGAGCCGTTTCTGCTGACCATATAGCGTCTTTAATTTGTTCTAGAACTGGAATATACCTAACTGTCTCTATTGAGGAGGCAGAAAAATCGATTTCTGACAAATTGCAAATTGCAATTTCGCGGGTTAATCATGCGCAGTAAAACTGGTCCGCTCCTGAATTCAGTTGAAGATTTGGTATAGCTGTGTGTCAGATGGGACCAGGTAGGGTGTTTTATTTGCTATTCCGGATCTGGATGTTGTAATCTAGACTTGGAATATACTTAACTGTCTCTATTGAGGCAAGTTTATCAAAATTGAGTTTCCCTACATGGTTAACCATTTATATTTAAGGTCTACTGGAAAACCATTTTTCTAAAAGTAATTATAGATATATTTTCTGTAAAGGTATTAAAAATTACCTATATAATGGTTTCAGTGGACAAACTTTTATGATATTCCAGTCTTGGAACATTATTGACTGTCTCTATTGAGGCTTGTCATTCAAATTCTAACAATTGCAGTCACTAGGTTAATGATGCACACATGCACTCACAAACATCAATGGTCTGTATAAGATTTTTAACACACCAAAACACACACACACACATGCATGCACACACACACACACACACGAAATATATGCACAAACTACCATAACATTACCACTTTGTAAATATTATTTGTCTATCATTTACCCATCCATATTTTCAGTAAAGTTACAATATGTTATACTTTACTAGGTTGTTTCCCTTGATAACTTGCCAGTGGCCACTTAAAATTTCCTTCAACCAAACCCCTGTTATTATGCCAAACTTTGACTAAAGATATGTTCAAACTGAAACAACTTGTAATTCAGTTAATATGTTGCAGTTTCCAGCTGATTATATTATTTTGATATTTAATAATCTTTGAAAAGGTTATAATTTTTTTCAACATTGTAAAACAAAAATCATTACAATGAACTATGAGAAATATCTGGGCTTATTTATCCAGGATTTTTCTCAAATAATTTAACTACAGACCAAATAGAAAGACATAACTATTCAGTAGAACCCCTTATGAGGTCCCCCTTTCAGATTTTTTTGTAGAAAGGGTGTCCACATAAAGAAGGGCAACTGAAGTATTTTTGCCATACATACATTTCTCTGGTAGTAGAAGTGGACCCTGTTTGAAAGGAGGAACTTCTACTGACCATTTTAATATTCCAGTACTAGTATATATTTTTAACTGTCTATTTGAGACAGTTAATCCAATTCTGACAAACTGCAGTCACATGGTTATACCATACACATCAATCTGGTTACTTCAAAATTTCATTTAAGATAGTGTATTTGTACACTATCAAATTTGTCCTTTTTCTTATTTTTTTTTAAATTCTAGTGACCAGGTGTTATGGTTGACCTTACACAGATCTCTGGTCTGCTGAAGTCTGAGTATTCACTAATGTTGAGCTTGTTTCAGTTGACCATATAACATCTTTCTTCAATGTGATATTCTGGTACTGGTTTATTCTTGTACACACCTAATTTTGGTCTGTTGGAATGGTACTCAAACAAAGTTGTAATATTGAGCCGTTTCTGCTGACCATATAGCGTCTTTAATTTGTTCTAGAACTGGAATATACCTAACTGTCTCTATTGAGGAGGCAGAAAAATCGATTTCTGACAAATTGCAAATTGCAATTTCGCGGGTTAATCATGCGCAGTAAAACTGGTCCGCTCCTGAATTCAGTTGAAGATTTGGTATAGCTGTGTGTCAGATGGGACCAGGTAGGGTGTTTTATTTGCTATTCCGGATCTGGATGTTGTAATCTAGACTTGGAATATACTTAACTGTCTCTGAGGCAAGTTTATCAAAATTGAGTTTCCCTACATGGTTAACCATTTATTAAGGTCTACTGGAAAACCATTTTTCTAAAAGTAATTATAGATATATTTTCTGTAAAGGTATTGAAAATTACCTATATAATGGTTTCAGTGGACAAACTTTTATGATATTCCAGTCTTGGAACATTATTGACTGTCTCTATTGAGGCTTGTCATTCAAATTCTAACAATTGCAGTCACTAGGTTAATGATGCACACATGCACTCGCAAACATCAATGGTCTGTATAAGATTTTTAACACACCAAAACACACACACACACACACACACACACGAAATATATGCAGAAACTACCATAACATTACCATTAGATTCATTTTATTTGAGTTATTATTTGTACTTATACAAAAAACGTCTTTATAAAGCCATTAATTTCCTTTCCATAATTTCTGTAAAGTTTGTTATACTTTACTAGGTTATTTCCTTGATTTTTTGGCCACTCGTTAGCCCCTTCCATAATTTGTTTTTGTTAAGATACATGTACACACTTACGTTAAGAGCATGCTCTTATTTATGTTTACTCCTAGAATAAAAACAGCTTCCTGATCTGATGGTCATTTCATTTTCAAAATTATTTTTGTTCATTTGATCAAAATTATCTAGTTGAACAAATTTCAGATTCATAAGTAGTGTAATAGTAAAGTGTATAAAAGGTTGGTTAAAGGCAGGCAATATATCACCAGTGTGCATAAGATTTGCAAGAATTTGGCTTTAAGAAATAAAAATCTTGTCCCTTAGAAGATCTCACTGTATGTATGAGGTTTTGGGTTTGAACCTTGACTTGGTCTCACCAAGACTTAAAAATAAGTAGTGAGGGGGTGGGGGTGTCAATTTTTTTGTAAGTATTAAGAATATATTTTGGCATTTATTTAGGTATATTTCAGTAAATTTCATGATTTAGATGTTCAAATTGATTATTAAAACATTTTTGTAAAAATATATTTTAAAAAAAATATTATAACTTTAACAAAGTATTTTTTCAAGGCTTTCAGAATAAAGAAAATACAATTGTTTTTACCAAACACAAATGCACTGGTCCATGTACAATCAGAAAACTGACAAATGAATTCAAGCATGTAAACTTGCACTTTGAAAGTGAGGCTGGATGCTCTGGAGAGCAGTATCCTATCTAGCTAGCTACAGTGATTGTAAAACTACATATCAGAATTCTGAAAATCTAAATATTAATAATTTTTGTAGACATCCCAATTTTCTGGTGCTACTGGCCTATACTTATAAATTGGAACATTGTAATACAATTACCATAGTTACCGTTTTAAATGCATTGAACACAGTTCCACCACTGTTGTATATTTTTAAAATAATTATTGAATGAGATTTCTAGGTGAAATGCATATTCAAATCTATTAATGAAGTATTTTTTCAGATTTAATGCTCACAAACTGGTACTAATATTTTTTTCATGTTTTTCTCCTTCTTTCGGATAAAATAGATTTTTATATCGGACTCATAAAATATTATTAAACAAGTAAACAGGATTTTTTTTTTAAATTTTTTAATCTTATTAATAAGGAGAAACTTTATGATATTTTCCCAATATGGTGGTCTCCTTTGTTTCACAATAAGTTTGCTTCATAATATATTTTTAAACTGTTTGTTTAACAAAGTAAAATATTTATATGTACCAATTTGTTACATAATTTTTCAATTTATTGATGCAATATTTGTGGTTTTGAAAATATAACACATGGTGATGTGTTTAATTTTTTATTCTTATACATTTCCATGGTCCCATTATGTTCCTTATAAGAAAGCAAATGTTATTATCACATATCTTTTATACCCGTATAACTGTACGCACTGTTACATACATCGATTGAATATGATTAAATTGTCAAATTTAAAATTAAATTTAAATTCTA
Organism: Anadara kagoshimensis; assembly: GCA_021292105.1. Lineage (NCBI taxonomy): Eukaryota > Metazoa > Mollusca > Bivalvia > Arcoida > Arcidae > Anadara > Anadara kagoshimensis. The sequence goes on along the minus strand of CM037867.1, from coordinate 1,153,363 downwards.
TTTATATTCTCCCAAAAATTCTGTCTAAATGATGGATGACTGATCTTTGATCATGTTGAACTGCAATAACGATCAGACCGTATGGTGAAAACAAAATGGTGGATCTAAACACGTATTTACAGTTTTGATCAAAATAATGTATTTGACCCAATATAACAAATTTCTTTTATTTATACTTTATCATTAAACGGATGTATTTATGCCATTCATAATTTTATATAGTCCATATACATGTATATTATAAAATATGTAATAATAAATATGTGGTAATGACATTCCCTAAGAAGAAACATCAGTGCTAGGAAACTTTTGCTGTTTTGATTTTCACAACTGTTCATGACAAGAAATGTTCATGTGTTTGCGGTACAAAATCGCCGTGAAAATTGCAAATGTTTTTTCTTGTATATGTGCACACATATTTGATACAACTATCTTATTTTATATATATATATATATATATTATTACATTTATACTAGTTTTAATTTTACAGCACTAAACGGCTGTTTTGGAATACAATTCCTCATCAGTAGTGCTTGGACCAAAATTATGAAACCAAAATTTAGATATGTTATAATGTTAGACATGAAATATTTGAGACCAGTTATAATGGTAAGCATTGCAAGATAAAGACCTATAGCCTCTCCTCCCTTCCCACTAAACATCCCCACCCCACCTAAGGAAGTGCCTGCTTGGGTTAATAAATCAATGGCATACTACCTACCTTAGTTTTGAACATACAAGGTTTGACTCCTGATCTTGCCATCCTAGGAAATTCAAGGAAGCTGAAGTACTCTAAACCAGTGAGCATAGTTCTTGTTGCTGAGCTTAGGCCAAATGGCTCTTCTTCACAAGATTGTTTCAGACCTCAACGTGATTTTAAATCATCTTCAGGGAGTAGAGGACCTTGTAGTTCCGTGAAAGTGCCTGTTAAACCATCCAGTTGCCATTAGGGAGTACATGTTATTCATGGAAAGTGCCTGTGGAGCCTGTGATGTCAGGGAGTAGTGGACCTGCAAGTTGCCTTGAAAGTTACGGAAAGTCAAAATCATCAAAGGAAAAGAACGAGATTGTGGGGAGTTTGAGTAAACAACCTGGAGTGGATAAGTACCATCAACGTCATCTTCAGAGGACTCCCGATTTCCAGCATATTCCAACCAACTGATCATTTAAGTATTTTTGTCTTCAACATTCTGTTTGTAGCATTACTACTAAGTTACAAAATTTCTGTACCTTTGCTTATAGCTGGTAATGTCTCGATATAAGTGAAATATTCTTGACAGGGAGGTCAACTATTGAGGATTGGATTGAGAATCTGGGTATAGTGTTTAAAAAATTGGTAGATTTATCTCCAATTCTTCAGTTAAGTTTGGCGGTATAAAAGGTCCTGGCAGAAATTAAAGGATTTAATTTTTTAGACTTAAGAAATAGCTAGCATGGCTATAAGAGAGGTGGCAAAGATATGGAAGGCAAAATAAATCATAATACATGTACATGTTATTTTGGATTAAATAATGGCAATGGTACCATTACTAACTGCATGCCACTACATTAACAGCACACAGTAACATGTCTGAATGCTAATTATTGTGTTCAGGTTATATAATGCATACAGTAACATGTCCAGTTTTAATCTGGTCCCAGTTACACAATCATTCCTTAACTAAAATATTGCAAAAATCAATTATTGATAATTTTTTAAAATTTTGTAAGATATTCTAGAATTGAAGATGTCATTATGAAGACCACTTCAAGCTTTTCCAAAATATTTATAGTACCGTAGGTTAAAAAAAGAATTGCTAAATTCAAGTTAAGAAAATTGTTTTGACACAGAAATCTCAAATTGAGGGATGAGATGCTTTAATAACCAGACCAAGGCTTGCCGAAGTCTGGAAAAAAAAGAATCTTATTCCAAAGGTTGAAATTTCTGAATTCACTACAAAGCATGGGTCGAGTTTTTTTTTCTCAATCAAATATTTTCCTGTTTTTTGAAAGGTTTTATGGTAAAAATTATCCTAAAACTATGCAAAAAAGTAACATTGTTTGCATTCGCAACCAATGAGATTTAAATTACTTAGGTCACACAATCAAAATTATATTGTGACATTATAGCACTTGTAGCTTGTCTTTACACATTGTCTTGTATATTTTGGTAGAAATGATTGTGAATCAGGCCTTTTCCCCTGATGTAATACACTGCACTTTCCTACCCTGTAACTAATGTGCCATTATTTGATCATTCTGATAACGGTATGCTTTTTGATATAAGAAATTGAATTTGAAAGAAGTTCATGATATCGAGGTTTCTGAATCCAGTTCATCATGAGTAATGTTAGGGACTTTATCAGATGACCAGTGGAAATTCCAAGTGGCCAGGCAACCTTTTCTTCCAAATGAAGGAAATTAAGGCATCTGCCTGAAATGGTAGCATTATAATGAAAATTCTGTAACACAGAAATAATATCTGTTCTCTGGTCACAAAAGTTTAAATTTAAATTGGACAAGCTGGCCACCATTTACAAATTTTAGGTTGCCAGACACATTTCCAAGTCGATTTGGCCACCATTTTAGTTGACAAAATTGAGACTGCTTATGCCAACTGCTTGGTGAAAGACCAGTCACTACCCACTTTAAGGTCTTGGGTCAGACTCGGTCGGTGTTCGAACCAATGACCCCCACTTACAGAGAAAGCACTCTACTAACTGAGCTACTGCAATGGTCAAATTCCCCATTGTAATGCTAGAATCTGAATATTGAAGACAAAATACTTAAATGATCAATGAGTTGGAATAGTGTTTGAAGCAATGGCTGGATAGTTTGCATTGAAGTTACTGCAGCAGTGACCCCATTTAAGAAAACCAGCAGCTACAACTTTGAAGGAATAAAATGCAACAAACATTGGAGTGGATGTAGAAAATATGTAGGTATAATGTTATTAATGTGTAAAACTTCAGCTTTCTTGCTAAAGGATCTTCTTTATGTAGGTATAATGTTATAAATGTGTAAAACTTCAGCTTCCTTGCTAAATGATCCCTGGCCGGGTCTGACCCAAGACTTGAAAGTGGGTAGTGACTGTTCTTTCGCCAAGCACTCGGAATTAGGAAATGGAAGTCACGGTTCTTTCGGATGGGAACTTAAAATAAATGAGGTCCCGTGTCACAGTGGGCTTGGCACGCTAAAGAACCCTGTTGTATAATGCCATCAGCACAACACGCAGGCAAAATTTCTGCACCTTCGCCTATAGCTGGCGACATCTAGATATAAGTGAAATATTCTTGACTGTGATGTTAAACACCATTACTTAACTCCTTGCTAAAGGTTGGTAGTTTTCTGTAGGCACTCCGGTTTCCTTCACCATCCCAGACTTAAGCACTTAATCATAAAAATAAGTCAGATTTAAAATTTGTCAGATTTAAGAAATGATTTTAAAACTGGGGCCTCGATTCTTAAAATTCTTCGAAAAACTAAGCTATGCCTTGGGTGAATTTGATAACATACATTTGGTCCTTTTATTTAATTTCTCATACCAAAATATTTTGTTTGCCATAATTTTGGTGTCGGAGCACTATTGCTGTGTGCTGCAAAATTAAAACATGTTTAGTAATACATGTAATATGTGATAATGCACGTTGTAGGTGTGAATAAAATGACCTTGGATTTAACAGGTGGATTGTTATCTTGCAATACTTACCATTACAAGAACAGTTTAAATAATAATTCCGTATTATTGTCAGAAATATACTGCCATTGTCTAAATTTCCTGCAAGTTAAAATTTGAAATTGCTCAAAAAACTAAGGTATACTCCCTCATGCAAAGTATTTCTTTAGCTTAATTTAGTAAAATATATTTTGGTCCTTTGGGTAGCTTTTCAACATCTTCAAAATAATTTTGGTTTCATAACTTTGGTCCTAGCACTACTGATGAGGAATTGTATTTCGAAATGGCCGTCTAGTGCTGTAAAATTAAAACTGGTATAATATGTTATTAAATATATTTACAGTACATGATTAAGTAGAATTAAGGTATGATATTAGAATCTATTTGTTATGAAGAAATCATTTTAACAAATACAGTTTACTCATTGCAGTATAATGTTTATTGCATTGAAATATATATCATTTTTTTGTTTCCTGTAAAAAAAAAAATTTTTATTTGTTTTTTTAATGTAATCAGTTTTATCCATTTTATTCTGATTTAAGTAAAAAATTATGTCAGTGATGAGCTCTTGTATTAATATATAACAATTGACAGGATGTTTTGTGAAATTATCTGTTAAATTAATTCAGGTAAAAAAAAACTTGATATATCTTGGTGTTTTTAATTCAATTTTTTATTTTAAGTCCCTTAGATGTCTGTGTTTACAGGTGTTACTGTGTATGATAAATTTAATTTTTTATTTGTAAGTCCCTTTAATGTCTGTGTTTACAGGTGTTTCTGTGTATGATAAATTTAATTTTTTATTTTAAGTCCCTTTAATGTCTGTGTTTACAGGTGTAACTGTGTATGATAAATTTAATTTATTATTTTAAGTCCCTTTTATGTCTGTGTTTACAGGTGTTTCTGTGTATGATAAATTAAATTTTTTATTGTAAGTCCCTTTAATGTCTGTGTTTACAGGTGTTTCTGTGTATGATAAATTTAATTTTTTATTTTAAGTCCCTTTAATGTCTGTGTTTACAGGTGTTACTGTGTATGATAAATTAAATTTTTTATTTTAAGTCCCTTTAATGTCTGTGTTTACAGGTGTTTCTGTGCATGATAAATTTAATTTTTTATTTTAAATCCCTCAAATGTCTGTGTTTACAGGTGTTTCTGTGTATGATAAATTTAATTTTTTATTTTAAGTCCCTTTAATGTCTGTGTTTACAGGTGTTACTGTGTATGATAAATTAAATTTTTTATTTTAAGTCCCTTTAATGTCTGTGTTTACAGGTGTTACTGTGTATGATAAATTAAATTTTTTTTTTAAGTCCCTTTAATGTCTGTGTTTACAGGTGTTTCTGTGCATGATAAATTTAATTTTTTTATTTTAAATCCCTCAAATGTCTGTGTTTACAGGTGTCTCTGTGTATGATAAATTTAATTTTTTATTTTAAGTCCCTTTAATGTCTGTGTTTACAGGTGTTACTGTGTATGATAAATTAAATTTTTTATTTTAAGTCCCTTTAATGTCTGTGTTTACAGGTGTTACTGTGTATGATAAATTAAATTTTTTATTTTAAGTCCCTTTAATGTCTGTGTTTACAGGTGTTTCTGTGCATGATAAATTTAATTTTTTATTTTAAATCCCTCAAATGTCTGTGTTTACAGGTGTTTCTGTGTATGATAAATTAATTTTTTTATTTTAAGTCCCTTTAATGTCTGTGTTTACAGGTGTTACTGTGTATGATAAATTAAATTTTTTATTTTAAGTCCCTTAATGTCTGTGTTTACAGGTGTTTCTGTGCATGATAAATTTAATTTTTTATTTTAAATCCCTCAAATGTCTGTGTTTACAGGTGTTACTGTGTATGATAAATTTAATTTTTTATTTTAAGTCCCTTTAATGTCTGTGTTTACAGGTGTTACTGTGTATGATTCATTTCATTTTTTTATTTTAAGTCCCTTTAATGTCTGTGTTTACAGGTGTTACTGTGTATGATAAATTTAATTTTTTATTTTAAGTCCCTTTAATGTCTGTGTTTACAGGTGTTACTGTGTATGATTCATTTCATTTTTTTATTTTAAGTCCCTTTAATGTCTGTGTTTACAGGTGTTACTGTGTATGATAAATTTATATTTTTTTATTTTAAGTCCCTTTAATGTCTGTGTTTACAGGTGTTACTGTGTATGATAAATTTAATTTTTTATTTTAAGTCCCTTTAATATCTGTGTTTACAGGTGTTTCTGTGTATTATAAATTTAATTTTTTATTTGAAGTCCCTTTAATGTCTGTGTTTACAGGTGTTACTGTGTATGATAAATTTAATTTTTTATTTTAAGTCCCTTTAATGTCTGTGTTTACAGGTGTTACTGTGTATGATAAATTTAATTGTTTATTTTAAGTCCCTTTAATATCTGTGTTTACAGGTGTTTCTGTGTATTATAAATTTAATTTTTTATTTGAAGTCCCTTAAATGTCTGTGTTTACAGGTGTTACTGTGTATGATAAATTTAATTTTTTATTTTAAGTCCCTTTAATATCTGTGTTTACAGGTGTTTCTGTGTATTATAAATTTAATTTTTTATTTTAAGTCCCTTTAATGTCTGTGTTTACAGGTGTTACTGTGTATGATAAATTTAATTTCTTATTTTAAGTCCCTTAAATGTCTGTGTTTACAGGTGTTTCTGTGTATGATAAATTTAATTTCTTATTTTAAGTCCCTTAAATGTCTGTGTTTACAGGTGTTTCTGTGTATGATAAATTTAATTTTTTATTCTTAAGGCCCTTTTAATTTCTGTTTTTACAGGTGTTTCTGTGTATGATACATTTAATTTTTTATTTTAAGTCCCTTAAATGTCTGTGTTTACAGGTGTTACTGTGTATGATGAATTTAATTTTTTATTTTAAGTCCCTTTAATATCTGTGTTTACAGGTGTTTCTGTGTATGATAAATTTAATTTTTTTATTTTAAGTCCCTTTAATGTCTGTGTTTACAGGAATTACTGTGTATGATAAATTTCACTTTTTTATTTTAAGTCCCTTTAATGTATGTGTTTACAGGTGTAACTGTGTATGATAAATTTAATTTTTTATTTTAAGTCCCTTTAATGTCTGTGTTTACAGGTGTTACTGTGTATGATAAATTTAATTTTTTATTTTAAGTCCCTTTAATGTATGTATGTGTTTACAGGTGTTACTGTGTATGATAAATTTAATTTTTTATTTTAAGTCCCTTTAATGTCTGTGCTTACAGGTGTTACTGTGTATGATAAATTTAATTTTTTTATTTTAAGTCCCTTTAATGTCTGTGTTTACAGGTGTTACTGTGTATGATAAATTTAATTTTTTATTTTAAGTCCCTTAAATGTCTGTGCTTACAGGTGTTACTGTGTATGATAAATTTATATTTTTTTATTTTAAGTCCCTTTAATGTCTGTGTTTACAGGTGTTACTGTGTATGATAAATTTAATTTTTTATTTTAAGTCCCTTTAATGTACATGTATGTGTTTACAGGTGTTACTGTGTATGATAAATTTAATTTTTTATTTTAAGTCCCTTTAATGTCTGTGCTTACAGGTGTTACTGTGTATGATAAATTTATATTTTTTTATTTTAAGTCCCTTTAATGTCTGTGTTTACAGGTGTTTATGTGTATGATAAATTTAATTTTTTTTATTTTAAGTCCCTTAAATGTCTGTGTTTACAGGCGTTACTGTGTATGATAAATTTAATTTTTTATTTTAAACCCTTAAATGTCTTTGTTTACAGGTGTTACTGTTTATGATAAATTTAATTTTTTTTATTTTAAACCCTTAAATTTCTGTGTTTACAGGTGTTACTGTGTATTAAAAATTTAATTTTTTATTTTAAGTCCCTTAAGTGTCTGTTTTTACAGGTCTTAATGTATTTCATATGATAATTAAATGTAGAGTTTTATCTTGTTTGCTTGTTCCTTTTGGTTGTTTACACTGGCTGTTTCCAAGTACAGGTTATTTATTATATATTTATAATACATGTATTGTAATGTGTAATCATTTATATATTTGTTTTTGTTCAAATTATTTTGTAAAATAAAGTCAACAAATATTGATCTAATAGGTAAATGTCTTTTTAATTGTGTATTTCAAGTAAAATGTACTTATTGTGAATGATGAAAGCAACAATTGCAACATTGCATTTGTTTTTAAAGAAAATAGAAATGATCAAAATTGAGAAAGAACCATTAAATTCTGATGCCCTTTGACATTTGGTGCTGTATTAGTGTGCGAGAGTTATGAGGCTCTTGTTGAGATATAGGCAAACGACTTTGACCTGTCTGCTTGACCTTTAATTTAAACGTTTATAATGGACCGAAGCATTTATGTATAGAGAAGTAAATAATGGGAAATATTATTTCATAGAGAAAATACCTGTATAATGTTTATATTAACTGAGAATCCTAACACTACACATATTTTGGTATGAATATTCCTAATAAAAGCGCAAACAGACAGGTCAATGTTGTTTGTACATACCTTCAAATATGTCCCTAAAGGAGCTGTTTATGCTCATTGCATACAGTTGATTGAATGAGGTTTTCCATCCCAGTCAAGAATATTTCACTCATATCGAAACATCACCAGCTATACCTGAAGTAGCTGAAATATTGAAATCCTGGACGCCCAAGGGTTCGAACCCATATATAGAGCGAGCATTCTACCAATTGAGTTACCATTGTTCATTGCATAGGAATACATTCTTCAGTAGCACCTACAACTGATGATGTCTCAATATAATTGTAATAAAGTCCCGTTCCAATTCTCATTTGTATAGTCCGTCTGCGATATTGTGGCAGAGTGAGTTTATTATACACCAATAGGTATTGATACCATGCTATCATATATGTATATTCACGCCTTCATATGTTCATTTGTAAACTCCCACTTTTATGTATCTATATCTCATATAGACTCTTCCGTGTTTATAAACACTGCCACAACATCGCTGACGGATCATTCAAACATTTACATTTCACTTTAGTTCAGATGATAATTGCCTTTAAAGAATGTTTTTTGTCTTGTGCCATTTCAACACATAAATTTCCTGCATTGTGCACAGTTGTTTTGACATGTGTGCATATATACAGGAGTTGTAAATTTAATCTTTCAACCTTGTGTAAGAGCCTCAATGGCCAAGTGCATACTTGAAGAAGACGGTGCCAAGGAATTCAACAGGCATATCCTAGCGTGAAAAGATTTGTCAGTTTGCTTGCAGAAGATTGCTGCTTTTCTCTTTGTAGTGTTCTGGGAATTGACACCTCCAAACAGATGAAATTTACCTGTGGCATTCTATTTGTTATCTTTAATGATTAGAGTTGGGTAATGGTGTTTAATGACCCAGTAAAGAATATTTCACTTAAATCGAGACATCGCCAGCTATAGGCAAAGGTGCAGAAATTTTGCCTGTGCATTGTGCTGATGGCATGATACAGCAGTGTTCTTTATAGTGCCAAGTCCACCATGACATGGGACCTCGTTTATTTTAAGTTCCCATCCGAAAGAACCATAACTTTCATTTGGTAATGCCAAGTGCTTTGCAAAAGAACAGTCGCTACCCACTTTAAAGTCTTGGGTCACCCACGACCTCCCACTTACGGAGCGAGCACTCTACAAACTGAGCTACCACAGTGGTTTCTTTAAAGATTAGAGACAGCTGTTATCATAAATATCTTTTAAAGTTTTGTAACCTAAAATTCGCGTTTAAAATTTAGGTCTGTATTGTCTTTGTATTGAAGGTCAAGGTCACAGTTTGAGTGATTGGCAAAAGAACAGTCGCTACCTATTTTCAGATACTTTATGTTTCTGCGTAGCAATTTTTCTCATGGGAAATGGAATCAATTCAATTGGTGTTTTGCCGCAAAAATTATGTTTCTCTAAAAAATTTCAATGTAAAATTTTTTTTAAACATTTCACACACTGAATGTTAAGGGGAATTGTTACACATGGTACACTGACAGACTCCATTGTCAAAAACAAATTGTTTTAATAAAACATGTTGATACAATGAATATGTACATGTACACTAATAATAATAACATACATATAAATGTTTTAAAATGTTAATTTTAAAGGGAGACAACTCAACAAACAATATTATGAGATACTCATATCGGCCAAAGGGAGACAACTCAATAATATTCCAGTGTTGGCTTAACTTCAAGAATATTATGATCCAGGCATATCAGCTAAAGGGAGACAATTAAATAATATTCCAGAGTCAGCTTAACTTTAAGTGCCACTACTCAATAAAGGCAGACAACTCAATATTTTTCCAGAGTCTGTTCAACTTCAAGGGCCACAACTCATTTAAGCATTCCGTTATTGCTCTATTATTCTTTAGTTTTTAATTGTGAATAAAAAAAATTGACACAACTTCTGTAGATTTTCTCAAATACTCTGTCAAAATATCGTTCATTTGCCTAAAATAGAAAAAAATATTTAATTAACAATAAAATCAAATAACCTCACAGAAGTTTTCAATAAAGCCAGCAAGGTGACACAAGTTGTCTGCTACTTGTTTGGATTTGGATTAAGCTTCTTGCTTACCAGTACTTTCATTAAGTTTCCATTTAGTCAATATGGTTTGCAAGATGTAATTTTCCTTACATGTTGCCTACTTTAGGAAATATGTCATCTACTTTCAGATTTACTAAAACGGCTGATCTCAAGCTTTATTACAGAAGGGCTATGGTTTTGCTCAGGGTACTCGGATTTCCTCGCCATCCCATTGACCATTGTGGTAGCTCAGTTGGTAGAGTGCTTGCTCAGTAAGTGGGAGATTGTGGGTTCAAACCCTGACTGGGTCTGACCCAAGACTTGAAAGTGGGTAGTGACTGTTCTTTCGCCAAGCACTCGGCATTTCAAAATGAAAGTCACAGTTCTTTTGGATGGGAACTTAAAATAAACCAGGTCCCGTGTCACAGTAGGCATGAAACGATAAAGAACCCTATTGTTTAATGCTATCAGAGCAACACACAGGCAAATTTCTGCACCTTTGCCTATAGCTGGCAACGTCTTAACATAAGTAAAATATTCTTGAATGCGACATTAAACATCATTACTCAATTCAACTCTCAACTCCTACCATGCTATTACTGATCACCTTAATATAAATGATGAGGTAAAACAACTGTTTCCTTCTGAAGTTTTACAGTAAACTTAAATATGAAGAGGCCAATTAGGGATAAAATAGTCATCTGAAGACATGGAGAATCACATTTACATACTTGCTAGGGTTCATTAATGAACTGATTTTATATATGACAGGGATTTTTCTGACCTTTTTGGGAAAAGGACCTTTGGATGAAATTGGGAAAAGCTCAACAAAAATGTAATTTTGGGAAAAATCACAACAACATTTTAGAATTTCTAGACCACTAGAATACTGGTAATTGAACAAATTATATCGGTATTCACAGCAAAATACATGAAATAGCTAAAATAACATGATAAACATAGGTAATTGGAAAATTTTTACTACAGAATTGGGAAAAATGACCACCTGCTTATAAAAACCAGTAGAATTGTATCCTAATTGTTCTTCATTTATATTATTAGAACATGTATAAAAAGGCCACCTGCCCATAAAGGCCACTTTTACTGGTTCCCTTGGGTGGCCTTTATAGACAGGTTTGACTGTAGTTCTTTTATACAGTATTGTCACTTACCATAAAGGAATTTGTTACTTCCGGATATTGAGAGTCAGTTAGAGCTATCAGGGGTTCAAACATTCCCTGGGTTCAAGGTATAGGACTTATTGATTTTACATTGGGACCCTCAAAATTCAAACTGTAAAAGGACCTGCCATTTTTACCACCAGGATAATATTGTTTGTTCTATATGATAACATAACTGCACATGGACCTTTCAATGATAATATTGGACTTTCAAAACTGTATGTGGCACCTGCCACAAGAAAGGCAAATGATCCTGAACCTTTAATTACCAAACATAATTTTGAAACCCTGGTTAGTTCCCTGATCAAAAGGGTATTCATACCTACCATATATGGATCTGGTATTTCGGGATCTTGAGATTCAGGATCATAGTCCCCCAGAAGTTTTATAGTCACTGTACTGTTTGGTGGATTGAGGTACTGCAAATCTCTGTGATAAAAAAATAATAATTTCATTTAACAGATTTTCCAGTGCCCAACTCAATCAGGGTTCATAGACATTTGAACTCTAAATTTAAAGACTTTTTAGGGTCTTTTCAGGGTCTTATTTGCAAATTTAAGGCCTAATCAGAGGGAAAATTTTAGCAAAAAAATATTGGTGCAGAGGAAATTAAATCAATAAAACAATTATTTACGTGTCCATAGTAACGACACTTGAAGTGGAGGTTGAAGTTAGGCATTCGGTTGGGTCAGGTTCCTTTAAATTGCCCATTTGAATTTAACTTATCAATTAACTATTTATTTATATCAGTCTATTTGCAACCACTTAATATCGAAATACAGACACCCAACTGGCCAAATCCAAGGGCTTTTAGGGCCTTCAGGATAAATTCAAGGGCTTTTTAGGGTCAGACTTGTTTTAAGGGTCTTTTTAGGACAAACTTCAAAATTTAAGGACTTTTCCAGGCCTGTACAAACCCTGCCTTTAGAAAAGACCTTGAAAGCTGAAGTCACATTCCATGGTAGATTTGGCCTGCTAAAGAACCCTCCCTCACATTTCCGTAAAACGATAAAAATTTCGCCACTGCACCTATAGCTGGTAACATTTCAAAATAGAGAAATTTATTGACTGGGATGTAAAACACCATTCAATCAAAATTTAAGGGGTTGTCAGAAAGAAGGGATGGGGTGATACTAGTTGTATCATGGTAACGTCCAATAGAACTGTCCCTTGAGAGCCAAATACTCCCCACCCAACATTGACCTCCTAACCTTGACCTTTGACTTATATTTGGTATGAGACACATGGTCTCATGTTGGTTTACATTTGTGCTAATTTTGATCAAAATCAAACCATAGACATGGAAGATATGGAGAAGACACGATATTGGGACGAACAACCAGATGAACAGACAGACAGACAGACAGGGTGATTCCTATATACCCCCTTAAACTATGTTTGCTGGGAATAATTGGCAATTGTCTAAATTGGTAAATGGCAGAGATAACTACAAGTTCAGTATATTACTCACCTGCTGGGCTGTGTGACTGTTCTCATCATAACCATATATGTTATTTTTCTGCAATACTTTCAGAGTTAGTATGTCTGGGGGATTCCCTACTTGCCAGTCGGCTATAGCTGCACTGTCAATGTCCCACTAAAATGAAATTGTGCAATTTAAGACCATATAAAATTATTCCTAGATTTTTGGTATTTACTGCTTAATTTCTATGTGAAATATTTATTGCAATATGATTATAAAATTACATGTAAAAAGATGGTTGCATGAGGAATAAACAAGAAATTAATGCAGTGTTATGGTTTAAAATAATCTACCTTACAGTCAAACTTGTCTGTAAGGACCATATAACAAAACTAGTAAAAGTGGTCTTTATGGAGAAGGGTCTGTCAACGAGGGTACCGCATACACCAGTGTACCGGACAGACACCAGTGTACCGTAAACGGCCATGTCTAAGTAGTATATGGATCCGGATAGAGAATAGGTCGCGGATTCATATACGTTTACTTGATTGTTTTAGTAATAATGCACTATGTGTTACATTTTATATCTTGAAAATAAAGAAATTCGATGTCCTATCTGCCTCAATGGATACAAAAAATAATTTGTTAATTATGCATTTCCGGATTCCATTATATTCATATATTACTCGGAATAATATTTTCTGTGCCGCCCCATATAACTCATAAAATACACACGGATACAACACGGGTATGGTGGTGGATGTAGTGTGTAGTATCACAAATACAACACGGGTATTGGTGGTGGATGTAGTGTACAGGTGTGTAGTATCACAAATACAACACGGGTATATGGTGGTGGATGTAGTGTACAGGTGTGTAGTATCACATATACAACACGGGTATGGTGGTGGATGTAGTGTATGGGTGTGTAGTATCACATATACAGCACGAGTATGGTGGTGGATGTAGTGTACGGATCTGTACTATGATTACACTGGTACATAACGTGGCTTTATATAATATGTAACGGGAACTAACATTTATAAGTAAAAAAACTCGAGTTACTTCCCTTTAATTATGTTTACCCGTTTATGTATGATTAGGACTGCATTATGCCTGACTTAATGAACATGCAGGAATTTTAAATTGACACCGGCAATGAAATTGACATTGTCATGAAATAAAATCACACAAATAGACCATGTATATAATAGCAATCTTGAGACTATGATAAATACCTTATTATCAACAAAGATGGCGTCACCCGACCCTGTGGCCTAATGGATAAGGCGTCGGCCTCCGGAGCCGAAGATTGTGGGTTCGAGTCCCATCAGGGTCGTATTTTGACCTACTTTTAATTTATTTTATTTTTTACTTTTCTTTTTTTTCTGTTTGACAAAGAGTAATTTTTTCTATATATTCTCATTATTTTGAGCAGAATTTATTAATCAAGATATTTCATCATGTGACAATCTTCGATTTTGTATTATATTTAAATGTGCACAGGTAAAAAACTTCATCTACAGCTGTATACTGAAACAAAGAACATAAAAATAAAGAAGTACAAAAAAACACAAATAAATGCAAAGTAAAAAGAAATTGATTTCAACGCTTAGCTAATGGGTAAAAATTATATTTATTCAAACTGACACATACCGTGGGATATTCCTTGTCCAAACCACAACCCGAAAGCAATGTAAATACTTTGAAGCTGGAATATAATGTTAAACACTTGAACTTTTAAGCACCTGGCCCCAGTTTCACAATCATTCCTTAGCTAAGATTTTCCTTAACTTAAATTTAGCAAATTTTGATATTTTCTTTTTGAAACAATTGATGAATATTTTTGTCAAAACTAAATGCACATATTTTAATCTTGAGGTCATCTTAAAAATAAGACATTAAAATCCTGAATATCTTGAAAATTGACAAAATTATGAAGATTTGAAATTTTGCTAGATTTAAGTTAAGGAAAATCTTAGCTAAGGAATGATTGTGAAACCAGGGCCAGGGAAGTGAGGTCGTGTGCTAAAAAGTGCTCAAGGTAATGAGATTTTCCCTCTAACATCAATTTACGCAATAAACACTCAGGCGTGTGACTCATGCACGTCCAATTTCGTGGTAGAAACGCTCGGAAATATAGTCCCGGAATTGAACACAAATTAACCCTCAAAATGAATTTCAGATTTATTTTTTTATGAAAATATAACAAGCAATTCAACTGTTTTGAAATGGCATTCATAGTCAATATTATGAATATGCTTTCGCCCATTATTCAGTTTGTCGTGCAAAGGTTTGGCATTTATATTTGACTATGAACGCCATTTCAAAATAGTTCACTCAAAGAAGTCACAAATCAGGGGCGTAGCTGGGGTGTTTATGATGTGGACGCCTAAAGAGGGCAGTGGGTTTGGGGGCCGCCCTGATGCGAATTTTCGGCCCTCCAGGGCGCTATTTATCAGAATTTTTCTTATCATTTTATGCTATGCTGTGGTAGTTTCTGTCGTTCTTTTGAGGAATGGTTCATTCTTAAACCTGAGGACGAGGTACAAGGGGATCTGATGTTGTATGGCATAAGCACTACGAAAACAACACAATCAATAATTGAGAAAGTCAAGTTAAAATGGGAGTTCAATTGATATAGTGGTGACATCATTCAAAGCGAAAAGATAGGGATACTTTGGCCCAGGTTTATGGACATTTGAAGTTTATGATGTTGGTTTACTTATACCCTCAGGTTTATCTTGTGTATCTGGATTCTGATGTTGTGCTGCTAGACTAACTGCGCTCGAGTTATCGGCTTTTGAAGCCGAGAACAAATCAGATAGTTTCAATTGTTTTGCCATGCCGGCAAAGTCAAGACAACACCGGAACCGCACCTCAGAGGCTATCGAAGCCAGGTATAAACCGAATTCGTATATAACATTTCCGGTGAAGACCAACGGTTTGGTATAAGAAATATATTATTCTCTCTCTCTCTCTCTTTTTTTTTTTTTTTTTTTTTTTTTTTTACGATGTGGACGTTTTTGCGTACAAACGTACGCCTGGCTACGCCCCTGCAAATACATCATATACAGTATTCATATTTTGTGTATTTTCTGACTGGAATTTACTTTTACATATCAAGACATCATTAGCTAAAGGTGAGTCACAGAAATGTTTACCATAAACAATGTGCTGGGGGGAGGGGGGTTCTTTAACGCACCACACCTACTATCGGTTTTAATGATGATGATGATGACGATGACGACGACGATGATGATAACGATGATGATGACGACGACGACGATGATGATGATGTTGTTGATGATGATGTAATGATTATGATGGTGATGGAGATGATGATGAAGATGATGATGATGATGATGATGATGATGATGATGACGACGACGACGATGATGATGATGATGATGATGATGATGATGATGATGATGATGATGATGATGATGATGATGATGATGATGACAACGACGACGACGACGATGATGATTCATTCATTCATTCAGCTATTGAAATTCATTTATTCATTCATTCAATTACTGAAATTCATTCATTCATTCAGCTATTGAAACTCATTTCTCAAACTGTACTAATTTCCCTGTTCCACTTATACATATATCAGTTTTCCGGATGTATCCGTTTCCGATTGTCATTTCTGACGTGCTTCTTCTGTCTTAGTGCATATGTACTATACTTGATTCAACATTCGTGTCTCATTTATGCTTAATTGATTGATTAATTGATTGATTTGGGGTTTAACGTCCAAGTCAAGAATTTTTCAATTATATCGAGACATCACCAGCTTTAGGTGAAATGGCAGAAATTTTTACTTTTGCAGTATTCTCAGGGCAATGCTTTAATGTATCACGTGTCACAACGGATCCTCGGACCCTGTGACTTCCATTTCTAAATGCTGAATGATTGGCGAAAGAACAGTTACAAGCTGTTTTAAGTCTAAAACTCGGCCGGCGTGGAACCCACGACCTTCCACATACGAAGCGAGCACTCTACCAACACAGCTACCTTAGCTGTTTTAATGGGAGGGAGGGAAAAGATAGCTTCGATTCCCAACTAGTGTTCACTGAAGATATATACAGGAACCAGCTCTCTGAAAGCAAGACTAAAATGTCTGGACCATCTTTCAAAGATGACCAAATCTCCGAGTGTCTTGACGTGGACATTAAACGTCATTAGATCGTTCACTCCTTATTTTATTACCTTTATGTTACATAAATTTGTTTTTGTGGTATATAAACACTGTCCGGAAACTGGTGCCAAAAACATGTGACGGAGTCAAGTGCGACTCGCCGAGTGTACTTAGCCATTAAAAGTCTTCCACCTGACTATAAATGAACTAAGGACATGTCAGTACAGACCTGTCGATAGTTTATAACAATAAGCTAACAAATTGTTTCGAATTGGCACCCCACCTCGGCCCCTCTTTCACAATATCTCGATCGACAGCCGATATCTAATTCTCGGCATTGTTTCGGCTACTAGCTATAACAGTTTCTGTCCCTCGACAGTAGGGCTTCGATTCGTTTTCGCTATCTTGATCAGTGTTAACACTTTCGACAGGTCTGTACTTTACATGTATAATAAAACTCTTATTATACAAATAAATACTTGATAGATTATTTGTGTTCAATTTAATGCCTGAGTAAGAATTTATATCACATGTAAGTAATAGACCGACGACGTCATCGGTTTTACATAAATGTTCATCTCACGTGTGTGAACTCGTGTGTGTGTTATTGTTTTGTCATATAAGTAAGCACATTGCACACATTTTTAGATTTCAAGTCAAACTTCCACAGTGATGCAGAAGGATTTTAATTGAAACTATAGTGCAGTTAAATTGAGGTAAGCATTATTATTATTATTATTATATTATTATGTAAAAGCAGACATGTTTAGGATTTGAGATCTTAATTGTAATTATGATCTAATAATTGTATAGTCCATTTAAACGTGCAATATAGCTTTTGTATCCATTACATATTATACCAGTTTAATTTTACAGCGTTAGACGGCCGTTTCGGAATACAATTCCTCATCAGTAGTGCTTGGACCAAAATTATAAAACCAAAATCATTTTGAAGATGTTGAAAAGCTACTCAAAGGATCAAATATATTTTAACAAATTAAGCTAAAAAAATACTTTGCATGAGGGAGTATACCTTTGTTTTTGAGGAATTTCAATCAAGCTATTCGATTCTAAATAAAATTTGAATTGATTTTATATGATTTTTTTGTCGAAATTAGACAGCTAATTGTATTTTCAGCATTTTTGTCAGTTTTTCATGAAGAAAAATTATTTTCTTATGCATGGTAATCACTTGTCTGTTGCATCGGCTGTCCGAGGGGGGGGCATTGACTTTTTAAATTGGCGGTCTAGGGTATAAACTCTGATTTGTCCCGCGTTTCCATTTCTCGGTTGAAAGTTGTGCCCAAACAGACTTTATTCAAATGTTTACAATTCAGTTTTAATGATATATATGTATCCCTTTTCTACTCATGATTCCCGTTATTTTCACGTTGAGCACTGGTCGGCACGAATATAGGTAAACAACATTGACCTGTCCGTTTGACCTTTCATTAGGAATATTCCATTAAATTGGTGGTGTTGATATTCAAGTTAATACATGCAAAATGCACAGGTTTACTCTATGAGGTAAGTATATCTCATGATGTATACAATATAAACACCTGTGCTGCCTATACATAGATGCACTTGATCCGTGATAAATATTTAAATGAAAGGTCAACCGGACAGGTCAAAGTTGTTTGCCTATTTACCTTGACAGCTACACCTTCGTGTTGTGAAGATTGATTGATTGATTGATTGAATGGGTGGGGTTTTAAGTCCCAGCCAAGAATATTCCACTCATATCGAGACGGCACCATCTATAGATGAATTTGCAGACATTTTGACCTTTGCAGTGCGCTCAGAATAATGTTTTCCTTAACCTACCAATCCCGCTGTGACACAGGACATAGGTTTTAAAGTCTCTTCCCCGATGCCATTCATTTCTAAATGCCGAGTGATTGGCGAAAAAACAGTCGCTGCCCAATTTTTACTTCTTTATTAGACCTGTCTGGGGTTCGAACCCACGACCTCCCTTTTACCATGTTCACGAATTTACCGATTGAGCTACCATAGTGGTACTTTTTGTGAAGAGATACTGTAATTGATTATATTTTATTATTTATTTCAGATACATTTGTTAGACAATGGATTCCAGATTGTTTGTAGCGTTAATCATAGTTAATGCAGTGGTTTACACAATCATAGCAGCAATCAATGGCTTGGCAGGTGCTTCATTTGGACCGTCAGGTAAATTTAGATAACACTGGAAAGACTTCACCTGCCATTAAATTTAAATTTCGACAGAAACCCCTGTTTAATAACAGATTCAACCCATTTTGAACATTTTACATAGAATTTAATGGGGGGGGGGGGGGGGGTGGTACAAAAGGAAGTCTTGCCAAATCACTCGCATTGAGATAGTCAAATTTATTGGATCATTATTTCAAAGGCTGTGGAAATTGTATGTTATAGCTACAAAGTGGTAAAGCCTCTTAAAGGGCGCGACCACTGCGGTAACTCAGTTGGTAGAGTGCTCGCTCCGTAAGTGGGAGGTCGTGGGTTCAAACCCCATCCGGGTCTGACCAAAAACTTGAAAGTGGGTAGTGACTGCTCTTTCGTCAAGCACTCCGCATTACGAAGTAAACGTCACGCTTCTTTCGGATGGGAACTTAAAATAAACAAGGTCCCGTGTCACTTTAGGGTTGGCACGATAAAGAACCCTGCTGTATAATGCCATCAACACAACGCACAGGCAAAATTTCTGCACCTTCGCCTATAGCTGGCGAAGTCTCAATATAAGTGAAATATTCTTGACTGGGACGTTAAACACCATTACTCAACTCAACTCTTATAGGGCGCCTAAGTGACCGAGTGTTCTCACTTACGGATTATAGAGTCTCTCACTCCCTAGCTATGAAATCCCAGTCAGTGCAGATCCTAGTTTGAAAAAAAACTCGTCAGTTCTCTTGCTGAATGTCGGCGATTTTTTCTTGGAACTCAGAGTTCTTCCACCATTCCTGAACTGACCGCTTAGATACGAGTGAAAAAATCTTTATTGGGCGTAAAACATCATTTATCCACCCCACTATTTCTGAAACGATTGCTTCAAGCCTAGTACGCTAATACGACTTGTATTGGTCAAGTATAAGCCAGAAAAATGCCAACATGGAATGGCAAAGTTATCACTCGTCTAATAATATGCATATTTTTTTTACATTACAGGATTGTTTCTGAATTCCACTGGTGCTATATCTGATAAATACTACTTGGAGATCACTCCCTCCGGATGGACATTCAGTATATGGGGAGTTATATACATTTGGGAAGCTGTGTGGATTGTATACAGCATTGTGAACATTTTCCGTAAAACGGAACTAGGTCCACTATATTCGAATCCGATCATTCTGTCACCGGTTTTCTTTTTAACATTTACATTGAACATGTGTTTGAATCTCGCTTGGTTGTTTTTATTTGACCGACAAGTTATTGAAGTTGCTTTTGTTTGCTTATTTTTCATCGCATTTACGCTCTATATTTGCCTGTTTTTCTCTTATCGAAATATTGACAAGAATTTAGGAACACTGGCAAAGTATAGCCCAAATGACATCTGGCTCATCCGGGTATTTGTGCAGAACGGAATATCCACCTATGCAACATGGACGTCCATAGCAACACTACTTAACATGGCCATGACCATTGCTTACCGCTCCAACCCAACAATACCTCAGTCTACAGCATCGACAGTAGCTTTGTCGTTTCTTCTCGTCGAGATAACAGTTTTTGTCGTTTTCGATTTCATTTTCCTGGACAGATATACTCGCTACACAATAACGCCGTATTGCGTCATCGTGTTTGCATTAACCGGAAGTATTGCCAAGAACTATACAGATGGCGCTAGTAACTCCATTTTTACCGCCATTCTGTTGGCTATTTCTATTGCTCTCTTGATTGTGAAATGTATATTATGTGCTTGGAGACACATACGGGCACCAATATTACCGCGTGAAGTCGGCGACTCTAATGAAGAGTTAAAGAAGACAAAATTAGCGGTGTGAGATTTACATAGCTTTGTATGGTTGTGTATTGAAAACATATCATAAGAATCGGTATAAGCACATTGCTTGCTTGCTTGCTTAACTATTATGTATTTCTCGAACAGCTAAAGGAAGCAGAGTATGAACATGAAAACATTCTATTTACGTCTCGATTGTGCATCTGTAATGACGTTATTGTACGAGACAATACAGCACCCACGTAGACGGGCATCCGATGAGATGGCACCCTTGTCATCAGGAATTGCGTAGTTGCGTTGTCACTAGATTTAAAGTCACAACATTGATAATGACATGTTTCGCATCAAGGCAGAGCGATTCAATCGACATCAAATATGTATCAAATATGATGTTATAAACTAAGATTTGTATGTCATCAGTTTGTATAATCAAATGAATTGCTACACGCGAATGGATTAAATAATCGCATGGAAGTAAGAAATTCTATATATCGTGAAACATTGTGTGACCATTGGTACGTGTGAAGTATGTAAAAACTCTTTCAAGTTTGATCAAGTTTTAATTTACAACGAAGTTATTTTTCCATACTAGCAAACATTGCTATGATTCATAGCTTACCGGAAATCCACTGTGCTAAATCATTTTAATTTTTTATTTGTCACTTGCTATTAAATGCGCTTTTTAGATATATTGGAAAAAATCACCGTGGTCGACTAGATGCACATCTCCTATCAAGCTGGAGATGATCAGAGATTTTGGTTTATATTATGAGGTATAGCTCTGGACCTGTCATCAGAGCGTTTTTCCTATTCAGACATAATTATAGTCCATTTAATCCATGGCCTCTTGCTTGCCGTTACTGCTACAGTATTAATATTGTATCCCCAGTCGTTATTTTTCATGATTTTCGATTTCTATATCCATGTTATTTTATATTTTTGTACTATTATCACCATGCATTTTAAATGGATGGGTTTTCATTATAAAATTGTGGAATAAAATAAATTGGATTAAAACATAATTTATTTTACTCTTTTTTATTTGTCAACTCCCGATGAAACCGGAAAGGGGGCTTTCGGTTAAATCACCTCCGTCTGTCTGTCTGTCTGTCTTTTCGTCTGTCTTACCTGAAACAGTTTTCCAGACCCTTTTCTTTATTCTCTTCATTGAAAATTGTTGATAAAACTTAACTATAATGTTTGTTATGGTATATAACCGTAAGCCTAGGGTTTCCGATGTTTTTAATCTTTATTTTTTCCGATAGCAAACGTAGACGGAAATAACTTTCTGATGCGTTTTAAACGGAAACCCTTTTTTCTACAAGTAAAGGATGAGTCAAGTACATGTATGTAAGAAAAGTTTAAACTGGTAGTTGAATTATTACGTTTGGAAAGAGTTCCATTTGGATGGTAGCACCCTCTACTGAATAATTTTGACTGAAAAAAGCATAAAAATGACTGAATAAAGATTTTTCATATATATATTATTGAGAACATGATGGACGGGGGTACAAAATGTACTCGTCACGTTTATAAAACACTACATGTGCATAATTATGTTATTGAGTGGACTTCCTTTTGTAACCTACATCCAAAACTTTTTTGGACAATTTATTTTGTTGTAAAGACGTCCAGAACAACTTGATTCCGTTATTTTTATGGTTTTTCAGTCAAAATTAAAAGTTTGGGGGGATATAAATGGACGACCTTCCCATTTATGGCGTCTGCAAGAACTAATTAAATCCAAGGTGTAATAATCGTTATAATGTTGTTTAACGTCGGATCAGTAATTTGTCAGATTGATGACTAATGCAAGTTAATTATACTAGAACTAATGATTAATCTAAGAACAAGTTCGTGTGTGCATGAGATGCGAAAGTTATGTTATGGTCTGCCTTGTACTAGCGCGCAGTCGGGACGTATGTAAGGTGCTAGCTCACAGGGTCAGTACGCTGCATACTAGAGTACGCATTATACTGTGACCAGGTGAACTCACGATACTTTGTCCTCTAATATCAATCAGAATATCAGAAAGCAGCATCTCAAATTTTAAAGTCTTATATATCATCTGACCAGGATTCTAACTCACGATCTCCCGCTCTCGAAAAAGACGTGTTACCATCGAGTCATTTCCTCGGAACTTTTTTCCTTAACAGAAGATATTTACCGTTATCTGTCAAAGTTGATTGCTCTTGCATTTTCTTCTTTACGCGGCATGTAGTATTGAGTATCCTCTGATCCGATGAACAAACAAGAGATCCAGATACTAGTATCGTAGGTCTCGAATGAAAACTAGGTTTCCGTCAGAGACATATCTCTGATTCCGTTGAAGACAAAAAACATCTGAATTTAGCTCAGACAACACTGGCTAACAAGTATCCGTGATTTGAGTCGAGTCATAACAAAGAGAACCAACTACTAGTAGTTTACGTACTGCTTAACCTAATAAAGACATCTCAGACATGTACAGCTTATATGTCAGATTGAATAGGAAAAGTGCACCCGTGCTTGGGTATTGGTTTACGCCTGTGTCTACGGTTTAGAGGTCTTGCCTGACGAACCATATGCCTAAGTTGAATGCTTGTCACTACCACCTCAACCCAGTGAGCTAATTACGAGCCTATTCTGTCTGTTGTCCACAAACCTTTACTTAACATCTGTTCTGAAACTTTGAAACTACGTTTGGTAGCAAGTATCCTCAAGTAAAGACAAGTTTGTCAATGGCATCCCTTGGACAATGGCCACAAACAGTTTACCAGGTCATAGTGAATCAAAACCAATATAGATCTACACTATATTGTATGTACATAATATGAAAGGTGAGTTCTTTTGTGTTGAACTTGAAGTTTTATTGAAATGCCCTTCTAAATGGGGGTCAATGTATAGATACAATAGTTAACAGGTTATCTCTCTTGGAATAGTAATAAGCCTGTAAGAGTTATCTTTCTTTACCCCATTCTAAACAGCACATGAACTAGAGGGCCATTCTGTGCAGGTCTGATTGCACCAAAATTAGCGTCTCAATAATGTTAATAAGGTTTTCTTTACTTTACCCTTTATTGGCCTTCTTACTGACCCAACATGGCAAACATACGGACTTGACTTTGCTCACTATATCAAAGTTTAATATGAATTGACGTATCGCCGGTCACGCCCACAATGAATTGTGCCATTTAATGACGTCACTGACACTAGTACGTCATTAGTTGCCGTGACGCTGCTTTGGTACCGTGATGGCGACCAGTGTCGGCACATAGTGGGCGTGGTCGGCGAAACGTCAATAGGTTAACGTGTCCCATCTAAATCTGTAGCGTGTTCGTAAGTAAATGTTGAACCACAACGCAGAGAGTACACCGGACAATGACGGCCACAATAGCTCATTTGAGCAAATGTAATGTTTTCTAACCAGCTTTTAGAGGTTCAAAACCCATGAATCTCTTGTTTGTCTTAGACCCGGTCATGGTTTGAGCACCCAACAAATACGTTAGGCAGCGAATAGCACTAACATCGATATCTGCGCTATCGTAAAGATAGGATATGTTAAATTATGACATTTTTATTTGACGAAAGACATGTGTGACAGAATTTTTTTTCAAGATATATTAACATTTTAATAGTGTTCAGACATTGTGTTCATAAGAACCATTATATTTTGAACAATGATATTTCATAAAATAAATTTTTGAAAAACCATTTGGCGAAGCAATGGTTTGTGGGTCACCCATCAAGTCTTTAGACATATATCAACATAAAACGAAATGTGG
Source organism: Anadara kagoshimensis (assembly GCA_021292105.1). Classification (NCBI taxonomy): domain Eukaryota; kingdom Metazoa; phylum Mollusca; class Bivalvia; order Arcoida; family Arcidae; genus Anadara; species Anadara kagoshimensis. The sequence goes on along the minus strand of CM037867.1, from coordinate 1,128,717 downwards.
ATAAATGCTTAACTACAGTATTAACCAGCGAGTTGTTATATTTTGTTAAAAGTTAAATAATAATAATTCTGATCACATCGACAATTTTATAAGTATTCATTGTTGTGCAAGCGACAAAAAATGTTGAACTCTCAAAAATACAATGTACTTGTATACGTCAGTAAGCTAATGGTGTTGGTACGACCCATGAAAAACTTGACAAAATGAAACATTTCAATGTTTAAGGTGTATTGTTATTTTTGCGCTATTTTGAAACACCATCTCCCCTGAAACCTCTGCATGGGGTTGTATCGATTTTGATACACGTATTTCCGCTTCCTCTGTGTATGCCTGCTACCATATATGCATCCAAGTTAATTGAATGTTTTAATTTTCATTTTCTCCAGCAGAGTCTCTGTATGAATTTGAATATGGAGTAGAAGTCACTGAGTTATTACTTGTTGATGTTGGAAACATTGGCTTTATTTGTCCTGTTATTTTGTCTTTAAACAAATGTGAATGAGTACCCTTTACACGTTTCCATTTCATCCTGCGATTTTGAAACCAAACTTTCACCTGAAAATATAAGAACTTTGTAATAATGTTCTGGTAAATTTTCATTTCATTAAATGCGATGACACGCCCTACTTTTGAATAACATGTACATGTAGTTTCTTTAAAACATGAAAACTCTCACACGACTGTGAAAAGGGTTAACATCATTATCAAAACACAAAACTTCCATGAAGTTCTTTACTTTATAAGCATCAAATACGCATTTGGCCTTGATTTACCAACTTATAAAGTCTGTATAGTCAAACCTGTCTATAAAGACCACCCAAGGGAACCAGTAAAAGTACAAACCTGTCTTTAAAGGCCACCCAAGGGAACCAGTAAAAGTACAAACCTGTCTATAAAGGCCACCCAAGGGAACCAGTAAAAGTACAAACCTGTCTTTAAAGGCCACCCAAGGGAACCAGTAAAAGTACAAACCTGTCTATAAAGGCCACCCAAGGGAACCAGTAAAAGTACAAACCTGTCTATAAAGGCCACCCAGGGGAACCAGTAAAAGTACAAACCTGTCTATAAAGGCCACCCAAGGGAACCAGTAAAAGTACAAACCTGTCTATAAAGGCCACCCAAGGGAACCAGTAAAAGTACAAACCTGTCTATAAAGGCCACCCAGTGGAACCAGTAAAAGTACAAACCTGTCTATAAAGGCCACCCAGTGGAACCAGTAAAAGTACAAACCTGTATATAAAGGCCACCCAGTGGAACCAGTAAAAGTGGCCTTTATGGAAGGTGGCCTTTATATACAGGTTCAAATAATATGAATAAAGAAGAATTGGGATATAATTCTACTGACCATTATAAGCAGGCGATCCTTATGTAGAGGTAGTTAAGGCAGGTTGAACTGGTTTATATTTCAAAACAAATCCTATTGCAACAACACGTTGATTTTAGTTATTTCAATTATCTCCCTTTAATGGTTTAATGCTCTGCAGAACAGCATTATTGTAATCATGGGTAGGTTTAACTGGCGACGTTTCGATAGAAGTTAAATGTCTTTGTATGAAACATAAACTTGAAACATATATACTAATATAAAAAATTATGTGGGTATTGAAATTTCTAATTATGATAATATTGACCTGTCTTTCTGTGAGATCTAAGGAAACTGCTATCTCGTATCTTCTGAGTCTGGTTAAATAATTATGAGCAGAGAACTCCTTCTCCAGTTCCCGGATTTGTTGTTTTGTGAAAGCTGTCCGTTCCTTTCTTGGTTTTGCGTTTAGATCCAACTTGAACGTTGTATCTTCATCATCTAAAAGAAAAAAAAATATTTATTTTAATTTTGTCATCTCCCTTTATTTATTTTTGTCTTTTTGTCTAATGTGCCATGGAAATTTGTTCAGTAAAACTTCAATTGAACACATTAATGTAAAGGTCATACAAGTGAAAAGGTCAAATGTCTTTGAACAGAAGCAAATTTATCATATTTCTTACAAAAATAAAAAAGGTGTCAAAATAAAATGAAAATACATTATAACCTGCTATATATAGCGACCATCTCTATATAAAGAGCACGTGTATCTATAGACCAATGTTTCAAGGTCCCTTTGCTCTATATTTCAACCAAAAAGAACCCATACTTTATCAAGTCTATATACAGTAGGCCCCATGGATGTTTTTTTTGTATATATAGGTTTGACTGTATTTGAAAACATTGTCAAAATGACCACGGCGCTGTTCGATATTACTCATTTTCCAAACTTGTCCTACTGTATTTTTTAACAATGAAATACTTCAGATTCCGATATTTAGTTTAACGGAATAATTTTGTTCTCTATGCAAGTGCCATGTGCTGATTTTGAATGCATTATTTTATTCAAAATTCAAAATCAGTCATCATCATCATCATCATCATCATCATCATCATCGAAACGTGTTAAAAATGAAGTGAACATGGTGAAAAGGAAGCATATGCATCCGATAGACAAAAACCAAGTAAATAAATAAATAAATAAATAAATAAATAAATAAATAAATAAATAAATAAATAAAACGGACAACATCTGTGAAAAACACGTGGATGTTTCACCGTGCCATAATTGTATAAGGGGAAAAAGTTGAAGGAAAAGAGAAAAATTTTATCTTCAAAGAAGCATCAAGGAATTATTTTGATCTGAAGCGAAATATTCTCCCAATATTTACACAATAACTTAGTATAAACAGAGACATTTATATGTCTCTGGTATAAATTAATAATTAGATCACTGTGTTTTATCATATATAAAGGCACTTTACAATAGTTTCTGGTTAATGGTAGGTAATACTTTCAATAACCCTTTAAATCTCTACAGGAAGCTTGTTTCATTCTCACCATTTATAACCTCATGAATAATAATACCTTCGGAATACAGTGTCCGACTGAAAAAATCCGATAGACCTTTGTGAAAAATGGACATCAAAATTTATATTCACTGAACACAACAATCAATTTTAAATTAATGAATTTTACTTATATTTAATATGCATGTACTAATTAAAGGCTGGCTTTATGTACGCACGAAATACATACTAGTATATGATGAAGCGCAGACTCTTTTAGCTATAAAACACTTAATTCTATGTTTAAAAGGCGTAAAATGTCTAGTTTTTAATTTTTCTCTTATTTTAATTATTGTATTTAAACGATAATTATTATTTTAATTGTGCGTCGTATGTCTTTTAGGCAGGATATCACACACTTATTTTAATGTATTTTTTGTTTTAATAATTGAACTGTGATATGTGACACGTTAGTAAAATATTTACTTACTTGCTGTATTTAATTCAACATTTTGGAAGGTCGGCATTTTTTCCCAAGTCCATTGCCTCTATGGTTTGTGCTTTATTTGTGCTTGTATATGGGTTATAAAGACTTGTATGAGGATGTTGTAGATTGTAAATGATTACCAGTTGATTAATAATAATAGAACAAACAAATAATAGTGCTAAGAAAATATGTTATGTTAAATATAATTTAACTTTATTAGCATAAAGCAAATTACATGCCTGTAGCCTAACTATTTACAATAATGAATTTATATATATATATATAATATATCTGTGTGTGTGTGTGTGTGTGTGTGTGTGGTGTGTGTGTTGTACATTAAACCTCTGTCATGTACTACTTTTGAATTTTTATGAAATAATGCTACTTTTAAAAATTCATAAGTAGCACATGACAGCTCTAATACCACATCCGTAGTACAGAGTGTAATAAAGAATCTTAAATCTTGTATTGAAAATTGTTTCTATTTATAGAATACTATCCCACCAAATCATCACACAACGTGATGTAATTGTGTTTTTATTAACTTGTCACCGACCCTTGTTCACTAATTATTTCCGGCGCTGTATCGTCTGCCGATCTAGAAATTAGAATGATGTTGAAACACCCGCAATAATCGAATTTAAATTTGTAAATTGAATCCTAATGATCAAATGCCATTAGAGGGTCGGGAGGTGAGAGATAAAAACCTTAACTTACAAATAGACGATGTGATAAAATGTTGATAAACTAATCAACCGAATTAAAATCAAATGTATAAAAAGATTTTGAAAAATTCCGAAAACTTGTTTTAAATTAGACGGATTTTATGCCAGGTTTATTTTGAGTTAATTCAATAACAGGAAAAACATCCGAGGTTAATCAGTCTTAATTGAACAGAAAACTTTGCTTTTGTCTTTCATTCCTTTTGTAGGTTTTAGCAGATAAAAATCACCAAAATAAATCGATGCCGTGTACAAATAAAAATAAAAAATTCAGGCGTTATTTCTCATAATTGCAGTTTTGCAGCCTAATATATATAATAAATTATTACAATACATTTACATTCACGTTTACACGCATCAGTTAAAATATAAATTTATGTAATTATAAATTATACAGGATATTTGTATTTTCAAACAACAAAATTATTCAAAATTATGCAAATTGCAATTGTCTTATACATAATTTTTAAATACTTTTCATTGTGAAATAAAATAAAAATCTTCATATGACAGTGATACTTATGTCATTCATATACCTTTTTTAATTTAATCATAAAATACATTAAAAATGGTATATAAAAATATTCTATGATTAAATTGAAAAAAGGTATATGACACTTATGTCAAGATGAAATTAAAAGTTTGTAGTTTTTGAAATCTATAATACTTGAGTTACATGATTAAAGTTTGCCTAACTGCGTAAAATATAAAACAAAAAATGGTTAACAATATAAAATGATGTGTTGATCTTTAATAATGTTGTGGCATTTGAAGGTGTTAAATTATTCTAGATTTTTTAAAAACTTTAAAAAAAATCTTTTCTTATTCATAAAATTCAAATGCATTATTTCACGTCAATTAGAATTATTATATCTTTTGTTTAAAAATAAACTGTGCGTGATAGCGCGCGAATTATTGAATTATTTTCTGATTCCTAGAACACAAACACATTAATATGTACATATGAATAAATCAATTAATAATAATAAAAAAGTCACGATAACCTAACAGGTTTGTTCATAAACGATTTTAAATCATCATCATCATCATCATCATCATCATCATCATCAAAACGCAAGCCTTCTGAACATATATTTGACATACACCAACTAAACGATCATGAAACATGTATCATTTGTGCTACTTTTGAATTTTTATGAAATAATACATTCAAAACTAGCACATGATACATTTAAAAATGGTATTTGACAGCGGAATAAGATGACAGAACTTATTTTGATTTTTCCTTATTTTGATACAGAAACGATACCGGTATACAATTATGCTTTTGATTTTTTTAAAATTATGTGCTCAAAAGTACATGTAATCATGTAGTTAATGATATAAATATATGTGTGACTATATCACACATCAAAATAATTACCTTCGTGTTTCACACTTAAATCCGGAGACGGAGACGCTGACGGAGAACTTCCGGGATTTAGAGAACCGAGTTCCGTAAAATTCGACGAGTTCACAATACTGTTTGAAGAAGTGTTCTTATTTAGTTCCGGTGAAGTCCCCGATCTGGAAAACGAGTTAAAGTCAGAATCATAATCTCCATTATTGTCACGTGGAATTCCAAATATATCCGCTACATTCCCGGAATTTACACTAAACGGAAAATAACAGTTATTCCCACTTCTTTCCGAATATCTATATTCCGACGGTTTTTGTGGAAATCCATGATATGGGAAAGTTGACGTCCCTCCGAACGCACCTGCTGGATGGGATCTATACATGGAATTATTAAATGAAGCTTGTCTCTGGAACGACTGGGTAAATCCGTAAGTGTACGGGAAATTACCGGCATAATGATGTATTGTCGGAGTATTAATACCGTAAACTGTTTGATGGGCCATATCTTGCTTAGTTACCGCGCGTTCTTAACGGCCATACACAGAATATTTTTACAACATTTTCTGCCACATATTTTTGATTTATAAGAGACAGATTTTGAGAGTCTATTTTCACACACACGCTGCTGTATCTTGGCTTGCTCTAACATGTGTATAACTTCGGTATATACTTTCACAAGACGAGAGTTTTGATGCCGTAATTCGCAATAACGGTCATCCCCTCGGAAGGCGGAGATACTTTTATTTTCGGTCAGTTTTCATTGGTGTAATAAAATTTGATTGACGTTTGAGATAAATTTACGCATATCGAACCAATGTGGCTACCAGGACCAAGAATACAATGTGTATTATAATAATTTTGAATAAAGTGACATTTTTTCATACATATGCTCTAATTAATTGCGTTACTTGAAGTTGCTCAGTAAATTGATATCCAAAAATGAATCTTAAACCTAATAGACCATGTTAATTTATATATTAGACGTATATACGCTCCTTCTAAATTGTTACATCTGATTCCGGCATCTCATTTTTTTCTAATTTATCTTCTCAATAGAACCTGTCATGTTTTGTAAACCATACTAGATAAAAAGTATAAAAATATCTAACCATTTAGGAATTTTATCATAAAAACATTAAAAAATATAAACCATTAAATACGTTCCAAAACTGCTATTGTCGCACACTATTTTCGAATGTATTTATTGATAAAATTAAAAAAGTACATGTATACCGAATCACTATGTCCATGACAGTGAATTATGCTTTATTTCCATAGAAAATTCAATAAACGTGAATAATATCTGATATTTGTCACTCACTTGTGCCTAGTCGTAAATGAAAATATGCATGCGACACTTCTTTATTTCGTGATTGGGTCCTTTCTCGAATAATTAAGATTTTAAAATAAAAGATTCGAAATAGAAATGTTTAAATAATATTTAAGTAAAAAGATTTTCAATGTCATTATGATTATTTCAGTACACAATTTGATATATATAAACAGCAATTGTAGAGAACAACATATAATAAAGCCAGTGATGATGATGATGATGATGATGATGATGATGATGATGATGATATGATGGTGATGATGATGATGGTGATGATGATGATGATGATGATGATGATGATGATGATGAGATGATGATGATAACGATAATGATATCAACGATGATGGTGATGATTGCAACGACGATGATGATGACAACAATTATGGTGATGACAGTGATGTTGGTGGTTGTGTTGGTGGGGCTGAATCTAGTGTGAGATAGTTTGTCTGTTTGCTTGCTGAAGGCCTGTAGTTTTCTCTGGTCACTACGGTTTCCTCTACCATCCCGCTCATAATCCGACCCCCATAACTCAACAACACATCGATTGATGTGTGATTTTAATAAGATAACCTATGATGAATTGATTTCCCATTCATCTGGCAGTTAAATGTCTAAGCAATGTTAACTCCGGTTTCCTCAGAGTATTATCTCTATCAAGAACAGACCGCTTCGACGTACGCGAAAGAATCTTGAATGTGGCTAGACCCCCATAACCTTCAACACCACCCACTCCACTCTATCGATATAACTGATTCCCCACTCATCTGGCAGTTTAATGTCCAGGCAATGTCTGTTAATCATTTATTTTGAAAGTGCATAAAAACCACTAACTCCCAGTTTTTACCCGTAAATGACTTAAAACGTCCATCTATCAATCCCACTAAAATATATTGATGTCGGAAGAACACATTAGTTATATCTGCACATTTCCCAACCAAAATAAAAGGCTTCCGGGGAAGTGTTTTAAACATGTGCAAAACGATGTTTATTATTTTGATAAACTTTTAATGTCCCAGGTGGTCGACACATGACGGAATCGCTCACGTGAAAATCAGCTTCAGTGTTTGAAAATGAAGATTTATACCATTATTAAACATCGTGCGTACGTCTTATTTTTCATAATCTAAATACTATTTATATTTACAAACCAGATATTTGAAATTTTATTTATTTTGGTTAATTTTTCTATTATAACATGAGATACCCCTTGTGACTGTTGGTCTAGGTTACGGATCACTAAGCGTTTGACTGTCTAGGTTTAAACCTCACTGTAAGTTCACTTGCAGAAAGTCGACGGTTTTCTCCGGGCATTCCGGTTTCCTTTCAGAACTGACCAGTCCTACATCTATAAAAGTGACAGAATTCTTACTTTATGTAATACTAGTATGAAGTATGCTATTTCCAATACTACCTTCTGATGTTTTGTGTTTAATGTACTTTAAACAATAAACAATTAATCGGGAAATAATTCAAAGTTTTTCACCAGTCCTTGCCTGATTTATGTAACATGTTCTTTTGTGGTACGTACATATAGTAGAGGTTTGAAATAGTAACCATTCCTTTCCCAAAGTTGCCAGCCGTGTACTGTTGTACTAGCTGTTTTTTCAAACACTGCTTTAAACACGTTTTTGCCACTCAAAGATAAAAGTTTGCTGCACCTACATGTACTTATATTCGTGTCAGTTCCATACTTTTTTTTACACCCATCAGTATGCTTACATGTTCGTGCCAACTCGACTTTTCGAAAGCGCATTAGTAAAGCGAATCCCCCCAAGATGACTACTTAAACACAACGAAAAAATGGCATACACAAATCAACCACCATGTTTTTTTCAAAACTTTGCCTGATTAAAAAATAAAACATTTTGATTTGGTGAATGAATTTGGCTATTGTCTACTTTGTTCGAGACCTCTGGCGTTATCGACTTTAATTTTATTTGCTAAAACGGACGATTGGCGCTTTTTATATGCACCTATTAGGTCGAACATGTCGCTTAATGTCTTTGAGAGGTGATAGTGAAAACCAAGGATTTGAATAACTAATAACCACACTGGGACGGGAGAAAACAAAACATAAGTTGACGGTTATGATAAAAATGTTTATCTGGTGATCGAACCCGCAGCCGGAAGAGACACCGTCTATATAACCTAACAAGGCAATCGTCTCTGTCAATGAGGAACATGGTAGCTTATGCATTCCGCTGTGCGTTAAAATTTGTATCATGTTTCATGAAGTGGGATTCGAATCCAAAGCAATAATAATACCCGACACAACCAGTGTAAAGCCAAACACTTAAACAACAGGGCCGCACTGACTTAGTATCTGATTGATGAAATCGGATTTGAACCCATAACTATTTTACGGACTAATCGAATGGAAAGAAAAGACAAACTTTTTGTAACAACGCCACTTTTGGAAGAGTTCGAACTCATAGCGAAGAGGCACCACAGATTTGAAAACCAACACCTTAACCACCCACCCACCACGGTGATAATAGAAACAGGATAAATAGGAAAATGATAAAAATTCATTATCCAATGTATAAGTAATTAAACTGAGATATGTGTATATATAAAACACGTGGTCGTACCACCCCCTAGATAATTGAGGGACGACATGCGGATCTTCTGATCATCATCCATAAAATGAACTCTTAATTGACAGTCTGTTTAAACGAGAGGGTTGATCATGAAACCAAACTTAGATTCGCAAGACCTGATGCCTTTCAAAAATTATAAGATTGAAGTACTTAAGATTTATAACTGTAATACATCTGTTGTCCATACTTTGATTAGTTTCATTTCACCACTAAACCGCCTCTATGTCAATCTTTAATATTTCCACAAAACCCAGGAAGTCCCCCCCTCTCTCTCCATCTATGTACAAGTAGCACCATTCGATTTAATTTCATGGCAGCGTATTTTAGATCTTTTAAACTAAGTTGAAATTTTGTCTCGTTCTATCTGGAAATAAATTTAGCCTTCTAAAGTGAGTGTAAGACAGATAAATAGTGGGAACAATGTAAGATACATTAGTTTTTGAAATGATGGGACAACATCAAATAATCTCTATCTACCCTACTCTATTGTAAAAGCGTGTTAGAGCATTTCAACTAACTAACCGTAGATCAGGGGGCGCGAAATTCTTCCCCACATTAACAGTGGTGTTCCCACTCTGTCAATTTTTATATTTTACTCTCATTGCACCCCTGTCTCTCAATCTTCCAGATTTTTGCAAAACCCCTTAGTGCTCTCTCTCTCTCTCTCTCTCTCTCTCTCTCTCTCTCTCTCTCTCTCGTGGATGCAATGTAAAACAACATTTTATATTATAACACCGCTACCCACTTTGACACAATACATCAATTACAATTTTTGGACACTTGTACCGTTTCTCTATGACAGAATAATTAGCTGAAATAACCGAATTTAAACATTTAATGTGTATTTTATTCACGAACATGCTATTAATAGGTTTAGGATTAACCGTGGAAATATTTTAATTATATTTTATGCGGATATTGGTGTTATGTCTAGTCCAATTATGCTAAAACATCCACAAACACGTCCTGACATTAATTTGGGACCCAATGATTGTATCAATGAACATTATGAATGAGAGAGAGAGAGAGAGAGAGAGAGAGAGAGAGAGAGAGAGATACACACATAAAACAATGGAGTATAAATAGTTTTTCAGTGAAATCGTTTGGATTGGCGAATGAATTCATGGACATGTAAGAACACTTCAGCATTTTTCGCTGGTGTTAGTGAACAATGAACTCAAATTATAATGGCAATTCAAGGTTCCTATAAAACGACGTCGAATAACATGATACAAAGAAAAAAGTGTTCCGTATTCTCAATTTGACCACATAAACAATTAGAGTTTTCAATGAGATTTTTGTGAAAGAAATAGGAATTTAATGAACTGCATTTTAAGCGCAATCGACAATGATGTATTTGTTCAATACGATTGCCAATATTAAAGTAGGATGGGATCTGTGATTTACTTAATTGTATGTATTTAATGTCATGTTGTATAAATTGTTATATCATAGATGCACAGGAAACTGGTTAATATAAGAGTTTTACTCTTGTTCCAGGATCCTGATTTGTAAAATTGTTTCATTACGTTATTGATTTGATTTTCAAATAAATATTGTTTAAACTTGTATCAATGAATAAATGAAAAAAATGCCGATAAAATGGACCATGGTTAATTACCTAAATAAATAAATAAATAAATAAATAAAAATATGATGTATAATTTAAATTAGTTTATTTCATTAAACTTTTCGTCAGCATATTATGTTTGATACGGTTAAAATCCGTCAAATTTTAAAATCTTACATTAATATTGGCGTAATAAATTAAACCTCAAATGCTATTAAAATATCAGTAATTAAAATAAAATATAATTTAAAAGAAAATCGTAACTTTTAATTTAACATTCTTTGTAATATCTGACCAGTGATAGGCATACCATGTACTATTTTTGATTTGTTATGTAATAAGGAAATTTTTGGAGACATTGTTTCATAAAAATTCAAAAGTAGCAATCGGCTCGAATGTTAAAAAATCCTTTAATTAAAAATTCTGCTTAAACTTATGTATTTGTAATAATAATAGCTTGTCTCAAAATCCCGTCAAAATGTGTAAGTAATTTTATTTTCGTTAAACATTTTATACCAAACACTAGATCGCAAAAAGAATGGTTTTTTCCAGTGCAGTAATGGCCTGTCGTTAGCAAGCTTCTGATGCACCTTTACCACGAGTTTAATACATCGTGAATATTGCAAAGAGAAATTGCTTACAAATTTTGTTTTCACCATAATTTATTTTACGTTGATTTAAAAAACCATATAATTAAATACTAATAGCATATATCAAAAATAAGTAATCATTTAACAAAACCCAAACTGCTATTTTTGAGATAATAACCTTCCCCTCGTCATTATCAAACCCCCATCTTTCATCAGCGAACTGCTATAAGATTAATTTCTATCTTCTCAAATTAAAAATCACTTATCGTACTGGGGCTAGCTCTTATACCCAGATGTTTATGTTTACCAAGACACGGATCAAAAGTATAAAATTACAATTAAATTAAGTAATGGGGATTACGGTAAAACAGCGGAAAATTTGGAGTTTTTTAACCTAAATTTAATTTAGATGATGAGCTGGGATCCTCGTTATCCGTTACGGGACTGGAAGTCAAGTGTGTGATGAAATTAGCAGATAACACAATCTATAGCTTATTGCTGAGGTTAAGGTATAATTATATATTTATTAGTTATTGCACTTTTAAAATAATTTGTGTTCTAGGGTAATTAACACCCTAATATCCACGTGAGGGTATAGTGAAGTAAAATCTTTGTAACGATGAGAACTTCCTGGACATATCCGATTCCAAAACAAGGTTTTGTAAAATAATTCATTTTAAAACTTACGAAAGAGACCACCACTCTCTTTCAGCTTTTCTTTTTAAACTTTCACCACTATTGCCTAAAATTGGTAATCCATTTTAATAACTTTTTTCCCGAATTTTATGGCAGGATTGAGGCAAGGCAACAACATCTTGTTATATTCATTTAAATTTTGGCGTTAATTTTTTGCACAAGTTAAATGCATTTTCATATTATTCAAAGTGCATTCATTTGAACTTTATAAATGCTCAAAAGTGTTTTAAGTTTTTTTTTAATGTGATGTCACACATTCGGAGGCTTACAAATGCGAAACTATAGCCGGAAAAACTCCTTGATTTTTAAAGGATCGATTTGTAATCCAGAACCTGAAGTCAAGTTTATTATTCTAAAATGTAATTTTCAATAGAACACATACACCTTCATAATGTGTTTCACGGGATAAAAAACCTAAAAGGTTGTTGAGTTTTGTGATTTCCGGTTATATATCAAAGCGCGCACATGTTACGTCATAACAAATAAAAAAGTTAAAAAGGACGCGGTGGTAAAGCCATTACTCCGGAATCAACATTTTCCGTGGGTTTCTTTACAATGTGTACGGCAGATGTTCAGATTTGAAGAAAGACAGCATAGCTACGAAGATTTATGTCAAAAATAAATGTCCAAACATGAAAAAATAAACAACTTAGTTTAGATTCTTCTCACATTGGTGTATCAGTTACGGACTAAAATGAACGAACCGTGTTAACAAAAACAAGTCATGATTTCAAAGCACTACTCGCATTCGCGAATTCAGCATGTAAGATTCCCAAGGAATCTGCAACACACGTGTACATATTCTGAGATCTGTCAACAGGCCAAACCACTTCTTACCGATATTTATGATTTATTAACGTTAGAGAGCCGAGCCAGTTGTTAAACTGGCATGGTGCAAAACATGGACTGATTTTTTTTATATTTCTGAATTTTTTTTAGAGTCGCGTAATGACGTTTTACCATCAAATCTAGCCTTTACATTTATCGAAGTACGTCAGGGAAAATGCACCCGTAAAGAAATTGCCAATATTCGCGAAGAGAATAGGCGATTTTTGTCGCATAAGAATCCGGTCGAGTGGGATTCGAACCTAGGTAGTAACAGGCGCTTTAGACCATTAAGCAACTATTTTTAATCAAAAGGTGAGATTGAGGCTTTGAGAGCGAACGCTACTTTCATTTCCCACTTTAGCAATATCTATAATATAAATGAGAAAATTCGGAGTATTTATTCATTAAGACTAGGCTAATTACTCAGTAATTAAAAGTAAACAGTTTACACCTTACCATTGCCAATACAATATCTAGAGTGAAGACATAATGGGACATAAAATATTCAGACTTTAATTAAAGAATCGTATACATGTAGTCACACATACTAGTAAAGAACAGACCTGCCGAAAATTTAACACTGAGCTTACAGCTAACAAAAAGGAGTTGAAACTCGGCTACCGAGTGGTCAGATATGGATTGCCAGACGCCAGTGACCAAAACGCTGTCGAGAGATTGATAACAGCCGCTGATATATGGGTAACCAGGGGCTGCCGATTCAGCAGTAATTCATTAGCTCAGTGTTAAACTTTCGACAGGTCTGTACCGTAGTTACAGAATGTGCATAACTGAAAAATAAAAACCAAAAAATAAAACTATAGTGATAATTTACCACACCAAATGAAGAATTTTTAGTTCAAAGTATAAAGTATTAACGGGATTTCAAAGCTTAACTTGTATAGTTACACGTTTTTCTGTTGCAAATATTGCATTAAGTGGCATGTGATTACCTTTTTCTGTCAAAGAATTCCATATTAATTACGTAATTATGACGTCATATTTGATGCAAGTAATCTAAGTGATGGTTTCACTATAAGTGCACACTAGAACAGAAACAGGCTATCCCACAACGTGAACTTGTGTTTTATAGATTTATCATTGAAAATCCGTTGTCCCGGATGGATAAAAATTGCTGCTGTGGCGTATTACAGAATGCAACCAACCACCAACATTAAATATTTAGAGCCCAGGGTTCTAAGTTTATAGGTTAAGGGAATTTGAAATAAAAATATATCAAACCAATGACATTAAGGAAGGTGCCTTATCAATTGGTTTTATTTCTGAAACATTAAATTACCTCCGATATCTAATAACTCGTTATATATAGTATGCATTTTCTTTTAGCTTTTTTATTCATGTATACTTATTGGTGTGGTTTTGCTATTGGACTATATTAGACTTTTTTGAAAGCAGTTATTGGTGATATAATAAAAACAAAACTTTAACTAAAGCATTTAATGGCTCCGTTCTGTTGTATTCAGCGGTCTCAATGTGTATTTTGTGTCTTGTGTTTTTGTTCAAATTTAGTTAAAGGTTGGTCTTGGTTGCTATTTGTGTTGTCATATTGCTTTTAAGATGCGGGTTCTTCGGCGGCCAAATATAAAACGTTGGTTTTTTATCACAATGTCCATCGTCCAAAGATTTAAATCCCAATTGGAAATCCTGACTTCCAAGTCAGTTCGATTGTAGAAGGTCAATGGTATTCTCAAATTACTCCAGTTTCCCCCACTATTTACGAACAGAAATACTCTCGATATAAGTGAAACAGTCATAACGGAAGCGTTTAATACGTACAGCACATGCCTGTCGAAAATGTAGCATCGAGCAAACGAAAAGGAGTCAAAGCTCGACTGCCGAGTGACCAACATATGGATAGCTAGCTGTAAAAAGGTAGGAAAATAGTTGTCGAAAAGTTGTCAATGATATAGCTATCGAGGGACAAAAATAATCTGCACGGATTCGGCATTAATTCATTAGGTCTGCACTGTACATCATTTAAACCAACCAGACGTTTTATTCAAAGGCAATGTTCTGCACATAATTTTCTCATTGCTTGATTCTACTTAGGAATCAGAATGTAATACTTTCAGCATCGACAGCGAACTTTCACCTTTAAATATCACTATAACCACACCACTGGGCACTCCAGTGTCGGTCTAAAGTTGAGAGCGAAATATTACAGTATGTGTTTGTGTTTTCTAGTCGTGTTTGTTGATTCTTTTTCACTTGCTTTCCGTATTCTTGGTTGCTTTGGTTGTTACTAAGTGTACGTTTTCAGTAATAAATTTCATTTCTCTATTTTCAACATCAAATTTTTTAATGCTTGTTATAATAATTAGCGTTGCGCTTCTTTGATATGATAAAACTTGATAAAAACTTGATAAAAATACACTAATTACTTATTAATTCTCTTGTTCATATATCATAACTCGATGTTTAGAATTTAGAGGTTTTCTTTTCGAGTGACATCAACAATCAGAGATGTTAAAACCATTCCAATCATTCTTAACTAAAGTTTTGACTTATCTTTGTAATCAAATCGCATTCTTAAAGACAAGAAAACGTTCCTCATCCCGACTTACATAAGAAAGATTTTCTAAACAAATAGCAACACAAACACGTGTTTATTTTTTTCTACAATACGCGCGAAAAAATTCATCCCATCAATATCAGCAGCCGGCAAATTACTAATTTATTTTGGCATAATGTAAAACGTCATCTGAGCAATAATCCGACTACGACCATTATATTTTATATTAAATACGCTTTATTGGTGTTTTGAGTTTCATAGCTAGTGTATGTAGTCTTATTTTCTCTGATTTCATGTCTCTGCTTTAACATTAAATAGGATATTTTTAGAGATATCTTGACTGTTCGTCTGTCTAATGAATTTATATTTAACTTGTTTTTAAAAGAAACTAGGTAAGGTTACCCACTTGGGCACTTTGTCATCGATCAAGGTCGCAGAAATCGGTTTCATTTTAATAATTTACAAATAATTAACATTTGTTGGAGACACAAGGCCAAATGTCAAGATCGGTCACGATACAATAACTGAAGTTATATTTCATTTTAAAATTAGGCCTACGTTGGCATAAGTTTTATGTTTTTGGTGTGTTCTGTCATAAATGATTGAGGCATGTTACGAGTATGTGTACATATGCCTCATGTAATCAAATTACATATTATATACCAATTTAATTTTACAGCACTAGACGGTCGTTTCGGAATATAATCCCTCATCGATAGTGCTTGGACAAAAATTGTGTAACCAAAACCGATAATGGCATAACAGCTTAATACAATATTGTTTGTCCCATTTAACGTTATTGTATACTACGCCAGCTATTTGTCAGATCCCTCTGTCGTTGATTATTTTTACAAATTTGCAAATGTTGTGAGTTGCAAATAACAGCCTCTGAAAACAGCTGTATTGTAGGCCGGAACGGAAATAACACACATCATTCTCACACAGATGTTTGTATGATCAACATTAAAACTCAAAAAGATAACGAGTTTTACAGACGTGGATGGTCTTGTAGATTAAAATTTCCGTTCTACTTCGGTAAAATTCGGAGGTTTGTATTACAAAATCATAAACCCGTTTGTGAAGTTTTTGCTAACACAAACGCGGATAAATTTATCGAATCACATGAAGCATTACCAATTTGTCACATAACACAGACACTTTCTACTTCAAAGTGAGTCAGTATGTTCCAACACACCCGCAGATTTTTAAGCCTGGTAAACACGATCCGAGATGTTATCTAAGAATAGATATAAAAATTTGTCATTCAAGAAACCATAAAAGTCCATTCTAATTTTCAAGGAAAAATTGAAAATCTTTTCCAACACATGTTTTGTTACAACATACATGTACTGTAAAGCTACCTGGATCAATAGTTGGATAGAGACTTCGATTGCGTAGATCTAGTTCCAGATAATGTGATTAATTTTAACTCTTCAAATTTCTGAACTGTGTCACGTTTAGGTAATATGTTTTTATATATAAATTATCTAGCGCATTTAATGCCCTTTTGTGTTCTCTGATGCTTTGTAAGTTTTATAATGAATCTAAAATTTTGTACCGGGATATGAAAATGTTTCCCGCATGCGTACATTATCGTTCTGGTACGCGATTTAATGTGGTTTCTTTCAAAGAGAATTGCTCTTTCTTTTACTCGGGGAATCACAGACCAAGACTTATAAAATCTTTAAAATGTCTTTATATGAAAGATAAAATTAAGTTACAGAAAAAAAAATTATTTGGGAAATTGATTTTTAAGAATCATTGAAAATTTCTAATTAAATATTTTTCACTTCAGTAGTGATACATTTTGTAATTCGGTTTTAGATTATTTAAACCTTTTCATACACATACGAATATAATTTTCATAAATCTAATTTTTCTGAAATACTTGTTGTAGTATTACATACTATACATGTACCAATTTTAATTTTACGGCAGTAGGCGGCTGTTTTTGGGAATACAATTCCTCATCAGTAGTGCTTGGACCAAAATTGTAAAAATAAATTATTTCAAGATGTTGAAAAGATATCCAAAGTATGAAACATATTTTTTAATCATTGGTTTATACATAAATTATACATGTACATATTAACGTCTTATTTTACCCAACCTTCCAGAGCACTTAGCCTCACTTCCCTGGAGGAAGTTCACGTGTTTAACCTAATGTGTCAGTTTTCAAGTTTTTACTTTCTTGTAGGATTGTGATTTGGACAGGATCAATTTTTTCGTTTTTTATTTATGGTTTTCAATTTGTTTGTTATCCACCACATCTACACTTTACTTTGTAATGACTAAGAAAACGCTAACAAACTTACTAACCCCCAAGACAAATAAAACCCTATTTGATTTTTCACATGAAAATGTTTCGTACAAACAAACACTTTGTTATTTATTTATTGGTGCTATAGGAAGGGTAAATCATAAGATCTAATATTTTTGACTTGCTTTTATATATATAATCATTTAGTGTTTTATCGTAATCAAAAACAAACATACTAATCCATTTCCGAATCACAATCCAGAAGCAAAGTAAAACCTTTGGAACTGACAAGTTAGGTTAGACACGTGAACTTCCACCAGGAAAGTGAGGCCGGGTGCTCCGGAAGGGTAAGCACCTCCTGTTTAGCTAGCTACACCCGTCACGTGTGTAATCAAAATTGTGTGAAAGGAACATGGAACTATGAGACGTCAAATATATCCAAGGCAATCCTGGACACAGAGACATCAAACTTACCAACAATACTGTGATGACGGCCATAAAACTTTTTGAGGGCCTTGATAAGCCTAGGCTTGCAATATCCCTGAGTCAACAATTTATTTGCAAGCAGCCTACTTCGTTGTACAAAGCGATATCAAAATCTTTTATATTTCAACCTTAAGTGATCAATGCACGGAAATGACTAACCCCTATCCAAAAATACAATATTCTTTAATAAAACCAAAAATCAATTCTTTGGAAGACGAGCTTATTCCAAAGTTATTGAGTTTCATAACCATTTTTCTCAACATAGTATTTATCACTTCCATGAACTTCCATTACCACTTCCTTGAACTGGAAGTGGTTCATGGTAGTGGAAAATTACTAATCTCTATGAAATCACAGTCAAGTGTCCAGGAAGTTGCATTTGATGGCTTCTTCTGACGAATATAACCGCTAACGAAACGGATAGTTATCCAATC
This sequence comes from Anadara kagoshimensis, assembly GCA_021292105.1. NCBI lineage: Eukaryota > Metazoa > Mollusca > Bivalvia > Arcoida > Arcidae > Anadara > Anadara kagoshimensis. The sequence continues at coordinate 1,110,011 of CM037867.1, read as the reverse complement.
CAGTATGTTGTTGCGTATATGAGTATTACTTATTATATATTTTTTATTTTATGTGGTTCTGAATATTAGGAAGCATCCTTATCATGGGAGAAAAATGACTTTCACCTTGCATTATGACATTGTGACATAAACACATTGAACTGAGCTTTACCAGTGTACCGCGTGATATCCCGACGTTAATGCGGAACAATTATGTACTTTTGATATGGATTCGCTTAGTTGATTGACTTTATTTTGAGAATTTGTGAAATAAGCATTCCGTGAAAAGTAAGCTAAGAGATATTCGCTAGCGAACAGTTAAAAGTTGAATTTAGACATGAAACATCAGTGTAAATTGTTTTGATCTGTGATCGGAAATAAAAGATACTAAAAGTCTTTTGTTAACGTTCACTCATGATTATCGAAATTTAGTGAGTGCGTTTCAACTATATTGAAATTGTACCTTTAAAAATGTCAGTTATTACAACCAAGTAAAATGTTTGGAGTAAATTGGAATTCGCCGCTGGACCACGTGTTCAACTCTTAACCTTTTATGTCCCCAATTCTCGGAATATCATAATTAATACTAGAAAGCAATAACTGATATAATTCCGTATCCAATGGAAAGAATTGTTCCTCACAAATCTAAGGGGTATCACGTGGTACAACAATGAATCCCATTGTTTCACCTAGCAGAAAATGTCCAAACTGTTTCAGGCTAAATACCTATACATAATATTATACAACAAAGCAAGCTGCTTACAAATAAATTGTTGACCCACGGATATTGAAAGTCTAGTCTTAAGAGACTAAAACATTTATTGCCTTTATAATAGTATTGTTATTAAGTATGGGGTCTCTGTATCCAGGAATACCCTGGATATACAAATGTATTTGACGTCCCACAGTTCCATGTTCCTTATACTCTCAAATTTTATTACATACATGGCGGGTGTGGCTAGCTTAACAGAAGAAGCTTACACATACGAAGCACAAACTTGCCTTTTTGAAGTTCACGTGTTTCAAAGTTTTTACATTGCTTTTAGATTGTCATTTGGACATAGATTAGTCTGTTTTTGATTAGTAGTATAAAATATCAAACACAAAGAAACAATTATAATTCATTTATTTTTCATCTTATTTTGATATGGACATTACATCATATATCTATACACATAAACATCATATAACTGTATCAGTTATAATATAAATAAAGTAACTGAGATAGATTTTATATCTAACTCAACAAAAATATATAATTAATACAATCTGACTTTGTTTTATAACACCGCCAACGTGAGTGATAAGTATATAATATGATATAAAACAAATAATAATGTGTTTGTCTGGAGTCTAGCTTAGTATGATTTGTCGTAAAATTTCACTTGCGTGTTTACTTTTTTGTTACCTGCTCATTTTTGTGTTCTTGTGACATGATTATTTTTCTTCTTCGGTTGTATCTGCTTATTTTTTCCTTTTGTTTCAAGGTTCTATGTTGAAAATTTGTAAGGGTTGATTTCACAATATAACTGTGTCCAGTGTAAAGCGGGTATATGTGTTGACAAACCAAACGGCCGGTGCCAATAAAGTTTACACGCTTAATGGGTCTCCACTGTACTACGTAATCAACACCATTTCACGCTTGTGCAGATCGTTTTAAAAAACGTTTGCGCCGCAAATTCCCGGGAATAACGTCGTTTCTACGAGCAACAGTGAACTAATATGATTCTATATCCAATGAAATACTAGTTCCGAACAAATGCTAGCTAGGGGGTACCACGCGGTATGGCTGTGAATCCCATTACCTGAATAAGTGCGTGTGGTTTGATTAGAACGATGAAGAAAATGTAAAGCTTTCATGCAAATGGCCAGAAATCGATTCCCAGAGTATGTAAATTTTATTGGTTCCATTGGTTTTGTAGCAAGAGACCTCAAAAGTTTAAAAATAAATTAAATGTATTATGTCATTCCTCGAGATACATGCATAATCGAAAATATGTTATTGAATGGTATTAAAATATGTTAAGACTAATATTTCAATTAATAAACCCTGAAAGATAAATGGTTTAATTTTTTTTCAAACAAAATTTGAAAATAATCCGTTTTTATATCTATGTATAATATTCAGATGATTGAAAAATAAATCGTGTCTATTTTGATACTGATTAAACATAACAGGAACAAAACAATAATGGAACGAAAAACGATCATCTGTCGCATTGAGACAACAGATTATATAAAAAAACTGATTGCTTTTTCGCATAGACAAAGATAAAGAACCTAGCTATTTTATAAGAAATACATTCTAATCATAATAAGAAATTGATTACAGCTCATACCACAAAGAAACGTCCTCCCTTATGCAATAATAGTAAGAACAAAAATACTAATATATTTCATTTAGAAGTGGTTAAACTAGAATCATTTACATTGCAGCTAGTATTCTGTAGAAGCAAGTCTTGCACATTTAACAGCTTTTACACAATGAGGAAGTGATCGATACAAATTTTGACATTCTGATTTCATGATCCGATACCAGTGCGTTTTTCAGGCTGTTCAAGCTTTAAAACTATTATAGATTACTGTCTAACCCTAACCCTGTTACAACAACAGAAAATAATTCAGAGATCGACGTCAAAAATGAAAATGCTTCCCAAGTTCTTGTACGCAATTCAATCAAAAATCTTCCAAAAAATTCATGTTTGGGGAATCATGATATACCGATATTTTATTATGGCGTGTATTTTCCAGAAGGTTACTGACACCTCAACTCCAAGAAAGTAGCCGAAGATAGTCCGAAATCGTCAACAGAGCTTTGGCAGTCTGTTAAAAGGCACCTGTATTAGATTGTCGAAATTTGTATAGAACACTACCTCATCGTGTTAGAGCAGTTGTTCAAGCAAAACGTGCTTCTATTATATATTGGTTGTAAATTAGCTTGTGTCAATACCAAAATGTCACTGATTTCTAAATGAAATGTATTTGTTTTTTGTTCGTACTATTATTGTATTAGGGGTGGCGTTTCTTTATGGATATTAAGGGGTGACATTTCTTTGTGAAATGAGCTGTAAGTGCTAAGGCTGTGTTTCAAAAATCACAGTGCATCACTTCGCCTAATTCAGGTTTGTTTGTTTGTTGAGACTTATTATTTTAAATGTTTTGTTTGATGAGATTTGACATTTTGTAGCCGTTATCTAACTTAACACAATTCAAACTAAAAGAGTAAAAAATTCAAAAAATTAATATAAGATAAAAATTTCTCAGAATAAATTAATCGAAATTTAATTAAAAAAAATATCAACACAAACGCAGATAAATAAATAACTTAATAAATAAATAAATATAAATAAATTTAAGATGGCGTTTTAATTTTTTACGTAAGAGGAAATTTATCAATAGGCTTTATTGAAAACGTAATGAACGACATAGATGACAAAAAACACAATTGACAGGCTGTCCAAAGATGCAAAAATAATAAAAGTAATATATATTGAAAGGATATTTGGTTTTAAAAATCCTAAATTCATATTCGTAACTCAGATATAGATATATGTTATAGAGAAAATCCAGACGGTTCACCCCGCAGAAAAAATAACACGCTTTGGTAAAACACGCAGTTTGTTTGCTAAAAGCAAAATCTTTCGAATTAACATGAAATTTAAAAAATAAATGAAAAAAATATACCTGTGTTGCTTTAAATTTAAAATAAAAAATTAATTAGTTGGAAAATGAGTAAAATGTATGATGCAATGCTTAAAATTCGAAATCAAAAATCTATTAATTGGAAAATGAACAATGTATGATGCAATGTTTAAAATTTGAAATAAAATAGAAATCAATTAGATAATTAATTGAAAGTATGATGTAATGCTCAAAATTTAAAATCAAAAGTGAATTCATTGGAAAATGAATTAAATGTATTAACTTTGTGGTGCAATGCTTTAAATTTGAAATAAATAAAAAAATATTTGGAAACTGAATTAAATGTACGACACAATGCTTAAACTTTGAAAACAAATTAACTGGAAAACGAATTAAACGCATGGTGCATTGCTTAAAATATGAAATCTAAAATAAATTATTTGGAAAATGTAATAAATGTATTATACAATGTTTAAAATTGAAATTAAAGATAAATGAATCGGAAAATGAATTAAATGTGTGGCGCAATGCTTAAAATTTGAAATAAAAAATAATTTAATTGAAAAATAAATTAAATGTATGGTGCAATGCTCAAAATTTAAAATCATGAGTGAATTTACTGGAAAATGAATTAAATGTGTGCGGTGCAATGCTTTAAATTTGAAATCTGAAATGAATTAATTGGAAAATGTATAATGCAGTGTTTAAATTATTTGGCAACTGAATTAAATGTATGGCGCAATGCTGAAATTTTGATATAAAAGACAAATTAATTGGAAAACGAATGAAATCCATGGCACATTGCTTAAAATTTGAAATCTAAACAAAATCATTTGGAAAATATATATTTAAAATTGAAATGAAAGATAAATGAATTGGAAAATGAATTAAAGGTAAGGCGCAATGATTAAAATTTGAAATCACAAATTAAGTGGAAAATGAATTAAATGTATTGCGTACTGTTTAACGGTATAATACTTATTTCGCAAGGAGACCCCAGACTTAACAGATACATTGTACATGCATCATATTTTATTATATAATTTGTTCGTCTGTAACATCAATTATTAACTAATTACTTTTGTATTAAGACAAATCTATCACGTGTGTGGCTTGAATGTGCAAAGTATTTATACAATGTATATCAGATTTATTTTTATTAGTTATTTTCCAGAAATATGTTTTCATAATTTAATGAACTTAACTTTTTCATAGCCGTGTTTGTGATGAAGCATTTATCAGTTTTCCGGTCGTTTTATCAATAACATTTGGCCAAAATTGGTTTGATACGCTCGCCCAAAATGTCAATTTTATAAAACCAAATTTATTAAATAAGGAAAATGTGAAGCAAAATATGTTTCCAAAACATATTTTACTTCAAGGAGAAAAACGCTTTTGTAAATGTATGAAGTATGTGCGTCTTGTTGATCTTGCTATCATTAGCATTACTGACTTGAAGCTAAACAAAATATAGAAGTCTTGTTTGTCTTTGTCTAAATTTGGAAAATATGAAATACCTGTAACAATTTCAAAAATGGAAGTAATTTTTTAAAGAAACTTTGTGCAAAATGTAAGACTTAGTGGATACCAATGGATGTATTTTCAAGGTAATAAAGAATTATTATCATTAGTAGGTGTATAATATGTAGATTTTTAATTGTTACCCGATATATAGAAAATACATTGTCCATCTGACAATCGCACTATATAATTTGTTATCATTGTGGTTCAGACATGGATTAGTATGTTTGTGTTTGATTATCACATCACTCCCTTAACTTATTCCAAAATTCCAAAGTCAAATGAACTTCTACTTTCGAAAACTTCATACTGTCTTTCATTTCTCATTGAAGTAGGAAAAAAGCAACACGTCACCAAACCCTCTCAAACTTAACCTCAATAATGCATAAATGCACTAAGAAAGTTTCTATATATTGTGTTTACGATAAACTCCCTTTTACCTGTCTCAAACTCAGTGCTGGTTTTTCTTAAATAAGAAAACCCCAGCAGTCTAGCACCATTTATCATTACAATTCTTTATAAGTAAATTAATAATTCTTTCTTTACTGGTATTACATATGACACAACGGACAAAAAACGGTTTTGGATTGCCAATACCACTTTTGGTTTGCATTGTTGCAGTCCCTCCTGAAATTCCTCAAATGAAGGCAAACCCCCACAAACTTGCAATACACATATCACCATTTACTGTTGCCCTTCCTCATTTAGTAAATATATTTTTAACATAATATTTTCAATGATTATCCCGGGACATAATAGATGATAACCCCTTTGTATCGTCAAGGTCACTTTGATTTGCACTTGTTGATGTTATATTTGGCGCCATTATTGGTTTTATTTGTCCATCAACTTTATCTTTTACTAATTTTGTCCCTTTCACTCTTTTCCATTTCATCCTTCTGTTTTGAAACCAAACTTTAACCTGAAACAAAAAAGGTATGTTTGTTTGAAATTAACAATGACATTGATGTACTGTTTTATTATCGAAAACCAAAATATTAATCCATGTCCGAATCACAATCCAGAAGCAAAAAAAACAAAAAAGTCAGGTTAGACACGCGAACTTCCACCAGGGACTAGGGAAGTGAAGCCAGGTGCTCCGGGTTGGTAAGCACCTCCCGTTTAGCTACCTACACCCACCTTGTGTATAATAAAAATTGTGTGAAAAGACATCGAACTATGGGACGTCAAATATATACAGGGCAATCCTGGACACAGAGACATCAAACTGATCAACAATACTGTGATGAAGGCCATAAAACTTTTTGAGGGCCTTGAAAAGCTTGCAATATCCCCGAGTTAACATGAATATTACTTTTATTTATTTTTTCGTCTATTTCTATTTATATCTTAAATTTAATGTACATTATATAGATCTTAAGCTTTCTAATTAATTAAATTTAAGAACAACCACCAAATAAAGGTGAAAGAATGAAAAAATTATGATTTCATCTGAAGAAAAACTGAGCCGGTATTTCTGCTGATGGTTGTTCCTGAGTAAGCAATAGTTTTGTACTGTCGAAAAGTATACTATCTCCTGCTAGTTAAAATCTGAAATGTTCAAAAACTAAAGTATACTTTCTCATGAAAAATATTTCCTTAGCTAAATTAAGTAAAAATATAGTTTGATTTTTTGGATATTTTTCAACCCCTTGAAGAAATAATTATTTCACAATTTGTTCCAAGCATTACTAATGAGGATATGTATTCCGAAACGGCCGTCTAGTGCTGTATGTAAAACGAATACGTGTATAATATTTAATTTAAAACACTGAACCGGTATTTCTGCTGATGGTTGTTTTCTCGAGGATATCACAAACGCATATACTATTTTCGGAAATTCCTACTAATTAAAATCTGAAAATGTTAAAAAAAACTATGGTATACTCCCTCATGAGAAAAATTTCCTTAGCTAAATTTGGTAAAATATATTTTGGTCCTTTGGATATTTTTTCAACATCTTGAAGAAATTTTGGTTTCACAATTTTGGTTTCAGCACTTCTGATGAGAAATTGTATTACGAAACGGCTGTCTAGTGTTGTAAAATTAACACTGGTATAATTAGTAATACTACTTGTATATTTGTCTCTCTCCCACTTCCTTATTATGTGTGTGCAAAATTTTAAAAATTCTACGATACAAATCATTAGAATATTTTCACATGCCATATGACATGTTGATATTTAGAAAGTTGTTGATATTGCGTTAACGCCCTTAAAGAAAAACTTAAACTTAGAAAGTTATATTGTAATAAACAAACTGAAATGCAACGTGCATTACAATTTAAATAAAAACAAAACTGTTACGACGCTGAAAATTTGAATATTTATATAATTTTATATAATCACTAAAATCTTTAAAAACAAATTATAAGATTGATGAATGATTCTGTCAACATAAGAGAACTTTTAGAAACGTTCAACTAAAAAAATTTGATTTGAGAACCTGTTTGAAAGAGTTACTGATTTTATTTATAAGAATTGATGAAATTATTTACCGATTACATCTTTTATTTATTTGAATTAACTGGAGTGAGGATGGACAAAAATTATAACTACTTTATATACATATATCTATGTAACACAGTCAACTGCAATATTGATCATAATTTGTTCATGAACAGTACAGACCTGTCGAAAGCCCAACACTAAGTAAACGAATCAATGCCGAATTTGTAGTTCAGCTTGATGAGCCTAAGTGTGCAATATCCCTGCATCAACCGTTTAGTTATAAGAGGCTTGCTTTGTTGTATAAGGTCCCCATAGTGGAAATAAGCTTTACTGTAGGGTATTAATTGTAAAACTAAAACACCATAAGCAGGAAAAAGACATGTATATTGCTGCATAGAAAAGGAAATTTGACAACAGATAAACTTGACGTCATCACGTTAGTCATACAGTTTCAAATGTATCCTTTCGTTTGCGTCATTAATGGGGTACAAGTCAAAATGTGAAACAAAACCATCCGTGTCTTTATTTATTTGATGCAAAAATTATCGATACGAATTTGCATTTTTTGTCACAATTTTGTTGTAAATGATGACAAAACACAATGAGACAAATAAGTATTTAATTAAGTAGTATTATGTAAAATGAAAACAGTCCATAATACATTTTAATCAGTTCAGTAGTACAAATGTGGACAAGGCAATTAAAATTTCAAAGATACACAACCCTGAAAAGACACGTGTTCTAATCCCTTGGCTTTTTTTATAAAATATCTGAACTTACTTGTCGTTCTGTAAGTTCTAGTGCAACAGCTATTTCATATCTCCGTAACCGTGTTAGATAATTATGTACAGCAAATTCTTTTTCTAGTTCACGAATTTGATGTTTTGTAAAAGCAGTCCTTTCTTTTCTTGGTTTCACTGATAAATCTAATTTATATGGATCACTATTATCTGTAAAAAAAAAAATAAATAAATAATACAAATACAAATACAAATAAATAAAAACAGTTGTTTACAAATGATATTTCGTCATTTATCATTAATTAAAAGAATTAACAAATATGGCATGACAATACTCTTTCTTGCGAATCAAGATAAACGCTTTTGGAGTTCTTGAGCCTCAGTCATGAGCTTTCCATGTATGTATGTTGTCCATCCGAAGTCGGAAATTTTTGATCAGTTGTTTAACTGTGTTCATTTTGTATTTTGTCTTATTTCGTTCCTTCTGAAATGATTGGCCTTTGAAACTAAGTTTTGATACTTGTAATTCAATTTGACCCAAAACGGTTTGTTGACACTTCGGCTGGATGTATATATTTTGGACATTTTATATTATCTATATCTTTTAATGTGTGTATTTCAACTTATTTTGCGATGTCTGCTAGTTTTATTAAACTCTTCAAAGTTATGTATCTGTTTCTTTGAATAATTGAAAATTCTAACATGACCTGCGTTTTCATTTATATGAAACATGAAGAGAGCCAGCCGTGGTATAACAAACGATATACCTATCGCTGTTCCGTTTTAATGACGTATCCCCTTACTTATCTTATGACGTCATTTAATGTTCCGCGAACAATGGGTGTGACGTAATTTTCATTCATAAAATCATTTATTTCAATGGAGATAATCTCAACAGCCGCATTGTTTCAATGGACAGTTTTGCAAATAGATAGTAAAGTGTACTTCCGAAGAAAGAGTTCGCAATGTTTATTTGATTTTGTTTTATTTAAGTCATGTTAGAATTGAAATAATCAACATTTACCCGTGGTATATCGTCAAATAATACACGGGCCGGAGTTCACATGCGGAAAAATATATCACGAGGTGGCTTTGTAAATGTTGATTATTTCTTAATTAAATATCACTCTTTATATTAACCTCTTTTCTCTGACTGACATTATTTTTCGATGAACTGTTAAAGTGTACAAAGTTCCGATATGGCGTATGGAAGATAATAATGAAACAAAATAAAGCGCAAACTCCACTAATAGTGTTCCAATTGATATTTCTAATTCGACGACTTCTGTTCAATCTAGTTTTCTTAAAATCGTTATTTTTGTTAAAAAAGATATTTACATAATTGAAAATATAAGGATCTATGTTTGTTTTTAATAGTTCATCAATGTATGAACTGTTAAAGCAGGCTGCAAAAAATCGACCATAAACCGCTCTTCGATTTTATGCGACTTGTCCTAGCCTGCTTCAACAATTCATATTTTTGTTGCATTCAATAATGCAACAATTACCTTCAAATGTTCAGACACTTACTCTGTACATACGTTTCTCGTTCAAAGACTTAAGTCCTTATGTCAAAACGTCAATATTCTGATTATACTTATAATAGTCTGGGACGTAATCCAGTGGTGCAGTTGACGGATTCAAATGAAAGTTATGGCAATAAAATACGAACATTTAAACTTAAAGAACTCGATTCTTAACCGAAGTCACAATACTGCTTTTTGAAATGGCACTAAAGTATCAAAACAAACTTTCTTTAATTAGCAGATAAATGATTTAAAATTAAAAAAAATATATATGAAATTAAATACTTTTTTCAAGTTTAAAATACAGGGGTTAAAGACATAGGATGAGAGTGCAGAATTAATGAACACAGTTTTATTGTGGACTCATTTCACAAATTTTATCACTATACTGTTCTTCCGCACCGTAAAATAATCCCTGCTGTCTTCATCAATTAAACCTCATTTTTAGGATTGAACTTGGCTTGTTATCTACATTCGTGTGCATTTATGTGGATCTATCTGCACACAGGTGTATAAACGTTTGTAACACCTGTCATATATGTAACTATGGATCTCAGAACAATTTATCTATATCTGCTGCTGCTAAAGAGTACAAAAAAGTTTGTCATCCTCGCGTCATATTTGTCAGTACTTGTGACTTTATTTCTTTCTTTCCATCTTTCTTCATTTTTTTCACTATATGCATTTTGTTCTCGACGTTCGTTAGTAGATGTCTAAATGTCTTAAAGGTGGATGAATTTTATATGAATTTCAAAATATTTTATAGAAATAGAGGTCTAATCTATATATATCATTAAAAAATTATGGTTAAATATGTAGGTTTAAAGTTAAACCTTGCCTATTTAAAAGTTCCACACCATTCACAATATCATTTTTATTTCATTCAGAGAGCAAAATTGCACTTTTGGCAGAGTTTACTAATACAGTGATTTCAACCATTTTTCAAATTCAAAAACCAAAAGTAGTAATGAGCAAAATAAAATGACTAAGACGCGTTATTTCATAATTGGGTGGAGGAAAAGGTGTTCTGGAATAGTGAACAGTCTATTTAACCACTTATGAGTAGCAGTAAAATCGGTTTTGATTAGAGGTTGTATGTTGTTACAGAAAAAGAAAAGTCTGAACAAAATTGATACATATAAAAGCTAAAAAGGGCATCACTGTACAATTGTGTTGATTTACGCCTTAACACAATACTATACAGAAATTTGTGGCTCAAATAACCTTGCTTATTTAATTTGGTATAAGAGAAATGTACCATATATACTGATATACTAATATAATAATTGTGTTTCTTTTTTAAAGTTACATGAAATAGAAATACACAATTTCATTTGAAGCCATGATCTGCCAGACAAAACTAACAATAAAGATATTTTAAAGCTCTCTTAGCATTTGGGATATCAGCATCGAAAAGCAAAAAATAAGACGTTCCTTAAAAACCAAATTGCATAAAAAACGCTCTGAAATGAAAATGTTTACACAAAGAAAAAACAAGTGTAATAATAACAATTTTCTAAAGCACTGCTTTTGAGTTCATGAAATTACGTTTATAATTAAAGCTATTGATATCTATGATTGGGATATATTTCCTGAATCACCTTGGACATGATCAAAATCCTGGCTTATACATGTAAGCTATCCTACAAACGAAATTGGTTCAGAAGACAAACGACCCTCATTGTTTAAATGTTTTATGCATTGATGATGATGATGATTATTATTATTATTATTATTATTATTGTGGCGTTGTTGTTGGTGGTAGTGTTACTGGTGGTGGTGGCGATGTCATTGTTGGTCTTTTCCTTATTGATGGTGGAGTTTCTACAGAACATATGACAATGTCGAATGATAAGTATCATTTTTGAGATCATCTTATATCTTTGTATCTTCTGAAGGTCAAAGAAAAAAATCCGTCTACCCATTTATTAGTTTAGTTTTCTATTCCCCCAACATTTATAATCACAATATTGATAGATACGCATAAACAAACACTCAGACGAGGCAAATAATCAACGTCTCGGATATGCTTGTCTGAAAATTACACGCTTCACAAAAAATTCTCATATCTCCCTCTATTTGTTATGTTTATTTAAAGTATCACATTCGAGAGAAAATATGAATAATAAAGTAACATATCTAGGGGCCTTAGTTGTGTTATCTGTTTAGTTTTTACATATTTATGTTTTCATGTAGGATTTAGTTTCGTATTTTGGTTATCTTACGCATGCACGGGGGAAATGAAAATACCAAGTAAAAGTTGCACCACTGACTTTTGCCAACTGCCGTGTATTTTCACATCAAACGCTGTATGCGTTTTCTGTCTCATGAGATTTCATAAATAAGATATTTAAGGGCTAATTATTTTTTATTCTTTTAAGTTTTGTATGAATGATGAATTAGCCTATTTTTCTGTTTCGTGTTTCAGTTACACTGTAGGGCTGTCAGTTAGAATGGAATGTTAAGTTAAATATATTTATAACAAAAATACTCGGTTCAATATAATAGTAAAGATTGAAGGTATTTCTACCAATAGCCATCCAAATAACAAACAGTGGTGCCGTTGATGACAAATTTTGTACAATGCGTGCATATTTGTCAATTGTCATTTATTTTTATATAAAAGACTTTTGCGTTTTCTAAGGGATTATATAAATGTGATCATTAACGATGGTTTATTTATAACATTAACATGTAATGGCTGTCGATTAATTTTCTTATCCAATTTTTGGTACAATATATTACAGTTTATTCATAAAGACATCAAAGAACATTTTCTCCTTACAATATTGCTAAACTTGCAAGACTAAATGTATCAAGACGCTTGCTCTTGAATGTATCAATAGCTTTAAATAATTCCTTGTAAGCTTTTAGATGAACATCTCTAATCAAACTTAAGAATGTAAGACACTTATGTATGAACAACTCTAATCACACAGAGGATGGTTAGTTTTCATTATAAGCTATGGTTCTGATCCATTAAACTTGTTTTCAGAACTAACTTTCTCAATTATTTACCTATTTATTTAAGTATTTGGCACCAATTATTCTTTTTGATTTCAATGCAATTGGTTTTCAAGTGTCTCCATTCAGGTAACCTCAGTTACATCAAATCGAACACAAAATTTTTAATAGGTACGCTTTCATAGTATTGATATTTGAAATATATTCTGAATCAGAATATCACATGTTAATGTGTTGAATAACCATTGGATAACTACACGAATACTATCTTATGCAGAGATGATGCATAACAAAAGGAACCTCTTCCCTGGAAACAGCTCTGTTTTGGTGTTTTCTGGAAAGGTATAGTGACTTCGGATATCGGTTCTGGCACTATACCTCTCCAGACAACACTATGTATATGAGAACAGTTAACTCGGGAAAGGTTCATAATAGATTATTAGTAAAAAGGTCTAATTGATGATATTTACAATAAGAGAAAGAACGTGATTTGAAATTTGACCTAAACAAAAAGTGACACAATTCAATCAAAATCTTAATCAACGATCATTTTATCAGTCATGATGAAGTCTTCAGTATTGCAGAAAATGCCTCAAAGCCTTTGTTGATAAGTGACTAGACACCTAGTACAGGAAATTAATAATTGTAAAGGATAAAATAAGATAAATATTACAAGTATTAATGTTTTAAAAAATTCCCTTTTATTTGTTTTTTGGTATTCATTGAACGCTAATAACAATTAACGTTTTACCAATCTTTCTGCTTTCAGTCGTATTTTGAATAGCAGGTCACACCACTTAGGATATCCACACGCGTACGTGGGCGATTTTTTCCAATATGAAACTAGTTCTCAGACTTTATTTACCCAGTACAGAATTTAAGTATAGCAATTTCAATCATTACTAAAGCTTAAATGTGCTACACTAGATGTCAGTTTCATAATAAACAGGCACTACTTTGAACAATTAAGCATAGTTCAGATTATTTTAGGAATCTTCAAATTTAAGAAGCAGATAGTTTTTATGAACAATGTTTATTTGACAATACTTTGTATTGCTTCCTGTGTTTGGTCTACCGACAGAAATGAGTTATTGAACCCTCTCTTGACAAACCAGCAACTGATGATACATGTACATATAGATAAACCCGCTATCCACACACAAAATGAAATTCCAATTAGTAAATTAGTGAAGGCTAATTAAATGAAACCATTTAAGTTCTCAGCCACACGACCAAATTCGAAACATTTGATAATTAATTAAAACGTCTAAACTATTTATTTAACTTTATTTCAACACTGTTATATAGTAAAATATAACAAATGTAAACTAAACTCACGAATCGAGACGGACATGTAACAATGTATGAGTAGATGTAGAGTTAATAAACCCTAAATTTGGGGCCTTACTAGACAACTAAGATTATCCAAGTCAATTTTGAAATCTTATAATTTTTTTATATCTTCTATTCATACTAGTTATAAGTTTTGTCTTTTTTGCTTTTGAAACACGTTTATCTTAATCTATTTACAATAGTAACATAAAACTAATTGTTACTTTTATAAGTTCAAATATGAAATACGTAGAAAACATTTAAACGGTATAATGATGTAATGAAAATAAATAGAATAAAATAAAATTATTACTTGTACAAAGGGGAATAGCATTATAGTTGAACCATAATACGTACAGTTTAAACATAAGAACGACATTTACTTTATATAAAGTTGTTCATTTCAGGAACAATTTGGGTTAATATTAGCTAATTAAGATTAGTGGGGATGAATTAATCTAAAGTACAGATGTACCAATTTGTAACAGATTATGATGTTAAATCCCTTCTAAAACCATTATCTCAACATTTTTATATATAAAACATAGTCCCAATTTTGGACAGACACCACGTAATTACGGGTCCATTCTATAGATAATTGATCCCTTTTGTGGATTCTAAGTAATATTACTTTAAGTATCTAAAAACGTGCATGCTATGTTCTTTAATACCATGGTTTAATATTTAATTTCTATTTAAAACAAAACTATGAAGCTATAAAAATGTTTAAAATTCACTTTCTTAAAATTAAAAAAAATTGTACTGAATTTTGTCATGTGCTACTTTGGAATGTATTATTTCATAGCACATACCAATTTCAACAAAGGATAGAATGAAAAGTATTTTGAATAAAGAAAATAAAGAAGCGGTTATTTCGATTTAACTTAATCCGTCCACTTTTTAATACTTAAAAACAGCTATTCCACTTTAATTGGTCGTATCCAAAAAACAGCGGCAACCGATACATCCAAAATTGTAAAATTTTTCTCAAGCCAAATTTGGTTTCACAACATTTGAAATTCTTGAAAACAATTTTTAATCCCAATCTTGCCCGGTAGCTCATATTAAACGTCGGTTAAATTCTTTCCAACGGAAGTTCTTGACCAACTATGAAATAGTGAAGATTTTCAATGTTATATTAAACATTGTCTTGTCCATTGCGTGATGACACTAAACCCTGATAAATCCGTCAACTCCACACGTAGATGAAATTCTTCTAAACATAAAATTAGTGAAGGCTAATTTAGTTGTAATTAATTAAGCTATCAGTCACACGAAGCAATTCGTAACAGATTAACTTAACCCTCCTCCATTATCTTACTACCGCTATACAGATATATCTCTCTAATCTTGCCAATGATTTACGATACCACCAAATGTTTCTCAAAGAGGAGGAAGGCGTCGTGGACATCCCAGCTACTAAAGGAAAATTTTCTTTAGAAGAGTTTTATTTTTCTGCACGTGTGTTCGGTTTCTGTATTCTTGCGTTTATTTTATTTAATGCAAAACTGTGAAAATTAATAACTCTATACTTCAAAAGAAGCTAGGGTTATTATCTCAGAAACTGTCAATATTCAAAAGTTGAAAGAACTTGTAAATTTTTTGCCGTGTTACAAGGGAGCCTGATATTAATTTACTTTAAATAGCTAACAACGATAACTGCATAATAAAATAACTATAATGAGACTGGGGGTTTTACTTCTGTTAATAAGCACAAAAAATGAATATACGAGGAGAAAGAGCTATAGTGTTACTGAATTACTTTTACTTTCAAAATTAACCCTTGTTAGCCAAATTCAATCATCAATTTAGTAAAAATATAATATAGATACTGCACTAGAGAAGAAACTTACTGGATTTTAATTGATTTGAAATAAAGTAAAATAAAGAAAGCTGCTAAAACAGATCTTGGACTATAGAGTATAAATACGGTGTGTGTGTGGGGGGGAGGGTGGGGGGGTGCGAGAGAAATAATGAACAAAAGATAACAAGACAAATTCAACATTCTTTACAATTTTTAACCCATGAAATATACTCTACCAAAAGGAGTTAGTGAACAGTACACCAGAAAAATTTTATCTTAAAAGGGCAAAGTTTCAAGATCCTTAAATTTTAATTATAGGTCTAAATTTATATCAAGAAATAAGATGTCAAGCTGTTTCCAAATGTATAAATGAATACGATAAAACGGACTCTAAGACTGGATTAAAAACTTCAGCGATTTATTAAATCTTTAATTAAAATACATCCAAATGCAATAATTAATTGATGTAAAATGCTTATTTTGATAATTATTTTTTTAAATATTGCTGGTTAAAAACCTTTTTGTCATTTTTAATATTCATATTTTTGGTTGTCAATTGAAAACTGTGACATATAATTATATAAACTCCTAATATTCTAGAGAACAACCACGTATTCCTTATTTACTTTTACTGGTGGACAAAGCATCATCGAGGATATTGTTAACCTATGATATGACGCAATACAGTGTGTTGTCAAATTAACATTGTTAATCAAAATTGTCTGTTGTAGATTTTAAACCCCCCCCCCAAAAAAAAACCCAAAAACAAACAAACAAACAAACAACTAAGCCATGCTTTAAATATCGTTCAAAGTATCGTATTGGGTGGATTTGGTAAAATAACCTGTGATTCTATTTTTCCTATTTCAACATTTTAAATTTGGATTTCCACAATTTTAGTACCATCACTACTGTCATGTGCTACTTTTGAAATTTTATGAAATGATTATAATAATATTATTTAATTAAAATTCAAAAGTAGCACATGACACTACTTATGAGACCTTCATTCCGAAACGACCGTCTAGTGCTGCAAAATTAAAACTGGTTTAGTAAGAATTGCTATTGTCTTTTAATCAATAATAATTTTGAATGACAAATCCCATATTAATTTTATTCAGTTTCAATGTGTTTCAATATATCTATTCAAAGGATAAATCATATTTGCAAAGTAAGAAGACATTCTTATTCAAAGCAGACATTTTGTTTATTTACATACAAAGATGTACCATGGCATTTTCATAATCGTAAACGTTAACCAACTCAGAGGCGTTTTCAAAATTAAAAATGAACAGATATGATGTCATGTGCTACTTTAATTTTCAATGCATTTTTTAAAAATAGATTAAATGATACAAATTATTATTTCTAAAATGAAATATATATCCTTGCATTGATAAAGGAATAAAGCATAACAGTTTGTAAAAACCGTCATAAACCCATCGATGCTATTCGCTTGTATTTTCTCCGCTGTCCATAATGGTACTTTTGTTTGAAGATAAATTTATGCCATAATATTATTAATTCATTGAACTTCATTTTTCATTGCAGGAATACTGTTTACAATTAACAGAAAAATACAAACAATATTTAATTGATTACAATAAGCTAAACCCAGTTGTACCAATGGCCCTGGCAACGAAACGTGAGAGTTAAAACTATGGCTGAAGTGGAATAAAGGTGTTCTATGGCCCAGTCAAGGGTATTTTCCATTTATCGAGGTGGCATTATAAAATTTTTCTTGATGTCCAAAAGATAAATAGATAAAATGTAATGAAGCAATTTTTATCTGAGAAAGGTTTACTAAGTAAAAAATCATGGGAAGAAACATGTAACCATGGATACTAGTAAACAAAAGAATGAAATAAGAATATAAGACGATATGATTAGAGAAGACATTGTAAACAAACATTGAAACAACAATTGATAAAAAATAAAACCCTTACTTAAAAGGGTAGTGCATTTAATAACGAAATCTTGTTTAGTGTTGTGGGGTGGGTTAAAAACCTTTCAGCTTCTTTACAACAAGGTGACTGTAAACGCACATTTTCAAATCTAAAGATGAAATAATGGTCCGGACATCAACATTAGATTTTCCACCTGTTATTATATTTTATTAAATTATTATTCTTACCAATTAATACTTTCTATACCTCTAGTTTCAGAAATTCTGCTCCAAAAGGATATTCCAAATTTTAAAAACAATATTTTATATGCAAACAATCCAAACGTCAAGTTTAGCTGAAATTATATGCATTATATTTGCGAAATATAATGGGTTAAAAATACTCTCAAATGCCAGAGCCATGAAACCCACTACATAATACAAGTACAAGCAAATAATATAAAAGCTGATTTGCATTTATTCATAGAAAATACTGAATGAGAAAGTTACTGGGGAAAATGTGCTTTCAAGGTACTCTTAGAAGAACTGACTTCGGTTTAAGGATCATTCCGTAACTGCGATTTTCCTTAACTTAAATTGAGCAAACTTGAAATCTTATTTATTTCATTAATTTTCAAGATATTCTATAATTTTAAAAGGTTTCGTTTCACGAAGATTTCTTCAAGCTCTTAACATTTGTATTTAATTTTGTGAACCCTATTGATTTGTAGTTCAGAAAACTAAAAGATTAACAAATTTTAAAGTTTCCTAACTTTAAGTTAAGGAAAATCTTAGTTAAAACTGGGGCGGGTCCACAAAGAAAAACAAAATTTGAGAAGCAAATTGTATATACATAATACTGTATCCAAAGATCACGTAAAGCTAAAATTCGATACACAATGTTCGTGGAAAAATGGATAAAAAAGAATGGAATCATTACATGAACTAAGGTTTTAGAATCGGTCAACACATAATACAATTTAAAAAGTGCTATGCTTCAAGTTCCATTGGAGATGTTCGGAATAAATTACAGAATCATTTCTTATGAACTTAAATATAATATTTATAAATTTTTGTTTTAAACAGTGAAATTCATTGCAGGGGAAACGCCAAGAGCAAATTGTGTCTCGGTTTTGTTTTTTGAAACCTTCCGCGGTCGAAAAAAACGGGATTATTTTTTGTCAAGTGTCCGAAACCGGAAAACAATCGGTCACATTCAGTTTCGTATTTTAACGGTAAAATTTGCATGTATGGGTGAAAACGCAATATAAGCACATGTATCATAAACTAAAAATTTCGTATGCATTATAAAATCTTAGATGACATATCATACTTATAAAAAATTCGCGATTTTCTGACGGCACCCGATTTCTCTTGAAAATCGGCACGAAATTCAACTCGATTTTTAAAACTTGTACGTTTTTTGTACCATGAATATTTCTCTTTGAAATTTTGACATAACATTACAATATTATTGTTATTTATTTTCTTAAAATATTATACCTGGTGCATAAAGTGTAGATATCTGAAAAAAAGCAAAAAACCAAGAGCCTCCATTCGTCGTCAATGAAAACAAAAATGGCCGCTAACTTTAGTGTACAGTAAATTCAGTGTCGTGTTTGAACGGTTAAGTTTGCATTTATGGGTGTAAACGCATTATAAGCAGATTTGTCATGAACTTAGAATTTCGCAGTATGAAAAAATCCGAGATGACATGCATACTTACAAAAAATTCGCGATTTTCTGACGGCACCTGGTTTCTCTTGAAAATCACTGTTAATCAACATGACTCAATTTTTAAAACTTGTACGTTTTTTGTAACATGACTTTTTATCTTTGAAATTTTGACATAACATTACAATACTATTGTTATTTATTTTCGCAGGGGTTGGCGTTTCCCCTGTTGTGATCTAATATAATTTGAAAATGCCATATTCTGCCTTTAGTTGCATTATTTCATTCGAAAAGTTTAAAACCACAAAATGTTTATATTGTTTATAACTTTTTGTATGCCATTTGCTTCCGATCAATGGCCGACTACTTGAATTATGGGAATATCTGTACCATGTTCCGTGCAACAACAACATGGTAAAACGTCTGTTACTGAATGTAGATGTTGTGTTTAACATTTTGGGTTGGTTTTCAGATAATAATAATAATAATAATATTATAAAACAAGCAATGCCGAATATATTTATTTAACAAAATACAACGTACACATTGTTTTTATCAGAACATAACCTGGCGTTATCTGAGCTTCCAGACATTTTATTTCGGATGTTCATCTTGTCTTGGTGTGTCTTATTGTTACAGTGTCCAAATATCAAAGCTCTTGTATTACTGTCTGTAAACATTTTTGTTAGAGCCTGCTGACATCTTACTCAATTTTTAAATGTTGTTCAAATAGTTTAAAGCTTCAAATGTCTATCGTCTTCCCATCATTTTACAATTTCCTTCCCATCAATAGTTAGTTTTTTCTTTTGTTGTTTCCAAATAATTTCAGTTTTTAATCAAAATTTGATACTTCTTTTTACTTTTTATTTACCTTATATTATTATAACATTGGTATTCTTTTTGTTTGACACTTACGTCATGTCATACTGTGATATCAAAACTTGTTTTTCTGGATTTTAGTGTTTTGTGTTTTGTCCGTTTTATTGTGTCGTGTTCTCTGTTACTCAGATTATTCTCAAATACCCGTTACTTAGCTGCATGCCCGCCCATGCGCTATCCATTTTATAATGCATGCAATGTATGTACTTTCTCTTATCAATATTTTTATTTCACAATGTCATAATTAAATGAGTGGTTACGAATCATCGACTATATAAGAAGTGAGTTAGGGTCATAAAGAGTGCTAAGCCTCTATATCACTAAGTACCATAATGTCAGTAGATCAAGTGTTGGTCCGAAGTCTGGGGTTTTATATTTAGTTGTATTAATATTGTTGTTGAGAATGGTTTAGTGTTCTTCCGTGTGTCATGTGCTACTTGCGATTTTTTATGAAATAAAGCATTCAAAAGTAGCACATGGCATACTTGTACTTGTCTCAATAATAACATATATTTATATAATGTTTTGAAGTTCGTAATTAATCGGTAAGTGAACTTAAAAATGTTATCAAAATTAAAACGAATTGTTATTAACATAAAGTTTCGGCTTTTAACTGCCTCTATTTGATAATAACAATTGTGTGCATTAACGTTTGAACAGAAATGCCTAAAACAAAAATGCAAATGGCTAACCAATTGTTTAAGATGACAGAGCATTCTGAATTTTTATGCTGAGCATAAGTGTTACATTTCAAGAACACATTTTTTGAATCTGTTTAGTTTTTTATTCCTTAAAATATCAATTTCAATATCTTAACAGTTGGAGCAAATTATGTTTTAATTCTTGAATATGTACAATATGTACAGGTATACAGTTCTCGGATAAAAATTCTTCACTAAAATATTATCCGAAAGAATTACATTGATTTTAATAATCAGTGTTACGCCAATTTTATTAATTTGAAAATTTGGCTGCTAATT
Organism: Anadara kagoshimensis; assembly: GCA_021292105.1. Classification (NCBI taxonomy): domain Eukaryota; kingdom Metazoa; phylum Mollusca; class Bivalvia; order Arcoida; family Arcidae; genus Anadara; species Anadara kagoshimensis. Next base: position 1,088,635 of record CM037867.1, on the reverse strand, counting down.
TATAAAAAACTAATTTTAACTATTGATAAGACATAAGTTTCTAGAATATAAGTTATTAGCGGCTGCAATGTGAATGTTGAAATTGTAATTTTAAATTTAAAAACAAAATCGTCATCTTTCTTACAAAAATTTTCAATCCTGTTAAATATATATTTCATACATTTATTTATTTATTTATTTATTTATTTATTTATTTATTTATTTATTTGTTTGTTGTTTGTTTATTGATGAATGTTTTTACAAATATGTACAAAGTTACCAGCTATGGGCTAAGAACTTGCATCAACAAAAGAAAGAAGATACAATATAAAGACATATTGAAAATGCACACGGTCATTTTCTATTTTTTATTCCATGTGGTCTGTTCTATAATTTGATTTACTTCCGTTTCTGTAACAAAATAAACTATTTCCAAAAATATATCATAGACAGCAAATACTTATATATTGGAAATTGAAAATAGAAAAACAAGAAAATTCTTTCTACCAAGAAATTTATTTTAAAAAATTATTTTAAATTTGCATTTCCTGTCATGTCGTCTGCTCGGTGACTTACCTCTGTCTCTGTTTTTATTTTCTTTTTTATCCATGTCCTCGGAAAGACACTGGTCACTGGGTGAAGGTGAACATGAGGGTGGTCCACACATACTCTGTCCAAAATTTTCAGGGGGTTCACAGGGTAATCCTCCGACTGAATTCGGGGTAGCTCCTATCAAAGGTGGGGGTCCGGATGAAGGTACGGATGACGTGTAATCCCTAGACACCGGGAAAAAATTTGGTGGTGGGTTATTTAAAGATCTGTTAAAATTAAATCCCGGTGCGTATGCACTTGACATAAACCCCCATTCACCCGGATAAGTAGAGTATCCGAACCCTGGGGTAGAACCGATTCCAACACCTCCAGACGCAGGATGCATACAGTCAAAAGCACTTGCTCGCTGATGAAAAAATCGTCCCATTGTACTGTAACCACATGTGTTACTTTGAGAATGTGTATTTGGATTAATTCCTGCTCTTTCTGTTTCTTCCATCACACGGAATAAATGACAAATCCCTCTCTTAGCGTCATAAATCTACGACTACATACACACTCTACATATACCAAACGGGACAATGAGTTCTTCAGCTGTCCAAATTACTTGTGTCAGAATACAGACAAGGGCGAGATAAGATCGGATCACTACCTCACCAACATATGTAACCCTCCGCCAATCAAATCTCTTCTTAGAAAACTTTACATACTGGCTTGCTTCAGAGTCAAAATTAGTTAGGGATATGAAAAAGTTTGTCATAATGTTATAACTAATATATCTCTATATTATAATGCTACGTATTACAGAAACTAGAAAAGTAATGACGTAAAACGCTTCTGGAAATTAAAGACATAAATATCTGTTATTATGATTTTTGAAGGAAAAAAAAAAAAGAAATCGTCGCTGATTTTTTCCTTGAAAATTCGTTTATATATAACCAAAGTGTGATTAAAATAAATGTTTCAATAAATGCCAATTTGAATTTTTTATTTGGTGGTTCTAGAGCACAAGTGGAATTTTAATATGTAGTTTTTGCTGGTTGTGTCTTTATACATTTTATCATTTTCAAAATAAGAACCATTTAGTAGAACTCAGCATCTTAACACCATAACATTTAAAACTAAATTTTCGTTTTCTACAGCAACAACAACAACAACAACAACAACAACAACAACAACAACAACAACAACAACGTTAATAATAATAATAATAATAATAATAATAATAATAATAATAATAATAATAATGATAATAATAATAATAGTAATAATAATAATAACAATAATAATAATGATAATAATGATAACAATAATAATAATAATAATAAAATAATAATAATAATAATAATAATAATAATAATAATAATAATGATAATAATAATAATAATAATAATAATAATAATAATAAAGAAAAATCAGACAATTAGATAAATAAATAAGCAAAGTTTATTAATAACCTTGAAATATTTCCTTGATATAATATTTGCCTTGAAATATGAAACTTAACGATTTGTCAAATATCTTCTCACGAATTTGTAAATTATCAAAAATTAAGTTGTTTTCTTTTCTTTAAAAAATCATCATCAAAGGTATTACGTTATGTATAAAACGACAATCTCTTTATCAAGTTTCCCAGATTACATGAACATAAATATAGCTAATGTAGATTTGATTTCTTTTAATTTTGAGTTAAGAAAGTAATATATAAACAAATACAGGGTGTGTAAAAAGTGATTTATTTAGTTTTATGATCAGTGAATCGGTAGGCATTGATGATAAGAGTATAATATATATTTCTACATCTTGTACTGGATTTATTCCACAGCTGTTTGTCGATATTTGATAAGTTTATATTTCTTCAGAAGTTCCCTCCATACATACATTATCTAATACTGGTCATTCCTATGCTTGAGTTTTTTTTTAAACATCGTAGACAAGTGTTACTTGTTTGGCTAAACATTTGTTCGTTGTATAGTGCTGTTTGAATCGGTATCGAGGTTAAATTCAACCTTTCTTTTGTAACAGCAACTCTTCACGCAACCTCCCACCTCTGATTGCAAATCATCATCATCATCATCATCATCATCATCATCATCATCATCATCATCATCATCATCATCATCATCATCATCATCATCATCATCATCATCATCATCATCATCCGTTGACTACACACCTTGTTATATTATTTGTATGCTATCAGGTTCCGATTTCACAATCATTCCTTAACTAAGATTGAAGTTTTGACAATGTTCTATGGTACTTCAAATAAAAGTTTCATCAGATGTAATAAGCTATGAATGATCTTTAAAATGATATCTTAAGTTCCTGTGGGACCCCTATATGTAGTAACTACCACAAATGTAGTAACGGTCACAAATGTAATAAAATTGTGTCACATATGTAGTAACGAACCACAAATGTAGGAACGACCGTTACCACAAATGTAGTAACAATTTTTGTTACCACAAATGTAGTAAATGAAAACCGCTATATGTAGTAACGAAAATTTCGAAATCTGAACGTTAGAAACCAACATTTAAGGTGCGTTCTAACCCCATAGAAGCGACTGTTGTTCCGATAGACGTGACTTTTACCGCGTTAGAAGTGACTTTTAACCCGATAGAAGGGAATTCTATCCCGATAGAAGTAGCTCTGATTGTTAATTTTGCTGGGTTTTTTTTTCTATTTACTTGAAAACAATTAAATCGGCACATTACAAAATGATTAGCATAACATGTAATAGTAATTCAGATATAAATGTAATAAATAACCTCTTGTAAGGGATACCTATGGGATACCCCTGTACCTATGTTATGTATTATGCGATGAGCGATAATGCCAATTGGCCTCTTATTTTCATTATACTTCGGTTTGTAAAGTACATGTAAAATTCAGTTTTTAAATTTAAGTTTCTGGGTTTTCTGTATTTTGGCAGATTTTAGTAGGGTACATGTATTTGTTATTATACTCCACGGCACTTAAGATGTAGGAAGTATAATGTTGTTGGTCGTCCCTCCGTCCGTCCATCAGTCAATTATAAGTTTTCCGCATTGTTTCCTAAACACTTTCAGATACTAGAGTTTTTGAATGGGAGTCAACCATAATGAGTTCAGATCAAGATAACGTTTTGTTTTACTACGAATCCGATCCTTTGCAATTGTCTTTGATAATTTGATTGAAATACTAGTAACAGTTTTCTGCAGTTTTTTTCGTAATAGCTTGAATATATTGAACTGATTTGGCATGTAGGCAACCATAATGCTTCGCTGAAATTTATGCTTTTACGATGACTACACTTGATTTGGTCCAATATGTGGGAGCAACCTCACAAAGGTTTTTGTAATATTTGCCGATTTTTATGATATCTCTCTCTCTCTCTCTGTTGCATTTACAATACTTCGTAAATATCGTTATATGAACTGCATTTTATAAGATGTGTTAGTCTGTAAAATAGAACGTCTGTAATCATATATGGTGTATCTTGTTCTTTCGCCAAACACCCGTCATAAGGAAATGAAAGTCACGGTTCATTCGGATGGGAACTTAATAAAAACGAGGTCCCGTGGGCTTGACACGCCAAAGAACCCTGCTGTATAATGCCATCAGCGCAACGCACATGCAAAATTTCTGCACCTTCGCCTATAGCTGGCGACGTCTCGATATAAGTGAAATATTTTTGACTGGGACGTTAAACACCATTACTCAACTCTCAACTCTTGTACCCTGCTTAGTGTTTAAGTTCACTTCTCACAGGCTAGTTGCGTACCCAATCCGCTAGAAACAGATCATAGTGTGGTACTTCTTTAAGGTTTTCTCTTTTGTCTGCGGTTTAAATTAAACGGAAGTGTTCAAAAAAATTCAGATTGTTTTATTTTGTTACTAAATTCTTAGCTTATTTTTTTAATTTGCATTGCTATGGGTGGGTGTCCAGTTGCCTGCTGAATATTGCAATTTGACCAACTAAATGAACAATGCACCCCCCCCCCCCCCAAAAAAAAAACAAAAAAACAAAAAAACAAAAAAAAACTGACATAATAAGTAATTTGGCGTTTTCTAAGTTTTAAGTGATGGTTCTCGTACTTTAGCCATTATCAGAATTTTTTATTTTGTATTTTGTTATTGTCTAGTTATGTACGTATCTAACTCCCCCCCCACCACCAACACACGCACACGAAGTCATCTGATCACTCTGTATTAATTGAAGCATTACAAACTGTCTATTTTGATTTGTACAAAGGTTACACATTTTTAAGACTTTTGATAAATATACAAATCTCAATGTCGATCCGACGTCATGTAATTTGCAGGAGTATCGATCCGTTAATTGAATGAATGTTCCACTTATATCAAGGCTTCACCCGCTATATGCGAAGTGGCAGAAAGTTTTTACCCATGGAGTGCAATGGAATGCGCTAGGGTTCTTTAACGCGTCACACCTGGTTTTAGGGTCTTTTCCAAACTACCCTAATGGCTTTCATTTTAAAATACCATTTTTAAGTCTTGGTCAGACCCTGCCCGGGTTGCGAACCCACGAACCTTCCTGGAAGTGAAATAATAAACAAACCATAACAAATAAATACAACTCAACACGTCAAAGATGGGAGTGTGACCAAAAAAAATCTCTTCGAAGCGGCGACTAATAAATGTACTGGGGACGTGAAATTCATCTCGGGACTTCCTTGTAGTAGCCTTTTCAGAGCTGAAAATGACTGTTAACATGAACACGAACCGTGACATTCCACATCGTTATGAGTAGCTTAGAACTGAAAATCGACTTGCATTTGACTGTGGCTAAACATGGTTGAAACCGAGGCATAATATGGGTTTGGGGTTTCCTTCCTTAAATTACCCGACAGATATACCTTAAATTACCTGGCAGAGAAACCACAGTGTTTGTCATTAATTAACACTAGCCTAGATATTACCCATTTTGAAAAAAATATATTTTATCATTTTTAAATTTTACTACATTTGTGGTAAAATTAATTTGTTACATTTGTGGTAAAATTTTGTTGCTACATTTGTGGTAAAATTTTGCTACATTTGTGACCAACATTTACTACATATGTGACAAACCTTACTACATTTGTGGTTCGTTACTACATATGTGACACAATTTTATTACATTTGTGACCGTTACTACATTTGTGGTAGTTACTACATATAGGGGTCCCACAGTTCCTAAATATTTTAAAAGTTAATCGTGAAAATTATTACAGTATCGAATTTGCTAGATTTAGGTTGATGATAATCTTAGTTTAGGAATGATTGTGAAACCAGGACCTGTTCACAAACTCCCCACCCCTTGAAAATCATCATCATCATCATCATCATCATCATCATCAGTTGACTACACACGTTGTTTTATTACTGTCGCTATGTGTATGGATGTACCACATGTTTTAATTCATTTTGCATTGAATGTATAGTCAAAAACAACTATCCGGGATCGAGTTTTGTGTTAACATTGAATAAAGTGTACATTATTAGATACCCATCCAAGATGCATTCAGTCCGAAATTTGATTGAAGACAAATAATAATTTAATTTACTCAATGTTGGGAAAAATTATTGGATACATTGTTATGTATTACTTTTGAATGCATTATTTTATAAAATCCAAAATTAACATATGGCAACATAGTAGACACGTCAAACATGTCTTGACTTAAAAACATAATAAAAATTATAAATTATAAATAAAAATCTAAACACTGAAATACAAATTTAGGCAAGTCTAAAAACAGTGTCGTTTTTCAAAGTAGACCTACACGTGTATGACACTGTTGAACTCGGGTTCTGTTCCAGTATGTGTCGTGTGAGGTATAAATTTTGACATTTTTATGATAGCGTTTACAAGAAAAATGTAATATTATGTGAAATGATTTCCGTTCTGTCGCAGAAATATATGCTTTATGATCACCTTATAATCTCAGGCCAATCTGTATTCCGTGTTACAGGGGCTTGTAGTTTAAAGGTGTAATGCATTTATATTGAAACAAAATTTTAAATCTTTAAATTTCAATCAGACATTATTTTTAGAATTATATTTAATAAGATACATGTTAAAACAAAACATGAAAGCAAGTTAAAATAATATAAATAAATAAATAAATAAATAAATAAATACTGAATAAATAGTAGTTTATAATTAAGTCACCATAAAAAGATATACATATTTAAAAAAGTTTTTGTAAATTCACAAATGGGGTGTGGTAACTTACAATGTGTCTAACATGTCTAATGCCCCATATATTTACATGTATTTTAAATGGAAATTCACACGAATTTATTCTGGGAATAAGCGATGTACGTATACGTACATACGTTAAAGGGTATTGGTCAAGGTTAGAGGAACGTGGCACAGACTATAACCTTTGTTGTCTTTTAACATGGTATTTCAAACAGCCAAAGGAAACAAAAACAAAGAAATGCAAAGCAGCAAAAATTAAAATCAAAGATAGAAACATACTTTGAAAGAGTTTATTAGACAATACCTGATATTTTACCTACAGCAGGCAACGATAAATTAACATCTATAACGGCGTGATTGGTATGTTTCTTATGTTTCATACAATAGCCAATGATTTCACAGACTCTTACTTTGTCAAAAGGAGAGCAATTACTGACCAGTAAACGCAAACCCGGCCAGATGTATACATATTCAATTTCATCTCATATATCATTTTTCGAAAATATTGAATAATGCAATTCATAAAATGGTACTAGTATATAAAACATTGAACATTTTAAACTGGAAACTAGTATTTACCATTAATGCAAAGAGCAACAATGATTTTTCTTTTATATACGTGATCTTATTATATCAACTTAATACATCGTACTATGGAGTTTAATTACATCTTTATAAACATGGCTTTATGTCAGATTTTTTTCATAACCAGAGTCCATATTTATCAGAATATAGTGTACAGTTTAACCTGTCTTAAAGGTCACCTCTATACAAGGGTCATCAGGTTACAAAGGCCAGTGACATTGTATCCCAATTGTTCTTTATTTATGTTATTTGAACCTGTATATATGCCTATAAAGACCACTTTTACTGGTTCCCTTTTGTGGTCTCTATGGGTAGGTTTGGATGTATATAGTTAAATCATCATGATAGTATTTACATTTAGTACATGTATTCTTACAGACCAATGAAGCAAGCAGATAGGTTGCAGAGGATAATCAAAGAACTTGAATGTAGCATAAATCGCACAACTCAATGTCCAATTCTTAGTGTTCCTGTTATTCCACAACATTCCCGAAGTATACGAAGCATGCGTTGTATGTCATGTTTAATGTGAAGGCATAGATAAGGGGACATACAGCTTAATTATACATTGGCTACTAGATATTATAGTGAACTATTGAAGTTTTATAGTTGCTGTTTCCATCAATATAACGAAAAGGTGCAACAAAAGTCGTAGGAACAAAGAACAAACCACGACCAAATACATAAACGTGAAATTCTTTCCTTGCTAATTTTTTAGCCTGTCCCTTCTTAGTGACGTTAAAATGTTGTGTCCAATTTAAAAGAAATCTATAATGAAACATTTACTCTAATGCCCATTAAAAGTCGATAATCCATAATCAGTGGTCTCAATATGTGTTTGTCTTTTTTTGGCTTGCCTTGTTTGGCTGTTTCATCATTTGCTTGCATTGTACCACGAATCTGTTTGCTTTGGTTGTTGCCAATTGCATGTTTTCACTTACAAATTATATATGTTTTAAAAAAATCTTAATTTTGATGTACAACAAATGAGTAAAAAAGAAAAAACCTTCATAAGACACTACATGTCCAAACCACATTCTTAATGCAAAGTAAAAAAAAATGTTGAAAGTGGCTATGTAGGGCAAACACGTCAATGTTCACCATGGAAGCGAATCCGGGTGTTCAGAAAGGGCGAGCACTACCTGTTTATCATTTATCACAAGAATAACGATTTTTGGAGGAAGGTTTAATAGACACTGCACAACGTAACAAAAGTCCAACCATTTTACAACAATGAAAATTTCAATTGACAGCAACACAACACCAATTTCAACTATATCAGATAAGATATGTCATTAACAAAACTTCGAAACTTAAGAAGACATGTGGCAAAGTTTTTAAACGCACAAGTCGTTGAAGAAGAAAAATTACAAACGACATAATGAGTGTATATTTTAAGTGTTATATTGTACTATAATATATCGTGACATTATCTGTAACGTATCTACAAACAATGTCATTTATCATGATAATGCATGTTAACATCTAACTTTAACAAATTGTAGCCACAAGTTAAACACCTTGGCTTCAAAGAATTTTTTTTGCTTACTGTTTGTTTAAAAAAAAGATCTGTTAGTAAATTTAGATATCAGATGGGTATAGGCCCAATATCACAATAATTTTTTTTACCTTAAATTTGAAAAAATTGAAATCTCAATAATTTTAAAAATATTTGTCACTGAAGTTAAGATGTAATTTTAAGATTACTTCAAGCTTATAACATTTGTGTTCAGGATTCTAAAAAAAAAGTTGTAGTTCCGATAAACATTGTTCAAAAATGAAATCTCAGATAACGCGATTATACACGTTTTTACCATTTGTAAATAGGCATGAGCCTAATTGTTAAAAAAATTATGTGCTAATTGTTTAATACTTATCTAATTAAATGCTGAAGTTAGCCACAAACATTATAACAGTAACACAAATTCTCATTTCAAAATTTCAAAATGCAAACAGGGAACAAACATAAAATTAGTGTATAAAAATCTGATTTTAGATAAATTTATATATTATTATTTCCATCATCAGTATTTTTATTGGTTTAGTGTGAAATTCAAATAATACCCGACCTTGTAAAATATCAAATACACGATCTAATCCCTCAGAATTACAAAATCATGTAAATGATAGAATGTATCTTAATAATACATGTATATTTAATTTTACTTTCTGAAAACCCGAAAAATCAAATCAAATAAAAACCGTTGACAACTTGTACCAAACAGACTTTGGAGAGAATAATGCGTCTGAAGACTTTGCCAGGTTAAAATACCTGTATGTTAATAACTGAGAACAAAAGACACACAGAAATAACAAATCCGGTCATAGGCAACTATTATGTACATTGTCGTAGTTCACCTGTGTAACGATCTACAGCTCAGTGTCTTACGATCGGTACATAGAAATATAGAACAGGTGTACAGTTTTTGTTTCGTTAAAAAGAAACCAAAAACGATACAAAAATGACCACATCTATTTGAGTTCCTCATTAAATTCCGGTTATTTCAGTATTTTTTGTAAAATTTTAGGAAGTCGGGAAATTACTTCCATTTTAAGTTAAAAATATAGCAGTTATTTCGGCACTATCTCTTAATATTCTTGTTTAATTTTTGAAAAATGTGGCGAAAGACCTTTAGTTATAGGCTGTTTTTTCACGCTAATTTGATTTTTTTCAAAAATGACCACATCTAAAGTGTTAGAGCACACTCTGATAAAGGTAAAAACATAAAAATCAAATGTTGGTTTTGACGGCAAATTACTTCCAATTTTATTTAAAAATAGGGGAATTTGTGAATATCTAGTGAAGAAATATCCAATATGGCCGACACCGCACCAAATATAAAAGTTTTATTTTCCCCACTAGTATTCCGGTACAAGTTACACCGACTTCCCCGTAAGTAAAAAACGGTAAAAAAATAATAATAATAACCAAACAAAATGTGATATACTTCTCGACCTTTAAATATACTATTAAAAGTTTTAAAAAATTATAAATTAAAGACAAATTTGTCAGTCAGCTTCATAAATTCATAAATGTTCTGGATTTTTTTTCAAATAAATATAACGAGAAAAGTGAGGAGAATGAAAGTGAAATAATCTCTTAAGACAATAAAAATAATTATAAATTATTAATTAAGTCAAATAAGACAAAAGTATATTTTAATAATTTTAAAATTTCAATAGGCCAGTAAGTCGGTCCATCAGTAGTATATCCATCCAAATTAATCTTATTAATTTGTTGGATTTATCTTATTAATTTGGTCAAATATATCTTTTCAAAATTACAGAAATAACATTTCCCGGGTATCATAGAGACTTCATATCTAATGATTTATACACACACCTGTCAATCATTTTTTGCAAATTGGACGGTAAGTTCTTTTGATTACAGGTGATAAAGGTCTACTAATAAACAGGATGTTTATTGATAATCTTTTAATTACTGGTATGTGAGATCCCACTTTTAGCAATATTAATTTATTGTGAATTTATAGTAATCAGAAACTACCTATTGAAGTTTGCCGTGGGAAGATTGTACCAGAAAACCAAGACATCTTGGATTATGTGAACTTTGTAAAAGTGATTTTATACATATTATTTGTTTTTTATTGCAATATGAGAAATTTTCTGATGCAAAAATGTATTCTATTGATATAAATAATACATTCTATTTTTCTAATAATGGGCCAAAATATTATTCAAAATTTTATTTATTTATTTATTTATTTATTTATTTATTTATTTATTTTGCATTTACCAATTAAATATTTGTTTAATGAATTTGATAAGATAGTTAAACATTAGCATTGGGATGGATGGGTGCAGTGTATCATGAATAATCACACTTATTAAAATGTGTATTAGCATTTTTACTTATATTGTATTGCGCAAACATATAGTATTTTTATGCAATTTGATTCATGACTGGATCAAGTTACTGTTTTTGTGTAAATTAAAAGGATAAACGTTTAATATATATCCCATTGTTTTTTGCCTAACAAACAGTATATCTTCTACTTCTAAATAACCATCTACTTTTTCTTTCACTCGACTTGTATATTTTCCTCTTCATGTAAACATTTAAATTAATATACTGTTTTGCTTGGAATATCACTTAGAATCATTTTTACCGTCATCAGTCCATTTTAATCTCATAATGACCATGTCACGTTGTCAGTTACCCAGTGGTCAGTTATCGATAGCTCTTGGTAACGAGGTTTGTGAAATTTACCTGGAAGAGTTATTCCGCCTAATCATTATACAATATTTTTGCAGTTGACAGAAAACGTGTAATTAAGGGAACTTGACATAATGGTATTTGACGGGTAATCAACAATGATATCAACGTTACCAATTTTGATACTATCTTGTCCATTTTCTTGTAGTCTCGCGTTATCTGAGATTTCATCGGGAATGGACAATTTTTCACACCAAATTACAACCAAAGCTCATCAACTTGTAACCCTAAACGTCTAATGAGCACATAAGACGTTCCTGTGGAAGCAATTACTTCTTGTGGGATAAACACATGTCTTAGAAACAATAGATTTAACAGCATTTCCCGGGATCTGAATTACAACACCTTCAAACAAGCGTGCAATAGCTAGGATTGTAAGATCTAGGATACATAGTCACATGGTTATAAACGCCATGCTTTAGGTTCACATTGTTCTAGTTATATATGATATATAGACTCTTTGTTGTTATCTGATGATTCCTGATATATTGATGGCCTTTGACACAAAGTTGCGTAATTTTTTCATATATATTATATAGTCGCTCTTATTATAATTTTTTGTCACAAAAATGTCTTTTATGTTTTTTTATTCGTAATTTATCATTGTATTGCCTTAGCTAAAACGATGGCCAACAGTGTACCTGTATACTTATTCCTATACAGCGTTTTAAATATGACAGTTGTTGTAGTTGTTAAAATTGATTTTACAGGTTGAACCCTAAAAGTTTTAGCGCTCCACTTACTTGGACATGGTTTTGTCAACTACAAACACCCACACTTTTTGAAAATGTTATGTTTAATATTTTGATATACGTGTATGACAAACAAATAGATCTAACACATGAGTTGTTGCCAAATTGCACTAAAGACACAATTATCTATCTTCCTTGGCACAATCCAGACATAAAATTGTTTAAAAACTGCATATTGGTACTAGTATTTTAAAAGATTGGCTCCAACATGCCATCATCGTTTGTTCAGTTTTAATTTCATAAAACCGTTGCTTTACTGAAAAATATTATGAACAAGATCCTTTTGAAAAAAAATCAAAATCCTACCTTAAAAAGGTAAAATGTCATGAATCAAAATTTTAGTGCAATTTCCTTCAGCAGTGTTTAATTGAGTACAGGTGAAAAAACATAAAGTTTCTCTGTAAAGCATTAGTTTTTTTTTAAAGTGATGATGGTATGTTAGAGTCAACCTTTTTTAAATACCAATAAGGCATCTAAGAACAATTAAGATAAATCATACCTTTTTAACTGGCAAATCAAAAAATACTGTTCCGAGTATAATAATTACATTAGGCTACTTTAGATTCTTGCATGGAAATATCATAGATTCTGCCTTTACAGGTGTAACAATTTGCTGCATTTTTTTTTTTTTTTTTTTTTTTTTTTTTTTGGTATTGTTCATGTGTTCTGATATATAGAGAGTTTAGCACAATTAAATGAGGGACAGTAGCCAGTATAACCAAGAGCACATCAAAATTAAACAATGAGAATAGACTCAATAAGAAATACACACGATTAACATATATAGAGATTACTGATTGTAACATTGACATTTATTTATATGCCGTTTCTGTGTATTGCTGGACTTTTAAAGGACAAAGAGCGTGGTAACCAAATCGGTATCCAGTTGAATAATGGCAAAAGATTTTGTTATTATATAATCCATATCCTTTTTTAAAACCACAATCCCAAAGTAAAATAAAAACTTTGAAAGGAGAAAATAAGTTAGAGACGAGAAATTCCACTAGAGAAGTAAGACCGGGTGCTCTGGAAGGGTAAGCACCTCCTGTTTAGTAACCTAACATCACCAATGGTTTCTTATACACAGATACAAATTTTGAAAATTTAATGCTAGTATTATTTTAAATTAAATCAATTATGTATATAATATAAAAATACAAAAATTAAAATGAAAAGCAGCATGCCGATAAACCTTAGATTTGAATTAGTGTTTTGGTTTATTTTACGGTAATGGTGGAGTAATGGCGTTAAACCCCCAGTCTTATACGAAGTCGGTCAGTTCTGGTCAGGGGACTAGTGTGCTCGGAGAGAATAATAGACCGACCTTCGCTTAGCAAGTGAACTATCAAACGTTTTCCTTACGGCTATATGCAAAACAAAAACTTAAATTTCACTCATTGTCAACTTACAAAGTTGATCCTGAACACTTTTCGTGGTTTAAAACGAGTAAATTCATTTCTATCAAGAAATCGTAATAAAACTTTACTTTCAGGGAAGACCATATGTTGTACTCACCGAATGCGAAAATGTTTTATTAAATTATATGACGTAACAATAATGTCTTATACCATTTTTTTTAATGTATTGAATGATAAAAGTTTTTTTAAAGGGCATATGACAACAATATCACCACGCATAGAAGAATCTTGTAAGTGTAACAATTGTGATTTCAAAATATAACCAATGAAAGAATTCGGTTCAATATTTTGTATTTAACTGCGACTGCCACAAAGAATCATATTTATTGTTTTGAGACAGGTTACTAATTCGTGAGATAAGCAGAAGTCGTGTACTTATCAATAATCTATTACAAAACATTTATTATTAATATTACATATTATACCAGTTTTAATTTTACATCACTAGACGGCCGTTTCGGAATACAATTCCCCATTAGTAGTGCTTTGACCAAAATTATGAAACCAAAATTATTTTTGAAGATGTTGAATAGCCACCCAAAGGACCAAAATATATTTTACCAAATTAGGCTAAGGAAAAACTTTGCATGAGGGAGTATACCTTATTTTTTGAGAAATTTAAAATTTTTACTTGCAGGAAATTTAGACAATTATAGTATATTTCTGACAATAATACGAAATTATTGGTTTAGTCTCACTTAGCATACATTTTTAAAAACCATAGTCTCACTTAGCATACATTTTAAAATCACCATTCATAATAAATAAAAACCAGTAAAAGAATAAATAAGAAATATAAATAGTTTAATCAGTTTATTAATAAAAACTAGTAAATAAAATAAATAAAAACTTGTAAATAAAAAAATATAAATAAATAAAATCAATAAAATAAATAAAGGAATAAATACATAAAAAAATTAATAAATTTGTTTTATAATTTGCATGGGAATATGGTCAAGTTTTAGAAAAACAAAAGTTTAATAAACTACACCAGGATTTCAAGCAGTTTCTAAGAGAAATGTAATGACATTAACAATGTTCACTTTTGTTTTTTATTTTAAAAAATCTTTTAGTTTTGTTTTTCTGCCATTAAAATTCCCTTAAGTAGTGAGATTTATGGACTTTGTGAAAAAATATTATTATTGTCTGTTTAAAGTGTTCCCTACTTTTTTATTTATTGGTAAATGAATTTAGGTCATTTTAATTAATAACCTGCTAATTATAGTGAAAATTCTGTCTTTTCACAATTGAAAATGTGAATGTTAAAAAATAATTTTGATTATATTATTATTATAAATTTTTATAAAGATATTGGCTAACATCTTCAACAGTTTTCAGTATTCAGATTAAAATAGAATTGAACAAATTTAATTTTTGTTAAGTTGGTTGTATGGTGCTTGTATGATTTGCATTAATGTCATTTTATCTTGAAACAGACTTGACCGATATGCCACCCCAATAGTAAAAGTCCATCAATACTGGACTTCTGATATATATATACACCATATATGGTGAACTTGTGTTATTATGTGTAATATATAGTGTACATATGTTTATCTGTTAAAATTATGTTGCTTTTTTCATATATTGTATCTCTAATATAGAGGAAATAAATAAATAAATGATGATGATGATGATCACTTAGCATACATAAAAATCCTACCTTTTTACCTTGAAATTCCAAATGTATGCTAAGTGAGACTACAGGAAATTATTGCCTACTGAGTTGGTGATATCCTCGGGGCACCAGCCACCAGCAGAGATATCGGCTCAGGGGTTTAAATTACATATTATACCAGTTTTAATTTTACATCACTAGACGGCCGTTTCGGAATACATATTATTCATTGACATTTAAATTCGTGTGTCAGGTTGTCAAAACAAACAACAACAGAAATTGGTTCACTAAGTAAATCAATGGTTTTGCAGTATAACGGACAGATCTGTCCGAGAAGGATTCAAACCTAGATATTGTGGTTCCTAAGACGGTGCTCATCAAAGACATCATGGCATAAGAACCAAATGCAGTGTAGACTTATCGCATGTTTAACACTGAGCTCATAAAAAGGAATCGAAGCTCGGATTTCGAAATATGGGTAGCTAGCTCTCGAAAAGCTACGTATACCCGAAGAGATATAACTAAAGAGGGGCCAACGTTAGCTTATGTTGAACTTTAGACATGTCTGTACTGTATACTGGAGTTGATGAATCTGTGTAGAGTTAAGTTATTTCATCAAATTATGAGAGATTATAATATGATTACAATTTGTACATTGGTTCATATCGTAGAAGTATCATATACCTGAAATATTTAAATTCGTCATGGTCATTGCTAATATAATAGCCAAAAATATACTGCTTCAAGTGCATACCTTACATATAGTGGTGTTATTGAAGAAATTAAATACCAAAATCACAAGAGCCAATGCACGTGTTAAACTGAATAAATGTTTACATCAGGGCTATTTAATGTCCAATATTCTAAACACAATGCACGCGATTTATGGTGCAATATGTTGCTATTTATGTCCCTTGGCACGTGGCGGACGACATTAAATTGATAAAAGTGAAATTAAAGTATATCCAAATCCGAAAATTAAATAAAATTTGTTCATTAAGTTCAATAGGGTGTTTATATGTTTTGTCGTATTATGTAACTGTTTATCGGTTAAAAAAGCACGTGTTGGAACGTGCACCTGCCAAGGGCATGCAGCCGCTGCGCTCAAATTAAATAAAGAAGATACAACAATTATATTGTCTTTCATCGTAAATTATCAACTTCCATTTTTAAGGACCTCCCTGTTTGAAAAAGGGTATATTGCGAAAATTCTTGGAATCCATTGCTTCCAATTTAATGTAGCTTAAAATTATTCTGGAATTAAAGCAATGATTACTTCTTTGAAACTTCGATTCTGAATAAAGGGACCAATAAAAACAAACATACTAATCAATTTCAAACACAATTCCAATGTTAAAGTTAAAAACTTTGAAACTGATAATTAAGTATCACACGTGAACTTCATCAGGGAAGTGAGCGGCCGGGTGCTCCGGAAGGTCAAACATCTCTGCCTTTAGCTAGCTACACCGCCACCTTTGTAATATTATACATATTGTTACCAACTATTTCTGTACAATTGCTATAGCATTTTTTGTTTTGCTTTGCAAATAATATTATTATTATTATTATTATTATTATTATTATTATTATTATTATTATTATTATAAAAGACTCAAAGTTATTAAAAAAAAATGTTCTCCTTCATACGGCGATAAATCGTGATCTTTTTGTTTTGCCTCACTGTTTCTAAAAAGTAATGTTCAGTAAAAATCGGATTTCTTTTTTTCTTACGCCCAAAAGATAAATAAAAGGAACACCAACATTTATCAACAACTGGTTTTTGTCTGCTGTGATGAGGGCGTCAAGCTTTTTGGTTTATTGTGGGGAGATCTTCGATAATGGCCTTTTGGCGGAGCATACGAAACCTCTACCTTTCATCCATAGTCTAAATTATTATATCATTATTATTATTATTATTATTACATGTATTATTATTATTATTATTATTATTATTATCAGCAGCACCGATATGTCGCTAGTTTCATGTTAGATACTATACTTGTACGATGTCGTTTCATCGAAGACGTGATAAAGATGAAGAAAATGTTGTCATTTGGTATTTATTATATTTTATGTTTTATAGCTTGATTTCTATGTATCCAGGCTCGTCCTGGACATATTTGACGTCCCATACTTCCATGTTCCTTTCACACAATTTTGATTCCACGCGCTGCGGGTGTAGCTAGCTAAACAGGAGGTGCTTAACCTCGAATTCAGTCCGGGCATCCAGCATCACTTCCCTGGTGGAAGTTCACGTGTCTAACCTAACTTATCGGTTCCAAAGTTTTTGCTTTGCTTCTGGGTTGTGATTCGGACATAAATTAGTATGTTTGTTTTTTATTTTGGCATTTTAAAAAAATCTTACACAAGGTAAAATGATCAAACGTCTTTCACAACCGGTCAATTATATTCGTCGTTTTACCAAAACCCATTCCCAAACTCTGTAGGAAATAATTTAAAATCAAAATAATTTTACATTTCGTTAAGTCAGGTACGTAAATAAATACAGACTTTCCCTTCAAAATGGCTTTGTTTTATCAAGTGCATGGCTGCAACAAAAGTCTTCCCTTTGTATACCAAACACCATCTGCACGTGTAAAACTACACACGTGCGTGTGCGCTCAAATGTTTCTCAACTTATCATCTGTGAAGCATCACAGATTTGGTCTGTTTTATCAGAGAAAATATAATCCTATTTTGCGTGTGCATGGTAATCAATTCAGTGAGGTTCTTAAGAATAATTAACACCTATAAACTCCTACATCATAAGTAGATGTCGTATCATAATCGCTCAATATCGCTACTGAATTATTTATTACAACATCTCCCACGACGAAGAAATTACAGTTTAAGTCTCAAATTTAAATTTTGAACTTTTACAAAGCTTTAATAAAATTTGTTTTAAATGCCAGAATGTATTTATTCAATCATCACTGCAAGCAACGCCGAGATTCTTGTCTTTCACGCCATTTAATGAAATTCTACCGATTTTGCAATCCTCGATGGCCTCATATTCAGAATTCTTAAATTTAACAAAGAAAATATTGAAAGGAAAATAGTGGATTATATATGTTGTTCTGACCACAGCTCAATCCACCCTTTTATTCCTTACAAAAAAAAATAAATTAAAAGGTAATTTGAAATTTAAATCTGCTGAAGTTTTACATAAATGTTAAATGTGATGTTGGTATCTGATGAAATTGTACAAGAACATTATACTCTTTGTATTTATTGACAGTTATTTGTACTTCTCCGCTTCAACCCTATCATAAAACGAATAGAAAAGGAACATTTACAAGCATCCCTTATTATTTATCAAAGTGAAGTTTAACAAATATGATATGATAATGCAGATAAATGCTCCTAAGTAAATTTGTGTTTTTGTTTTTGTTGTGTTTTACTTTGCCTTGGGAACTTGGTTAATAATTGCAATACATTTTTATTCTTTTTCAAACTGATGCTAGATCTAGAAAAGGCATCACGATCTTCAAATTTCCAAATTTCACATGAA
Organism: Anadara kagoshimensis; assembly: GCA_021292105.1. Classification (NCBI taxonomy): domain Eukaryota; kingdom Metazoa; phylum Mollusca; class Bivalvia; order Arcoida; family Arcidae; genus Anadara; species Anadara kagoshimensis. The sequence continues at coordinate 1,069,787 of CM037867.1, read as the reverse complement.
TACTTTCACGAAACCACATTTACATTTAAATGTAATTTTCTACAGATATAAATTGTTAAAATATAAAAAATGTCTCTTAATTTCAAAGTATTCATATCATTTCATTTCAAACAGAATTGACGTGTCTTAAACACTGCTATCGAAAGTTCCCACTTCTTTTCTCAAAAGACAAAAGTTAAGAAAAAATAGAAAATATTCCTTTTTGCTCTCTCTCTCTCTCATATTGTTTTTCACATTTCGCCTCCAGATGTTCAAGGTAATGTAAAGAAACCGCTAATTAGAATTTCTTGTAGAAAATTGGAATATGTGTTGCCGTCTTAAATACCGTGAAAATGTGTTATAATAATACATGAACGTGCATATGGACGTGCGAGAAATAAACAGGTAATAAATTTAACGGACCAATCAGGTTAACCCTCAGAGGTATACTGACATTTACATAACGGACGTATGTAAATATATTATCCACTATTTAATTAAGTAATTAACCTCAGAGATAAACATGTGGTCATCGAAAACTGACCGCTGGTCAGTTCTAATGACCGCAAGTAACAGGTGAATACGAATTGGTGGAAAATTAAGAGAGCATTTGAAGAAATAGTGGTTGTAGCTTTAACATGTCCCTTATGAGGAAACTTGTCCCTAAGGACCAAGGATAAATAAGAATGGATTTTTATGGTTTCTTATTTTACGGATTTTGTCAGGAGTAAATCGTAACGGTTTATGCGTGACAAATCGGTGATACGGAGTCATGTCAGAAACGTGAATCAATTTTAACGTTACCGTAGAACAATTACTGGACGTTATGTACACCAAGAAAGGGTTTTCCAAAGAATAAACTCCGAAATGCATAATTTACATTCCAGATAATTATCGGATTTTCATAATCATTTGGAACGAAATACAATAAAACATTTAAAATTATATCTCGCGTATTGAAAAAATACATTTTGTTTGTGATATTTTTTTTGAAAATAAAGTTATATGAACATTTCTAGGATTTACAGCGCGTGTTGCCATTATTTGCAGCACACAACAATGGTTGATTTTTAGGTACTGTTTTTTGTTTTTGTGATATTGGATAAAGTGAATACTTTTGTTAAAAATATTCAGCAAAATATGAGGCAAAATAGTAGCATACTGACCCTTTTATGAAAAAGTGCATGTTGCCTAGAGTAAAGATAAAATCGGTGTCGATTTGTCAAAAGTTCTCTTATTTGAATATCGAATACTAACTCGCAATATACTTTATATATTTTGCATTTCTAAAGTCCAGAAATAGATGATTTAAAAAAAAAAAAAAATGTAACATTTGCAATATAATTAACATAATGAATTATAATCATCTGATGTTTTCACTTATCAATTTCACGAAAACAATTATTTTTCGTATGGATTTCATAATAATATTACAAATGTCGTATATGTTTACTTTGTATTAATTTTTCTTGTTACATACAAAATAAAAAAAACAAGTTCATACAATAATTTAGTCTTCAAATTTCTAAATAAATTAAGGATGTACTCGTATACATGCTGCCGTTGACATCTTGAAAATAATTTCCAACATATTTAACACTGGTTGAAATATAGTGTTAATGAATTTAACAATTTTGGATTATGATTCCATTAAACTGATTGAAAAACTATGTATTGATGACAAAAGTCAAAAGTAGCTTTAAAAAAATTGTAGTTTTCAATCATATAACTGAAAAAGCCAATGACGTCATATGGAGAAAATGAGGGAAGCTTTACAAAAATTGACTTTGAAAATTAATGCACATCCAATATCTTTTTTAAGCTTTTGAGAATTGTTTGGTATGCATGTTAACACTATTTTTCTAACAAAAAATTCAAATTTAATCTTCCAATTTTTTTCTACAGTATCAAAAAAGCACAATTTTAACAAAAATTCTTCATAATTGATTTGACCAAGAAAATTTGTTCAAACTTTCTTATATTAACAACTGATTAACATATAGTTATTTTGCTCTATATTTATTTAGACTCATGAGATCTATCTCGTGGAAAAGTATAAAAAAAGGTTTTATTGTGGAACTGTGATTTATTTTACGAAAATGACCCAAAAATGGGTAAAAACAAGAAAATTGAAAAAAAATATAATTGTATATTTCCATGATCATAGCGAAAAAAGTCCACTACCAGTATGTTTTTTTTTCATAAATCAAAAAATAAAAGAAATTAATTTTAATGAGACCAAACAGATTTGCAATTGATACGCGTGCTTTACAAACTGATCCAGTTACTTCAAACTTATAATATCAAGGACTTATATAATTAAATAATTTAGGCAAGTTTCTGTACCATGCTGGTATCATGCGGGACAAGTAGTCTGTTACAGTGCTCTTTTGCTTGTCCTCCTATGAACTGATTAGGAGTGATTCCAATGTATATAATTTACTATGTTTTTTCTTTATTCACCCGATTATACTTTGTAATTATTAGATATAAACTGAAAAGCTTTTTGTTGAGAATAAATATCAAAACTTTAAAACTCAAAAAATGACGTAAGCAAACCAAACCCATGAGTAACCCCAAAAGTATAGTACCAATCCCACAGAAAATGTACCAAACACCCTTTATAAGGAACACACACATGTAGGCTTTAGTGCATGTTTGTCTTCAAAATTTCGTCTGTGATTTATAATAACTCGCGATGCCAATTGCAGTAAAACGACAAAAAAGAAATAAACATATAAAATACGTCAAACAACTGTTTTTCTGAAATTACTTGTAAATTCTAAAATCATCGACAAAATCTAAACTTTATTATCAAAAATATCTTAATTTACTTCCAAGCGAAGCTAAAGATAAAGACGCTTTTGTAGTAGTGTGATTTCACCGGTAACCGTGACTTTTATGTCATATATTATTGAGGAAAATGGGGGAAACCATTTTAACGAAGAAACAAAAAATACAGTACAGACCTGTCGAAAGTTTAAAACTAAGCTTAGAAATTAGTGTGGAATAGGCAGCTGATGCTGACCCCTCACTTTCTATCTCGACTAATGCTTTCTAATCTTGGAACCTTTTCTACCACAGGCTATCCATAGGTCGGTCAAGATTAGGCCCCTTCTCATTCGCTCAGTGCTAAACTTTCGACAGGTCTGTACTGTGTGTTATAGAGCAAAATGAGGGAAACCCGTTCAAATGAAGAAACAAACCTGTCGAAAGTTAACAAATTAGTGCCGAATTGGCGGTTCATCCCGGCCCTCTCGTAGCTATATCTCGATATCTACTTTCTATTCCTTGGCACCTTTTTGAATTTGGTCACTACATATCCATAGCTCGGCAAATGTCCACTCCTTTTCATTAGCTCGGTGTTAAACTTTCGACAAGTCTGTACTGTATGTGGTTTTGTTTAATTATCATGAACGTTAAATAGAAGGGGTTCTGTCGTATGTGAAACAACTGACGATTTAACGAACACTAAATACTTTGTAGTTATTTTGTAAATAAGTTCTTTTTAAAAAAAATATAGAATTTATTCGCTAATTAGTTTGGTCAAAACTGCCTGTGAATTTTAGAACGAGAAATGCTTTAACGCCTCATTGCAAACTCAGCAGCCCGTTTTCATCTCGCTTCCCACTCTTCCGAATAAATTTCCTATGATCTGCAAGCCTATGATTGGAAAAACAGACGCGGAACAGCCCACTTTTTACCATAAACTTTGACGTAGACCTTTGAAGCTCATGTGAAGATACTTTTGGCGGGTAATTTGACACCTCATCTGAGGCAGACGACCGCAGTGCGCGTGATCTCGCGAGGTCATTATCAATAACCTCATATTCAAAGATTTCTACATGCATTGCGAGCAGTTCCGTTCTAAAACTATTTTTGATCATTTAATATCAATCATTATCTGCTAATTAGCGGAAAATTGGAGCATCGGTTTTATTTTCACAAAGTACAAATTCGCGCCATTATTGTGTATATCGTCTGATCAAGGTGTACATATTTGATTTGAACGATGATGATTGCCATTTTAACGGAACATCCGTCAAATTATTAATGAATTTTATTTTGAACCGGAATAAACCTCATTTCCCCACGTCATCACTTCACAAATTTGTCCGCACTTTCAGGTTAGCCTATTTCAACACATGCTTAAAGACCTCGCGTTTCTGTCCGAAGACTTTTCCCTTTCAGTTTTTTTTTTATATATTTACAAAATTCTTCTGTATACATTACGTGCTTTGTTCAATATTTGACTTTATTTTTGTCTAAACGTGTCTAGTGTTCTATCACAGGGCCGTAACTCGGATTGATTTGTGGGCGAGGCAAGCCAGACGCACCAAAAGCGCGTCGAGCTAGGGGGTCCGGGGCATGCCCTCCCCCCCCCCCCCGGAATTTGATATTTTTGACACAAAAACCTGCCATTTCCTTCAATTTAAATGCAAAATTTGCTTCGAAAAATGAACAACATTTTGATTACGTCGTTGGCCCTTATAAATTGAGTGACTCACTGGATTAACAATCCCCAAGGAAACGGAAATAGTAATCTTTTAGAAATTATTATGGTTCATATTGAATAATTCTGTAAAGCAGAAAGACAAACAGACAGACAGTCGGATGCAGCAAAAACTGTATCACCTATTCTTTATGCTGTATATTATAATTTGCTACATAAAATTTAAAAAATAACATTTAACCACGTGGCTAAGATTGGTGCTCCAGTTATCTCCGCCATCTCAGAATTGACCGCCTACAGTTCAGTCGTATTTGAACACTTATTCATTCTATTTTGAATATCACGTATACAAGTCCAGTGCGTGATAGTCACATATGAATAATTTTGCAATTGTCAGGTGTAGCTAGATAACTTATGTAACAGGTTATCCTTCTGGAGCACCTGGTCTCACTTCTACTCACGCGTTAAACCTAATTTGTCAGTTTCAATTTTCTTTACTTTGCTTTAGAAAAATGGTTTTGGACATGGGTTAGTATGTATGTTTTTGATTCTGCTACAACTTTCCATGTCGTGATATTGATGGGTGTCCGCCAGAAGACAAACAGTTTGGTATTGTAAGCCTGTGACATTAAATACTTATGAAACAATGCCAGCAAAAAAAAAAACCCAGTGAAACGGGAATGATTCAAGATATTTTTATCTGACAACTTTCAACAAAATTTTATGTTTCTAGCAATAATTATAATATAGACGTAAGAAGCTTAACGTGGTCTTCAATATGACAAAAAGTTCAGGAAAATCTTTTGAAGCTAGTTTCACAATCATTTCGTAAATAAGATTTTCTTTAACTTAAATCTGAAATCTGAATGAGTAAGTTTGTTAATTTTCAAGACATATTCATGATTAAGACGTCATTTTGAAGATCGCGCTGTTTATTACAGTTATTGGTATCACATATTTATTTAAGCATTGACTGTCATTTTTTCCTTGTTCATCAAGTAATGAACCAGATTTTAAAACTAGCAAATCTGATGAACTGCGAAGAATTTGAATGTTAAATCTTTTAATTTGCAGTACCGTCATATGATAAAGTATTGTCAAAAATTGGCATATTTAAGTTAAGGGAAAATTTTACTAGTTAAGGTATAATTTTGAAAACAGGGCCTCTCGGTATCGAACACACGTCTAGTTTTATGGACATGATTCTTGGCCTGTTTTAATTCAATGGTTCAAGTGTTTTTGCAAACGGTCCAGTTTTTTTCATATCTAGTGGATTCAACAGAACTGACATATTTAGAATTAAAAAAAAAAAAAAACAAAAGGCCAAAGGATATAGAAACCTAAAAACAAACAATGATGATAACCATATGTATATGGTGTAAGTATACGCTGCATTACAAATCAATTTGAATTCTGTATAAGCTTGAGTATGTTTAATTTAGTGCCGTATAGGGCATACTATTTCAAACCAAAATCATCATGATACTTTTTAAACTATTGTTAGTTTGAAATTCAATTAAAAACACAAAAAGTGTAAAGTGTTTCCCGCAACTGGAATCCAGAGTACAAACGTTACAGTTAGTTAAATAAAAAACCCAAATTGTTACATGGCTTATAATTTTACGTAGTTCCAATCAAACTGGTGTGCTTGTACCCGAAAATGTAAAAAAAAATATATAATAATAATGATGATGAAGATAAAAAACTAAAAAAAAACATAGAAAAAGTGTACAATTAACTCTGGTCACATGACCGGACTTATTACATATTATACTCGTACCAGTTTTAATTTTACAGCACTAGACAGCCGTTGTTTCGATACGCAATTCCTCAGTAGTGCTTTGACAAAAATTATGAAACCAAAACTTTTTTCATGATGTTGAAAAAAAATACCGAAAGGACCAAAATATAGTTTACAAAATTTAGCTAAGGAAATACTTTGCATGGGGAAGAATACCTTAGTTATTGAAGAATTTTAAATTTTAATTACAGCAAATTTATACAATAGTATATTGTCTTATACACGTATTTTCTGTACATGCAATTTATAAAAGACTTGGTTCTACTTATGTTATATTCATTTTACATTGTAGATACTCCGATATTATGCTGAAAAACGTGTATTTGGCAAACATCAATGCAACAAGAACACGGTCCATTTAAGGTAGAAACAGCCAAACAAAACAAAATATACTGACACTTATTGTGACCTCTGATCATAAAATCCCCGACTTTGGACAGGTATTGGAGTAAATCTACAAATGGAATACAATTTGTTGATGAAAGATATTAATTTGTCGACTACAATACATTCATGACGTAACTAGACGCACCTAGATTTATAGTATGTGCAACATATGTAAAAAAAATCATAAATGCAGCGAAGCTTTTCTTAACCTCAAATTATAAACTGGGGTGAAACAAGGAGTACATAAATTCGCTAACACAAATTGTACAGGACCAAACGAAAGCATACAACACGATGGAGCTAATTTCGTAAAATGTCTTTTTTATTTCATGTGACATTCAGTAAGCGAAAAAGCATCTTATGATAATCCAATGGTAATGTAGAAAACAGATTTTGAATGCAATAAAATGGTTTTATTGGCAAAAACATGGTTTTGTGTTGTTTTTTTTCACAATTTCTCCACAACTGCTGTGTGGTGGGGTGGAGGGGTAACATTTGTTACTATCGTTGTATGTCCCAATATTGATGCTTCAAGAATATAACAAAAAGTGTGAAAGTCTCCAATTTTTCACCTAAGGGTTATTTTTACATTATATAAGTAGATATATCTTGATTATAGGTAATGGCGTTAGGCTTTAGTTTTCAGTTGTTTTCTTGATATAACTTTCAGACTAGGATCAGGGGTCATAGCATAACTTATTTTTTCCTTTGTACTTGTGCTACTATTGTTTTAGCTATTTTTGAAAATATCTAAATTCAGATTTTAATTTTTGAGTTCTACATGAAGCCGTAGTCAAATGTCAAGAACATGACCTCATTTACTAAAATTATAATCTTTAGTTTTTTTGGCTATATCTAAACTAAAGATTATATCATGTATTATTTAATTATGTTTTGTTGCTTTTTGCAATGCGGACTTTAATTATTGATGGTGTGTTGCAGCACTGTTTCTCAACACTTGGTTCAAAATTCAATCCCCATTGTACAAAATTCTTCGGGTTTTGGTTCGAGGTCCATAACCTTCTTGTATGATATGTTGCGTCATATATTGTCATTTTTGTAATATTTCTTACTTCTCATTTTTATGATTTAGTTTGCACACGTTTTATTACATCTTATTGTAGTTTTATGTACGTTTATGTCTGATATTATACATGTGGTGTAAACATTTTAATCATGCGTCATTCAGTGTAATGTTTCTATATTATTTGATTTATTGTTTATAATAACGTTACATGTCCTGTGTTTATTATTTGTACATTTTATTGTATCCTATAGTGTTGTGTGATATGGGCGTGGCATGGCATGGTCTGTCATAGCATGACACGAAAAGAATCGGCATGGTATGTATAGTATGATACGGGTTATAATGTGCTGTTCCATGACATACAGTACAGGTCTATCGAAAGCTAAACACAAAACTATCGAATTCGCGCCGAATTGGCAGTCGCCATCTCGGTCCGTCGTTATCGTTACCTGTTTGGTAGATGCTGTCTATCTCTCGGGAGTTTTTCAGTCCGGCTAGCTATCAGTATCTTGGCCACTCAGTAGCTAAGCTTTGACTTCTTTACGTTTGCTCGGTGTTAAACTTACGACACGACTATATTGTAGCATGGTATGGCATGACACGGCATGGTAAAGTATTGTGTGGGATACAATGTGGTGTGGAGCGATACATGGTATGGCATGACACGGCATGGTAAAGTATTGTGTGGGATACAATGTGGTGTGGAGCGATACATGGTATGGCATGACACGGCATGGTAAAGTATTGTGTGGGATACAATGTGGTGTGGAGCGATACATGGTATGGCATGACACGGCATGGTAAAGTATTGTGTGGGATACAATGTGGTGTGGAGCGATACATGGTATGGCATGACACGGCATGGTAAAGTATTGTGTGGGATACAATGTGGTGTGGAGCGATACATGGTATGGCATGACACGGCATGGTAAAGTATTGTGTGGGATACAATGTGGTGTGGAGCGATACATGGTATGGCATGACACGGCATGGTAAAGTATTGTGTGGGATACAATGTGGTGTGGAGCGATACATGGTATGGCATGACACGGCATGGTAAAGTATTGTGTGGGATACAATGTGGTGTGGAGCGATACATGGTATGGCATGACACGGCATGGTAAAGTATTGTGTGGGATACAATGTGGTGTGGAGCGATACATGGTATGGCATGACACGGCATGGTAAAGTATTGTGTGGGATACAATGTGGTGTGGAGCGATACATGGTATGGCATGACACGGCATGGTAAAGTATTGTGTGGGATACAATGTGGTGTGGAGCGATACATGGTATGTGGCATGACGTGGCGTGGCACAGCAAGGCATGTTACAATAATTATGTAGTGGTTATGTGTGGTGTGGCATGGCGTGGTCTAGTTCATCATAATGTGGACGCATTGCAATGATTGACCTCTTGGTGGATATCGCGAAACATAATTATTGTGGACAATCAACACTGACAGGAGTTTCCCCCAAATACCAGAAAATTGTAAGAAGTTTCATAATTGGTTATGGCTGACACTAGAATAATTTCCAAAGAAAATAAAAATCAATAATACAATTTCATTGTCATTTGAACTTGTATCAGATCTAGGTGCACAAATAATGAAAAATGTCTTATTGGCCATTGCATTCAAAAACAAAATTACACGGTATTAGATACGATGTCTCTGTGTCCATGTTCCTTTTATTCTCAATATTGGTTCCCGAACTGTGAAAGGCGGGTGTGTCGGCTAGGAAGTGCTAAGTTACCCTTCCGTAGTGCCGTGTGTTTTACCGTCTAGTACTGCAACTTTAAAACAGGTTTGGCCAGTAATAATTGCGTAGTTTGTCAGATTTCAAAGTTTTAACTTATCTATTAAAATTGTAATTTAGACAAGGACCGGCCACGGTGTTGTGCTTGAAAATCTAAATATTTATATGACAATTCACCCACAAAACAAATTAAATAAATATTAATAATTAAAAAGATTGCAGTAAATAATTACGAAGTGGTTATTGCCCCGTACGTGTCAATAACAAATGTGTTATTACCACGTATATTTTTAAACCCGTATTTTATAGTATACATGTACATGGGCTTTATAACTTTATTGGCTGTATTGGCTATAAATACATCAGTTTAGTGATAACAGTATAAATAATAGAAATTTGTCATATTTGGGTAAAAAAAAGATTATTTTGACCAAAAACACGTAAATACGTTTTTAGATCTCCCATTTTGTTTTCGCCATACGGCCGGATCATTATTGCAGTTCAACACGATCCAAGATTTTAGACAGCTATTTTTTAAGAATATCAATAAACTTTTGATTTAATTCTAAAATTGGACTATGTAATCCTATTCAATCGATGTATGAAGTTGCATGCTTAGTGATATACGGGTATAAAAATACGTGGTAGTAACATCTGAGATTCATGTTACTGAATAAAATTAAGAATGGGACAGTCCAATACTATGGAACCGTTCGTTTTAAAAACAAGTGGTGGGTAAACAGTCGGAGGGATTCCTAGAAAAGATAAAGGCGGAAGTGATTAATATAATCGACAGAACAAGGAAGGAACAAGAAAAAATGGCTGCGCCCTGTAAAGCACCGGTCTGCAAAATTGGTCCGTCGATTTTGAACTCGGATCTCTCACAACTTGCTTCAGAATGTCACCGCATGATGGATAGTGGAGCAGATTACTTACATCTTGATGTTATGGACGGCCAATTTGTACCTAATTTAACGTTTGGACATCCTGTAGTGAAATGCTTGCGACCGAAACTTCCAAAAGCTTTCTTCGATATGCATATGATGGTCCAGGAACCAGAAAAGGTTAACTGAATTTATTTTCCTTTAGCCAGGCGCTTATTGTTTAATTTTAAGTTACATCTTGGTAAACTAGTAACTTTAAACTTGTGTGTTTATAACTTTATATTTTAGCATGTTTTATTGTGCTAACTAACTGCATAGCTCGAAGTAGAAAAGGTCATTTTATAATGGGAATTTTAGAGTGCAGGTCCACATGGTACCCCTCTATTTCAAGTTTTCTCACACCTTTAATTTCATTGTCTTCAGATGTCAAAATAAGAGTTGCATTATTTTACCAGTAACCTGTATTGATCACTACCTTCAACTGGCTTGGTAGCTCGGAGTGCTTGCTCAGTATTTGGGATGTCGTGGGTTTGAACCCCAGCCAGATCTGACCAAGACTTGAAATCAGGTATTGGCTGTTTTTTGCCAAGCACTCTGTCTCATTACTTAGAAACTGTAACTGGGTCCTTAGAAAGATACCTTAAAACTGATGCCCCCTATCATGGCAGGCGTTACATGTTGAAGACCCTCTGCATATTGCCCTGAGAGCACTGTAAAGGTAAAAGTTTCTGCCACTTCAAACTTTAGCTGGCGATGTCTCCTTATAAGTGAAATAATCTTGACTGAGATGTAAAGCCACATTCAATCAATCAATGTATTGGTCACGGATCTATTTAAAATCATCCATTGCCGCATACAAACAAGAGTCATTCAGATTTCCCTCAGAATTTTTTATTTATTGTTATAAGGCATCTATGCACTTGCTATGAAATGTACTTGCAAGCATTGAATATTTCATAGTGACTGATTAGATGAACACTTTATCCAGTAAGTTGTAAGGTTTTGATCCATCAAGTAATTTTTCAGAACATTTTTATTTCAATGTTTACTATTCAGAGATGTACATTTTACACACACACACACACACACACACACACACAACACACACATATATATATATATATATATATACAAATTTTGTAATTTTTTGTCAATTTATTATTTTGCAGTGGATTGAAGGAATGCATGATGCTGGAGCAGACCAGTACACATTTCATTATGAAGCCACAGATGACCCTACAGCTTGTATCAGAAAAATCAAAGAAGCTGGAATGAAGGTAAGAGAGAGAGAGATGGAGAGAGAGAAATGGTGTTTTACATAACATAACAATATTTCCATTAATTTGCACTGTCACCTTGGTAACAGTCATGGAGACCAATATTAATTGAAATGAATGGTTTATAAATTGAACATGAAAAAAACTTAACAAAGACGAGGGGAAAAATGTGTCAGAAGATCTATAGTTAAACAAGTAATTGTTAAATATTTTAAATGCATTATGTTTAAGGAGTGGAGTATTAAAAAAGCTTTAAGTCCAGATTCTTTCATTTACATGTATATCAAGGTGATCAGCTCTGAGATGGCGGAGAAAACCACAATATCCCAAAAAATTCACCACTGATGTTCAAACGTAAACTGACCAACTTTCTCACACTGAGCATGCCTGATTGGGACTCAAACCTAAGTGGTGAGAGGGGTATCATGATCTGTAAGCCTACACTCTAGACTACTCTCACATAGGCCTTCTACGTAGCTTGTTTTGTAAATAGAACCAGTCCTAGATTTATAATAAGGTTTTACTCTTTGATTTTAATTCACATACTGGTACATATTCAATGAATTCTGAGCATATCTTTAAATACATGTACAGGCCACTTGTCCATTAATGCCAGAGTTTTAAGGTATCCTACATATTTCAGACATTTATATAAAACCCACATGCTTATAAATGTTGATAGACTTTATATACAGATTTTACTATATTTTATTATTTTTAAGGCAGGTATTGGTATAAAGCCAGGTACATCAGTTGAAGTATTAGTACCTTTTGTAGATCTGGTGGATATGGTACTTATAATGACTGTAGAACCAGGATTTGGTGGACAAAAATTTATGGGAGACATGATGCCAAAAGTAAGACCTCTGTTACAATTAAAGTATAACTATATATATAGAGCTGTCATTGATGGGAACTAATTTGAAATACAGAATATCGATATATCAACTGGAAAATATATCAATATATGTAAATATTAAAAAAGTGATTAAAATAGTTTCTTTTTTGTTGTTGAATCTTTTATAGACAGACTAATATTTTGCATGTCTGGTGTCATCTTAAAGGTCACCGGTCACCAAATTTATCAATTTTGTATTTTGCCTTCCAATAGGTAGAAAAGTCAATACTGATGTGTTTGACAGTTTCCCATGCCTTACATTTACCTGTAATACACTAAAACCTTACCTGAACGAACTGCTAATACTCGTTAGTTTCCGACACCGCTCGTAACTTTCCGGCGAACTTATTGATGACGTACATGGTGTTAAGCTGCTGAGGAAAGACACATTACTTATATATGTATCCTTATATTGCATGTGGGTTTGTGTGGCGTTTTGAAAGGTTTTAAAGTTTGATTTCAAGTCAAAATGATATATTTTGTGAAGTTTGGAGATAATAAAATCACAAACATGTTTTTTCCACAAATTTCAGAACAAATTAAAGCCAGATTTACACAAGTCCTTCATGCAGCTTTCTAGTTGTTTTGAATGTATTGAGATTAAATATTACGAGATAATATAAGTCAGGGAAATAAGAGTGGTATAATCGTTTAAGACAATTCAAATTATTATGAATTAGTTCAGTCAAATAAATAGATTTTAAACAATTTTAATTTTCAAAATTAATTTAATTCTGTAATTCAATCAGTTCACAAGTTCAAACAAAGACTTGTATGTCTTGTTCAAATTAAACAATCTAATTTAACTTTAATTTATTCGATTTTCAGAATCCATCAAAAATGACAAATAACATTTACCGGGTATATCATAAAGATAATCACACGTGTCAATTAATGTTGCATATTGTAAGGTAAACTCTGTTGATTACAGGTGGTAGATGTCTACTTCTAAACAGGATGTTTCCCAGTGTACTGTAGCATATTGATAATCTCTTAATTACTGGTATATGAGGGGTGTAAATCACGCTTTGAACGATATAAATTTATTATGAATAAATGCAAGAAAGTTACACTCGAGTTTTGAGTCCCAAGTTAGTCGAGCACATTTTGACAAAGCTCTTGTCATCCCATAAATTAAAGCGTAATAAAGTTATTATATGAAAATTTATATATTCTTTTTTAATTCATCATGAAATAGTGAAAATAATGAGAATTAGAATTCTGATCAGTACTCCATCCGAAAATATCAACAATATTTAAAAAAACCATTACGCACTGACGTAAACTTCAATTTCATTATTATTTTTATTATTAATAATATAATAATAATAATAATAAACTTACTGCAAATAAGGAATAGGATGCTATTGAATTGAAATTGCTTTCATATTCAAGTAATCCTGGGATGAATATTTATTTGGAGACAATTAGAACCTGTATTTTCATATTTTACGTTCTACAAAAACTACAGGTCTTGGATCCAGATTCTACCCGAAAACGTGTTCTTTTGATTAATTACATGGGTAAATAAATAATAATAATAATAATAATAATAAATCATTGATTTTAATCTAAAAAGAAATGGGAAAATTTCTAAAACAAATATAAATTAAATCAATTTGAGGTCATAATATGGCTGTACTAGAGAAGAAAAAGATTTTTTTAAAATAAAAAACAAAATTTTGGGTTCTTCTTATTATTCTTTACGATAATAGATAAAAATAAATATAAATAATCAAGAGATTTGTAAAGATAATTACAATCAAAATTATTATGAACTATTTTAATAAAAAACGGAAATTTGGTGCTTTTATTATTTGTTGGATAAATAGATATAAATACATAGATATAAATAAATAAATAAATAAATAGATATAAATAAATAATAAATAACAAATAAATAAATAAATAAATAATAAATAAATAAATCAAAGAGATATTAAAGATAATTAAAATTATATTAAATATTAATGAAAATTAATGTGAACAATATTTTAAATAAAAAACGGAAATTTGGGTTCTTTTATTATTTGTTGTGATTAATAGATATAAATAAATAAATAAATAAATAAATAAATAAATTTTAAAAGAAATGTAAAATTATGTTTTGTAAAAGTATTAGTAATAGTATATATCATACTTAGAGCAAATACGAATATAGTTTTTTCTTTCTTTATCTATTTCTTATTATTACGTTAAATTTTTATTTATTTTTTTTTTCTGCTGAAGGAAATTGAAATATCCAATGCTAATAATAATAAATATATAAAAACACTAGAAGGTACTTGTGATAATCTGGGTAATAAATACAGTTCACACTATACAAGCTTCATTTACTAATAGCTGGGATAACACCTTCTGCGTCACTTCCGGTTTTGTGCCCTTTTCAACCAAAGGGAGATAACACCGTTTTTCAACAGTTTCAGGACTTTATTTTACGCTGTAAAAAATGACAGAAATGATTAAAAAATGTTATTTGTGGCTAAATCGACTTTTTATTATGTAATCTTTCGGAAAATAACAATAAAAAAAATTCCGTTTTTGGTGACCGGTGACCTTTAAATGTTTCCAATAGCCACTCTGTTTTGTATGTTAGTTGATTTTAAGATACCATTAAAATGATGGGTTGCAATTATAATGCATTTACATCCAGTTTATTCTATGTGTCATTGACTACCGTACTCCAACCTTAACCATGAACTGACGACCATTTTTGTTGATATCGATACTCAAAATATGTATTAATATATTGTATCAATGGATTTTATCGATGATATATTGATATATCGATCTATCAATAACAGGTCTAATTATATATGTATTTTCTCACACATGTTACAGATTACCATAATCTCACATGATAGGTGGTACAATATTTTTAGCAAAGTTAAAAAAAGTTGCACTTGGTTTATGGATAGGTGAATACAGGCATATGGACATTAACAATTTCTCGTTACTCCTCAACTGTTTACAATTCATATTTTCTTACATTTGAATGTGAAATAGAAAAAATTAAATTTTAAAAAATGATATAAAAATATGTCCTACAGTTACATGGTCCAAAACAAGTCCTCAGTCAAGGCGAGGTAATGCCTGTAGAGTTTATGAATTGCTTGCCTGTAATTAGAGAAATATTATAAATACAAATGTAAATGTATTGATTAATTTGTTTTGATTATTGTAGATCCATTTTCTACGAGAAAGATTTAAGAATATAGATATTGAAGTGGATGGTGGAGTAGGTCTTTCAACAATACAAGCTTGTGCTGAGGTTAGTGCAATAACATTTGTCTTCAATCATAGTGTAAATCAAAGACACTTTTACCCAGTGGTGTACTTAAAATTTTATCAATTTGCTTGAGATTTGATGATAATTTTCAGCTAACTAAACATGAATTAAATTATCTGTGTTACCTTCACAACTCAAATAACAACCACACAGTGTCTGTTCTTAGCTAAGCAAACTGTCATTGTTTTCTCATTAGAGGTGGATGTTAACACTAGTGACAATCCGAGGAACACAATTCAAATATTTTGTCAAACCAAACACGTTCATTTTGTCAAAATTGAAACTTATTTCCATAATTTGCAACAGAACATTGAATATTGATATTTTGAGCCAAGTACAGTTATATACACCAACATTATAATTAATTTTACACGTATCATCATTTGTGAGATCATGTAGCTGAGTAGTTAAGATTTCACACTCAGAATTAAATAGTCATGGGATTGATATTTCCACCAACCCTTGGTTTATAGCATAACCTTGAGCAAGACATTTGTATTTGGCACTCCTCCAGTCCACCCCGCTGCCAAATGAAACGGTATCAGCCAATATGATGCAATAAAAAGATGCCTCATCAGCACATATATTGCACTCTAACTGGCTTAATGTCACTGGAAGTAGTGGTCTTACTAGTCTGTATAGCCTGACAAACTGTAACATTTTTCTATAATTAATACCATTATTTCCTCCTTTCAGGCTGGTGCTAACATGATCGTCTCAGGAAGTGCTATAATGAAGAGTGACAATCCAAGGGAGGTTATTCAGCAGCTGAGAACAGTCGTTGACGAGGCTATACAGAAGTCACAGTTAGAACGATGATATACAGACTTATATAGAAGTGTTTTATTTATTTTGATCAAATTATTTCTCAGTAGGGGGGTTTTGAGGTCTGGGCTTAAATGTCCTGGAAAATACTCTTGATAATGCTTTATTTTTCCCTAGTGTTATTAATGGTGCCCTGTCTGGGTAGGTTTAAGCAGAAATTTGATAATAATGGTTTAATAATGCTGCTTATTATTAAACAGTGGTTTATGACCTTGCCTGTCTCATAAAGAGCTGATTTTTTTAAATTCTTTCAAATTGAGAAATTAAGACATTATAAATTTTAATAATTAATATTAATGATAAATAATATAATGATAAATAATAACTAACAGACTGACAAAATATTTAAATTTTAATAATATTTCTGATGAGGACTTTTTCCCCACAGATGTTCTAACTAGAACTTTGAAATCAGCATCAATTACAAGTATTAAGCAAGCAGTTGGCATTTTAATAGAAATGAGTTGAATAAAAAACCAATAAAAATTGTAGTCCCATTTCTGTCATACTTATTGGTGTAGATAATTCTTAATTCCTACATTGTCATGTGAAATAAGGATCTAATAAAACTGATATTGTGACTAAACCAGAAAAAAGAGGTCAGTGAGTGTTTGTTTTTTGTCAAGTATCCATTCTATTGAAATAGAAAAGGCATTTATTGGGAAAGTTTTATTTTATGATATGATAGGGAATCATTTTATCAACAATAATCTTAATACTAACATGTCTTTCATTTATATGTAAAGTTGAGAATTGTTGAAATCCATTGTTTATTTGAACCATTTTTACATTTTATTTTTGCAAAAAATAGCTCATTTTGATTCTAGTTAATTATCGAATGATTTGGATTTGTTTAATGTCGAGACATGGCCTTTCAAGATTAACAATATCTTTAACATTAATGAAATACCTTTTAGAATGTACATTTTGGTGTATTACAGCTTTGTTTTACGGTAGACATTTGGTTACCATGGCTTCAAAATCTTTCTATTCATGATAAAAGAAAAAAAAACAAAAAAACAAAAACAAAAGAAATACTATGAATTGTATAAATTGCAAATGTTGCCTATAAATGATTCGGCTCCTGTGACTACATTGACTGTATGTTTTTTCTATTCATGACATTTTAAACACCGTAAGTTATGATAAAACTTAGGTTTCCATTCCTGGTAGCCAAAATCACCATTGACTACTAATTTCTGAGGAATTCTTTTGAAAAGTAATATATTTTGAACAATTTATGAAAGCAACTTTAAAAAGGACTTTATTTTCATAAATTTCAGAATTTTTGCTACTGATAATATTGAAATTATGGAATTCCAGATAAAATTCAGATATGGTCTGTGGGAACTGGAAATGTTTAAGCTTATGAAAGAGTTTAGTATTAATATGAAAATAATAATAATCGGGTGCATGTGGGAGAAAATGAAATATAAATGTTATGTTATTCAGATAATTGTGGGAGAGAATGTTAGGTGATTGTTATGATTGTAAATTTATCTAATGATATTAATATTTTTTTAAATGCTAATTTGTTGATATGATTTGTTTTGTACTTTTCTATGTCTACCTGTAATTATGTAAACTTGGTGCAAAACATCAACATTGATAGGAGATGTGCATTTTATTAACCTGAGTTGTTTTGCTAATTTTCCCAGGAGTTATGGCCCTTTATAATATAAGTGGAAATCACAAAAAAGTACCTACTGGCTGTGTTTCCAAATTCACTGATTTGATTCATTATAATGATTGACTGGGTATCAGAGATTAGACTTCCATGGAAATTCTTACCAGCCTGAATCTTAAGTTTTTTTTGTTTTTTTTATAAGAACATATTAAGTTTTTTTTTGTTTTTTTTATAAGAACATACAAGAGAATTCATAAAATATTACACAGATCTGTCTAAAAAGTTTAAAGGTCAGGTTGAAAAGTTATAGGTCTCGGTTGGAAGTTTTAAATCATGTGATTACCCATTACTGTGATTTTCAGATCACACCAGTAGTTAATAGATATGTATGACTTCTATGGATTCATTTAGTACAATCATCAAGTAATTTTATTTGATTTTGGAAATCATGATCTGATATAATTTGTTTAATTTTAAGTAGAAAATGTACATGTATCTGTGTGTAAAATTATAGAAAGATCAAAGAGAACAAAATAAATTTCTGTATTTTTGATTTATTTCTTTATTCTTATTAAGCTCACCTGGCCAAAAGGCCATGCAAGTTAATGGCAAAGTTAAGTGTGTATGTGAATGCATGTGTTGTTTGTACATTGTCAGCACAAGTCATTCTTCTTCAAATCTATGAAACATACACTAGTTGAAATTGCTGAGAAGTGCTAGTATAATTTGAATTAGAATCAATGGATTGAAAAAACTTTTCCGTGTTGATTATTCTTCATTAAGCACTTGGCTCTTAAAACTGAAAGTCACAAGGTCTTTCAGAAGCAACCTTAAAAACCAGTATCCTGTGTCACTGTAGGCATCACACACTACAGAGCCTTACCAGCAACTTGCCATGAGGGCACTGTAAAGTTAAAAATCTGTTTCACTTCATCTATTACTGGGGGTGTTATGATATATTTGAAATATTTATGATTTCAGTAGATCAATTTTCACAAATTCTAAGCACTGGCCTTAATATGTCCTTTTTATATTAAGAATTTTAGATAGACTAGATAATTATCTCTTGAAAGAGGACAAAAACAAATGTCTGAAAATTGTTTTTGCAGACCAAAACCACATCAAATGATTAAGCATATTCAGTTTGATTGGAGATGTTCATCTAGTTAGTCACTATGAAATATTTCAATACATCTAAGTATTTCCACAGCAAGTCACTAAATATGTCTATTCCACAAGTTACCCATTATTGGTAATCCAACAAAAAGGGCATGTCTGAACACCTTAATAATAAACTGCAAGCAAAGATAAAAGTAATATTTTAAAAATAACGTTAACCAACTTTGCCACTCAAGGATTCTTATTACTACTGTAAGGTGATAAGTAATTGCACTGAGAAATTGATCACTTCTGGTTGTGTCTGATTTAATCACTTACCTGGTATATAGAAAGAAGAGGTTCAAACAATGTGTTTAATACATAATTTATAGACAGTAATTAAGTTATATTGTCAATGTTGCGTAGATGCAGGTGCTCCAAGCTTGATCAATCATTGTTAACTAAAGTGTTATTTAATTGATAGCGATATAATTGTACTATCACATGCTATCATTTAAACCCAAATCATTAACATTGATTTCTTTTACATATTCACTTGTACAGAGATTCAAGATGTAAAGGTGTTCAAGATAGTGTTGACTGCCACTACGCTTGCAGCGTTTTCTAGTTATACCGGTGTGGACCGGCGTGTAATTAACAAATTGGCTCTACTACATCTGGAAAAAAGAAACAATTGAATTTCAACATATTGGTTTTATGAATTTTATATTTTATTTGCATCATATAAAGTGCAAATATCATTAATATTACTTAAATTTACATGAACCGGTCCTTTACCATTTCAGTAATTACCATGTGATGCCATGGCAGTCCTATATGGTATTTCTAGGGACTTGTAGTATTAATCGAACACTACAGACTGATCTAAAACACACCTCTTGTCTGAGGGGTTTCCAGTTCATTGTTCATTAAAATAAGGTTTGTTTTTTATTTCAAAACAGACAAATGGTTGTGAAATAATTGGGATGGCTAAGAGCCTAAGACTCTCCATTGGTATTATAACCACACCACTGGACATTAACTCTCTTGTCTATTAAAAGTTGGAAGTTGCAGTGATTCCCATTTAGTCATGAGTTGTGTTTGTCTTTTCTTGCCTCTTGTTGTCAATAGTTTTTTTTTTTTTTTGTTTTTTGTTCTTGGCTGTTGCCATGTTCACATTTTTCAGTTACAATATTACTCTTCTATTATGAATTTCCTGAAGTGAAAACTATATCTAGCTAATTGCACCTGGGT
Organism: Anadara kagoshimensis; assembly: GCA_021292105.1. Classification (NCBI taxonomy): domain Eukaryota; kingdom Metazoa; phylum Mollusca; class Bivalvia; order Arcoida; family Arcidae; genus Anadara; species Anadara kagoshimensis. The sequence goes on along the minus strand of CM037867.1, from coordinate 1,049,231 downwards.
GAAAGATCAATGTTTCATGTAAAACTGGTAGGTGCAAGAAAAAAGAATCAATTATTCCGAATTTACTTACTTATGAATTATTTGTAACTTCACTTAAATTATAAATCTGGCTCGAATATATGTAAATTAATCTTGACTTGGATGCAATTCTAGTCTACTGACTCACTATTTTAGCTTCAGAGAATCAAATATTCTTGGTATAGTTTCAAAATTGGTGCCTTAAACTCTGGGTCCAAAGTTATAAACTTGGCGGTATCTTTAACCCTGGGTCCAACCGTTAAATCTTGTCTATTATGTCATGAGCTATTTTTGAATGTATTATGCCATAAAAACTTAAGTTATAACCCTAGGTCCAAAGTTATAAACTTTATGGTATCTTTTATCCCGGGTCCAGGTGTTACAAGTGGTATCTTCAACCCCTGGGTCCAAATCAAAAACAAACATACTAATCCATGTCCAAATCACAATCTTGAAGCATATTCAAAGCTTTTGAAACTTAAAAATTAAGATAAACACGTGAACATTCACCAGGGAAGTGAGGCATGGTGCCCCGGAAGGGTAAGCACATCCTGTTTAGTTAGCTACATCCGACGCGTGTGTAATCATAACTGAGACTGAAAGGAACATGGGACCGTGCTATTGTACATATATGGATTGATGTAGCGGAACACGAGAGGGAATTATCGTTTAATAGCTATGTTGCGACGGCGGGAAAACAGACTAGATATGAAATTATAAACTTAAGATTAAAGGACAAAAAGAAAAAACGCAAGAGGGTACCAAAGTGTCAGCTTAGCGGTTAAATTTACTAAATTAAAGCAATACAGTTGTTCCTTTGGTTTTGCTTTATCGCTAGTCATTTATTTTGTTTACTCTTTTAATTAGCCAAAGGTTAATGATAATTGAACACCAATCCTAACACATATACATGTAATAGTGTATTTTATATAGGACATATCTTGTCCAACATCTTTCAGTTTGTGCCTGGTTTTAAAATGTTTCTCGAAATCTGAAGTCGAAGACGAAATGTTTAAGTACTGAAGATAACATCAAAAGAGTTGTCACGTGACGTCATTTAACGGGTCGGGTTCTAATTTCGCCAATTGTTCTTGTAGCCGAAATTGCAAATTCATGCTGGTCCTGTGACAAGACTTATAGCTCCTATGCTTTACGATATTCCTCCAAAATCCAAAAGAACAGCAAACGAATTATACAAAATGCAAATATGGATAATTTGTAATTCAATTTTATTGTTAATTTTTTTAGACGAATGCTAATATATTAGGCCCAAACCGAGGCTTACACTTGCCGAGTTCTGGGCTAAACATAAAAGAACTCGGATTTTTTTTTTAGTTTTTCTATCTTTCACCAAAGTTAACGCTTGATTCTATTTTATGCTCTACAAAATACAATGTACAATTCATTAAAAATCAATTTCCACGTGTTCTCAACTTATGGATACATACATCTATGCGGGGAAACGACCATTATGTTCACTCATATGATTAATATTCTAATTCATTCTGTTTGTAACGCCCGTTTTCATTGGCTGACGTCAAAAATTTGCGACAGTAAAACCACCGAATCGAAAATTATCAGACAGTTATCCCTTAATTGTTCATGTATGTAATATATTGTGGTAGGACCATATCTTAACACTAGCATATATAATTCCCGGCGTAATCTTTCATACTTTCGTATTCATTCAGCCTTCATTCTCAAAGTAGTCGATGGCGACCAAGACAGTTTCCAAATCCCAAAGCCAAAAGGAATGAACAGTATAGTGGACTTCATTAACTCATTTCCATTATAATGATCCCGAGTAGAAATCATTCACAGTCGATGAATGTAAGCAAGATCAAAAGACGGGAATCGTAAAAGCTACTGGATAGGCGATTTTTATTAATCATATTATTTTCGCTGTGTATAACCAATTTTAATTTGCCCAATGTAGGTCTGTATGAAGTTCACACACAGTCAGTCGTTAGAGAGGGTAAAGAGCTAGCTCGAGTTCACACGAGTTGCAAAACAAGTAACACCAAGTATTAACCTTCAACTTACGTCCACCACAGAGAAGGCTAAGAGCAATTGTAATATCTATGAGCCTTTTGATGCATCTGTATAAAGCTCACTCACTGCTGTAGGAGGCGGGTAAGGCCAAAGGCAAGATCCGTAAAACATTGTGTACGAACTTGGAACTGGAAATCCACCAGGTGACATACTAGCAGACGCAGTATCACAGCTCCTGAAAATAAATAAATAAAAAATATATCAACCGTCGTCAACATTGCATCATCATCATCATCATCATCATCGCCGTCGTCGTCGTTGAAAAGTAGACACAAGAATAAACAGCAATCCCTATAACTCTACTCCATCACTAATGTAATGAAAAACGTTTACGCTGTTAAAATAGATTTGTTGCTCGTATGGTGATCCCGCCTTGTAGTGCTCCTATGGAAATTTTGGAGCTATTTCTGTCAACAAGTATGTTTTTATTTTATAAAGTGTTACACCAATTTGACGTATAGAACACCATCAAGGTATGTTCAGTGAGAAACACCTATTTACTATGAGACAAACCTGGTTTCTTGAATTTCTGTAAGGGAATATTTCAGGGCGTCAATGATGCAAGGGTGATGCTTTCTTGGAAAATATAAACTACGACAAAAGTACAATTTTATCTTATTTTAAATTGCAATCGTTCGTAGACAGTATATCAATAAACGTCCGACAAGAACATATAAGGTTTCAAAATGATCAATAGTTAAAAACTTCGTTACAATGCACCTCGAGCTCGATAACTTTGCCACCTTACTTGTTGCAAAATACAGTTAAACTTCGCTACAATGTAGCTTTCACTTTGCCACCTCTCTTGTCTCCACTGTATTTTGAAGTCCCAAAGTCTAACATGTTTATGGTATTCTGTAAAAGTCCCCTCAATATAACACCAAATCTTTTATGATGCCAAATCTGTCTAAGCAAATGATAAAGAGGGGTATTGCTGTATTCATATTTAGCTCCATTGATTTTGCTTGAAATAAACTGTGTTCGAATTTAATGCTTATTAAATTTTTCTTACTTGTATCTAAGTAACCGCGCACATTGCAGTATATTCTAAATAACCTAGCTGTTTCTAGACAAATATGCGTATTGTTTAGGTCTCACTTCCCTGGTGGAAGTCCACGTGTCTAATCTAACTTGTCACATGTGTCAGTTACAAAGTTTTTACTTTTCTTATGGATTGTGATTCAGACATGGATTAGTATGTTTGTTTTTTATTATAATATTCAAGTTACCTTATTTGGTGGTCAACATGAGCCTTTTCAATCCGTTTTTCCTTTGCTCTTCTGTTTTGAAACCATATTTTAATCTGGCTCTCTGATAAGTTGAGAATTTCTGCCAGTTCGTATCTCCTCGGACGTGATATATACTCGGATCTATTGTATTCTACCTCTAGTTTTAAGGTCTGTTCACTTGTAAATGTCGTTCGTTGTCGTCGGATTCGATTTTCACGTCGTTTTCTTCTCTGCACTGAAACCAAAAATGTTGAAATATTTAAAAGACGTTGTACACATGTGTTGTTTTTAATTGAAAATACACGATTGTCTACCAACAAAACAATTCTGATATATATATAAATAAATGACAGATACTTTAGGAACACTGTTTGAAAAACCAAACCCTTTTGGTGCCAAACCAAGCTAATAGTGTACTCCAAGATGCGTTACCTGGCAGTCAAAGCATAAATACTAACCGTTAAGTTACCAATGTTAAGTTACTAAAGTATAATCAGAAATGGATTACACTCAGTTTTATTGATTTTTCTCAAAAACCGGTCGAAGATGAGAAACAGAAATTTGGCTGTGTATATAACAAGACTCGGCCTAATTTATCATAATAGTTTGAGTTTTTCATCGCTTGAGACTTTGCCTCTGTATATTGTAAATTTTTGTCAAAAATGTTCAAGCTGAAAAAAATCTAAGTTTTTGACTCCACCTCTTATGACAAACCCAACCCTTTCTACTATGAGTTTCATTCAAAGTTTAAAAGGTGTCACAGGTGATTGACTAATAGACTGGACAACAGTTTGATGACACTAAAATGAGGCCAAAGGAAAATAAACACCTGTGTATAAGGTTATGGAGGGAGTAACATAGATCCTAAAATTGTCAAGTAAATTGCAAAATGACTTGCATTTGAAGTGAATGCAATTTATACATGTTTATTTCTAACTGATTACAAGAGCATAAGGGTGTCACTTATTGTTTTAATCCATTGCTTAATTAAGCTACGGGTAAGAAAGGTAGTACCAATGTTAGGTTTGAGATGTACATACATAATACATCTCTGTATTTCTGAAAATTAAAAAAATGAATTCCAAATACATACCTAACTTCCCTCACCCATATAAGCATTTTCCCATCTAAATCATAGCGGAAATTCCTTTCGAACGTATTATGGTAAAATAACATTAAACAAAATTTGATTTGGTTTGGCCTTAATACAGGACAGAGCACATGGTTGATTACTGTGCATAAAGGCTATTTTGAACATGGGTATATTGCGATTAAATATTTAATTCTAATTTTTTGTTAAAATATTAATTATATTTCAGCACAGAAAAGAGAGACCTAAGTGGAAAAAATATGTTTTGTTTTAAATTGGTCTATGTGAGTGTGTACATACCATAAATTTTGCCATTATTTCAAGAATATCAAAATGGTTAAGTATAAATACTCCCATTAGGTGCCTCATTATCTTTTGGTTATATGTAGGTCGACCAGGTGTGAATTTTTTTTACACAATCACGCAGGTGAAAGGTAAATTTTTACCCAACATTCATTTGTAATTTGAGGCTCAAATGGTTAGCTGGAATACATATTTTCTGTCAAAAATGTAATTTTTCCTATATACAGACGTTAACCAAAACATGCAGCATTGACAAAAATATTCTTTTTAGTTAGGTCTCTGAATAATGAATAAATATGCGCTGTTAATTTTGGCAAGCACTTCTTTATTAAAACGTAATTTACAATATTCCATGTTCAAAATTGCCTTTATGCACAGTAGTCTTCCTTGCATAATAAACTGGTTTTATGATGAAAAAGGTCATGAACTATCATTATGCCTTACATGGGAAAAAAGGTGGAGTAATTAGACTGTTAATTTTCCATCATTGCAGAAATTGTGAATTTTTTCTCAGTAAAGCTGGATTATAGCAAACTATACATTATGGAAACCTAAAGTGCATATTAGGCCGGCTGATAATAAATATATTTTATTAAGGAAAAATAAAATATTTTCAGTGATAAAATTTTTAGAGACAAATAACTGAGTGTAATCCATTTCTGTTTATACTTTAATTGTAAATTGTACCCAGCACAATTGGCTCATCATTTGCAAACAGATTTATTGAAACAACGCCTTTTGGATTAAAATAATGAAATATGTCGGTAATGTCCAAAGTACCAGGCCCCGGTTTCACAATCATTCCTTAACTAAGATTTTCCTAAACTTAAATTTAGTAAATTTTGGCAAGCTCATATATTTTACTATTGAATAAATATTTTGTCAAAACTAAATGCTGATGTCATAAGCTTCAAATAATCTTTAAAATGACACCTTAAGCTCCTCAATATCTTAACAATTAACAAAATAATAAAGGTTTTTAATTTGCTAGATTTAAGTTAAGGAAAATCTTAAAAAATGATTGTGAAACCGGCCAGTAGTTCAGTATCAATTTCAGATGCAAGGCATTTGTGTATTTCCAAATTGACAGTTAAATTGGATTTGTTTAATTTTGTATTTATTATAATCAAGATTGTTAATGAACAAATTATTTTAAAAAAACACAACATGTAAAAACATTGACCAACCAATCAAGAGCATATTATAATTGCCCAAGTGACATCATGAATTCAAACATACATGTATACGAAAGCTTGTTGGTGCCATGTTTAAATTAATACTTTTCTACAATTTAAAAATCATCTGTACTATTGAAAAAAGTTAGTTTTTAAACTCTCTAGAACGGCCTTGTTATCATCGTATTATATAATAATGTTTATAACGTTAATAACATGATACAACTTTAATTTGTATTTGTCAAAACTCTTGAACTTATATAAAGTTTGCAACTTTTGTAACATATATATTTTTCCCCTTTAAACAATGCAAATTTTGTAAATTTGGCCACTGACAAAATATTTGGGTAAGAAGTGACGTCTTAATAACAAAGTTAATATGAGAATGCGTGCATTAAACATAAATGACACCATGCTTTTAATAAAAGCGTTGCTATGGTTAAACTGTTATTGTTCGAATACTAATTATCAGTTAAATCAATGGATGTTCTATGAAATTTTACACTCAGTTGTATATGTAATATTATTGCCGAATACCAGTATAAATCGCCCATTCAAACAGACATATCAGCATATTGAACAATCATATATTTGTATAACAAATCCAAAAGAAAAACAAATGCTTTCAAAAAGTTCCATTTTACAATATGCTTTCCATGTTATTGCTTCGCTGTCTTGAAAAAATATTTAAAAATGCGAGTTAGGGGGTAACGGTTATATATAAGTTAGGACTTTCCAAAATACTTAATTGACACCATTGAATACCATTTTCGTTATATTTTCAATAATAATAATAATTAATAATAATAATAATAATAATAATGCAATATAATTAGTTAATGAATTAATAACATACTTATTCCTGCAAATACAGAAGTGACTGGAAACACTCTGTTCACTGAGCACGGGTCCAGGTGAAGCCGCTTAAATGGAAATTCTTCAGTAATCCTCGCAGGGCTAGTGACAGGTCCAAGGCGACCAAATGGTCCTCTGTCCGGTTTCAGTGCCGTGAAAGCTGAATGTGAACTCCCGATTGAATCATGTGCAGGTTTCGGCGAAAAGTCATTGAAAATTCGTTCATTGTCCGTTTCTGTTCTCATTGTCACCTTATCAATGGTCAGGTTGGTGTTCTGACTCTCCACAGTTTTTGTAGATGGTCCGATTAGTGATAACATATCAAATGCCTGCTTAGGCTGCTCTTTACCTGCTTGTAACATAACTGTATATGAAATTGTTTAAATCAGTTCAAAATAACTTTTCAAATTTGAAAAAATATTGAAATTCCTATTGTAAAAAAAATCGTAATACTACGGAAAATACATTAAACTTCCATACCATCGGTTGTGATCGTTGCAACACGATATAGGTTGAATCAGTTAAAGATAGTTTTCTTACATTTGAAAATTATTGAAATTTAATTTTTTTCCAAGATTTTGAAACACAGGAAAAATCATTTAAACTTCCATATCATCGGTTGTGTTCGTTTCTCTTTACTTTGCAATAAAATATTGGTTAAATCAGTTCAAATGATAATTTTTCACAGTTGTAAAATATCGAAAAAATTGAAATTCCAATTTTAAAACAAAACTTTGAAGATCGGAAAAAAACTAGTTATTTAAAATTCCATATCAAAAGGTCGTCGTTATTCGTTGCTCTTTACTTTACAGCACAATTTAGCCAATTGACAAAACATTTTTTGGTATCTCACATTATATAATGACGTAGATTGTTATAATAATGAGGTGGTGAATTTCAAATCATGAGAACAACCAATATGTTTGGCTGGTGAAATTGAATCCCTAAAGCATTAAAGATACACGAAAATCATTATTAATTTTCTTTTGAGGCGACGTACACAACAGGGGTATTTCTGTCACAATTAACAGATCGGAAGCTCGTCTTTTTTCAACACGAACGATGTATTTCCGATTACGGAAGTGTTTAACTACAAGACGATATTTATTATCAAGATCTCGATGATTGTCGATTAATCTAAGCTAATATCAATTGATAGACTTAATTGGTATTTAACATGTATCACACGACGATAAAATGTTTATCAATATTAATGAAGAATTAAATACATGATTGTACAGAGATGTAGCAATTTGTGGGTTTTTCTCCGTCCACCCATTTTAGAATTGCGGGAAAAACGGCAAAATGTAAAACTTGGAGTGGATTACAGTTAGGAATAAATTGTTAGGCTGGACTAGATTCTACCGTTACGTCCCGCTCATAGTGCCTTTTCACAATCAGTGAACTCAGCGTATCATGTGTATATTTTTTCAGTTTATTTGGGACAATATGTGGGATTGGATGTTTCCCCGTGTTGGGTTTCGTTGTGCTCTTCACAGCCCATCTGTCTCCCCGCGCTGTTTTCTGGTCTTGTGTTGACGACGCCTATGACCATACTCCCGGAGATTTTCCCGTCTCTGCTCATAATAATAATAATAATAATAATATTATTATTATTATATTTATTTAAAAGTGCATTAAAAATCCCAGTCATATTTGAATTATATGGAGTGCGCAGTAGAATAATAATAAAAAAAATAAATGAAATAAAATAAAATAAAATAAAATGAAATAATACAATCCTAAATCAAATTTAAGAGTTGTTCTACATAGAATAAAAGAAAAAAAAAAGAAATACTTATAATACTGTTTCGTCCTATTCCCGAGCCTTGTCCAATGGTATGTGTTTGAGCAATAAAGTTATTATTATTATTAAATATTATTATAGAAAAGAAAATTCTGAGAACAGGTTGAGTCCAAAGGTAGAACCCAAGAGTCGAGCTAAATAAAACGTCTAATTCGATCATCCAATCAAGTCCACATTTTTCACTTTGTCCGGAAAAAACGGTTAAAACGAGTACTAGATTAATTAGAGATCACTGCAGGCTGAAAAAGAAGAAGAACATTATATTTTGTTAGAGTTAAAGTTATTTGATAAAGAAGAGATCTAATTAGATTGTCATTTTCTTTAGGGGTAACACGTGTTTGGTTCACATCGTTTTATTTTCTATTTCCGATAATTACCGTCTCGTTAACATATCAGCATCTGTATTCACACACTTAATGAAGCCCAATGTTATCAAGATAATCTACACACACGGGCCAAGTCATAAAATTGAATCACTTTTATTGGTTTAAAATGGTAAGATGAAATGAATATTTAATCATCATCTCTCAGTTAGCGGGATATCATTTAATGTTTTTATTAAGGTAATAGTTGTACAATAGTTTTGCATTTTATTATTATTTATTGATTTGAAAAAAAATTAAGTACAAAAATCTTTAATGATGTTAATCTATCGTTTAATAAATAATACATGTATATGTCTAATTTTTTCATATTGATGCGTACACTGAATCCTTGATTTAACGAAAGTGGTTGGTTTTCTTGGTATACTGCTTTAAAAAATAATTTCATGGGAAATGCATATCTAAACAAAACTTAGAAAAAAATAAAATAAAATAAAAGCAGAATTTAAGATATATTTTTATATTCAAATTTTCAATATTTCTGTCTGCCAGTGTTCAAATGTGAAAATCACTAATACATAATTCTAATCTATATAATGTCTTAACCTTTCATAAAGAATTATGTACACATTTTTGTAATTTATTTCTTATCATTATTTTTATTTTTTTAATTTTCTAACAAAGTTTTATGTTATAATTTTTTTAATTATTTTTTGTAAGAACAATATATACAAGAAATTTTCAGTTAATTACGGAAAATGGTTCGGAAAATTTCCAAATGTAACAGTTGTAAAAAGAAGACATTCTGTGGTCATTCAGTATTAAATGTAAAATGATTAAAATATATACATGCACATAATTCCAGGTGCAAGCCGGGATAATCTAAACTGAAGATTCGATTTACAATCTATTGAATTCAATTTCCTGTAATTATTTCATCGTTAAAATGTCAACATTTATACTCATGTCCTTAAAGAAGGGCGAAAATTATCAAGACAATCTACAGAAAGAGACTAAGGATATGTTTGATTACACACGCTGAGGGTGTAGCTAATTACATAGGTGATGACACTTCCATAGAACCCGGTCTCACTTCTCTGATGGAAATTCACGTTTTAAACCTAATTCATCGGTTTTCAATGTTTTTATTTTGCTTTGTCGATTGTGGTTGACATGGACTGGTATGTTTGTATTTTGATGGGCGAAATAAAAATAAATTTGTTATCGCATCTTTATAGTGGGAAATCATGTATTTTTTCCAGAGACATATGACACTGCTTTTTATATTTGTTATACTGAATTTACTCAAAAAAAATTAAAAGTATTGTTAAATTATGTGATTTCCACAAATAATTCAAATGTAATGCAATATAAAAGAAAATACATAGTACACAGAAAATAATTTATATCACAGTTACTTTTCGATAAAAATATCAGCATCTCCGTAAAAAAAAGAACCGTTATATTTCTGTTATAGTAAAATTATACATTTTATATCTTCATATACATTTATATTAAGATTGTATTTAATACTCTGTTTTTTTATTGATTTTGAAAATTAGTTTATTAGAGTTGGTATGATTGGCTACCGATAATACATAAAAGGATTATTTATTTGTCTTTTTAAAAACAGTATACATACTTACATTTGTAAACAAATCTCACTGAAACAATATTTATGCAGTACCTAATGCTATTTCAAATAAATTGTTGATCCAGAGATATTGCAAGCCTAGGCTTATCAAGGCCCTCAAAAAGTTTTATGGCCGTCATCACAGTATTGTGGATAAGTTTGATGTCTCTGTATCCAGGATTTGGCGTCCCATAGTTCCTTTTACTCAATTTTGATTACACACGTGGCGGGTGTAGCTAGCTACACAGGAGGTGCCGACCCTACCGGAGAACCCGGTCTCACTTCCCTGGTGGTGTGTTTAACCTAACTTGTCACTTTCAAAGCTTTTACTTTGCTTCTGGATTGCGACATGGATTAGTATGTTTGTTAGGAATTTAAAATGTATGATAACATTAACTGAGATCCAAAAATTGTGAGATATCCAAGTGTCAGAAGTCTTTTCCTCTTCTGAGTTTTACAATCTCGTCAATTTATCAACATCGTTATTGCCAAAGCAACCAAAAACATATCACAATACACTTCACGGATAAAACAGATAAACAAAACAAAAAGACAGAAACACACATTGGTAACTACCAACTTTGGACCATTACTCGGGAACAAATGTGTAGTGACTTGGCTTTGTAATATTTGTTTAATAAAAATGAAAGTCAAAGGTTTTGAAAAAGGTTTGATGGATTACATTTGGTTTCACAATTTTGGACCATCCAAGTACTATCAATGAAGAATTGTATTCCGAAACGACAGTTTAGTACTGTAAAATTAACACTGGTATAGTATGTGATCCATATACAAAATTTTTTGTGAAAATTGAAAAAATCACCATCTCTAGTTATAATTAATCTAATTTGTGAATAATTAAATATAAACTTTTTAATGCATATTAAACACATCTCATTGCAAACATTCAATGTTGACATGTCTGCTTTTAGCTTTCCTAAACGATTTATTAAACTTGTGACTGTAGCTTTTATTTTTTTATTTTTGTGCTTTGCACTGATGTTCAAAGGGCAATAACTCCCAGGAAATTGAGCAAACCAATTCAGCTTAATGATATGCGCATTTCCTATCAATGTTAGTACTTTGAGCCAAATTTCATGAGACAGTTCTTCATAATTTTGGAGAATTTGAACAGTCAAGAATTTCAGACGAATAGACGGATGGACGGACCGAAACTCGAATTTAATATTCCCCTATTTCTTCTGTGATGGAACGAATTAGATAGACTTCAAAATATCACTGGATATTTGCTCTACTGCACATCTAAAGTTGGTTCCAACATGTGCTCATGGTGCTTGACTTTTCTTGTCTGTTTTTATCACTTATATTATGTCATGTTCCTGGTTGCTTTGCATTTTGCCAAGTACATGTTTTCTATATAATAACAATACGAAACAAAAAAGATACACTTTTTATTTATTCATTCATTTATAATTATTTATACTGTTTATACATTTTATCATATAAAATTCATTGTTATTTAACAAACAATTTATTGTTATTTAACAAACAATTACATCATTTTAAATAAACAAAGTTACCTTCACAACAATGTGGTATAGCCTGTTCCGTTTATTGAGCTATTCCGTTATAATACTTAGGGTTGTAAAGGCTAGCAAAAATAATGCATAATCACAGCCAATATATATGTTTATTTATAGTGAAAATGAATACAACAAATTTAAAAGGCTAAAAAATCAATTATCTCATAAAAAAAAATCCCTGATATAAAGAGGTACAAGGTTGAAAAAAAATGTTCACAACCTTAGAGGCTGTGTGGGTCGAACCCCCAGTGCAATCGGACTCGCTGTCTCTGATTGTCAAACTTTGTATAATCAAATATCCCAGCCATACTTTTCTTTTTTTGGATTTCTAGCCAATCTTGGCTCACCCCTTACATAGTAAGGGTTAGCTACAGAAAGTTCAAACTATATTAAATACTGTATTGTAAAAGCAACATAAGGGAACCAATAAAGTGACCTTTATTGGCAGGTGGCCCTTATACAGGTTCAAATAACATTGGTAATGGGCAATTGGTAAAATATTTTACTGGCCTTTAAAAGCATTAGACCCTTATATAGAGATGTCCTTTATGGGTAGGTTTGGTTGTATTGAGTGAGGAGTGAATGAACACTCCATATTCATGATATTGATCTACAGTTTGTCATTTTAAGGTTAAGCCATATAACCTCACTCTATCTTTCTCAATTTTAATTGTTTAATTGTAAACGACTAGTTGTACAAATTAATTAAGTTAATACAAATTCTACAAAGTGTTACCACATAACCTGAATTTTTCACTAAACTTGATAAATGTCTCTGGAATTAAGATTTATCCAATAAAATTATAAGGCTTGAATTTAATTATTCAATTTTGTTGAAATCTTCATGCAAAAATCATACACTGACAAGTACTACTTATATACTTCACTTCTTTGACTTAGGTAATTTTGGTAGAATTTCCATGTATTTACAAATTATAGACAACATCACCTCATCAGCTCCTCCACCAATAGAAAGTAACCTAGAATCCCTGAAAAAAATATGAACAAGAGTTGTCATAGAAACAGTAAAAGTTACCATAGGAACAGTAAAATTTGATGGTGCTTTCTATGTGGACCTCAAAATATGGTCATCTTAAAAATCTTTTTTCCCCAAAGCAATTTTCAAAAACTTGGAATTTGAACCTTAAGTCTGAAAAATCTATAGAAAAAACCAGAGTCGCAAACATTTCGCAATTTGCTTCTCGATGTTATATTCTCCTTTATTTCTTTGACTTTGGTAATTTTGGCAGAATGTCCATGTATTTACATATAATGGATAACATCACTTCATCAGCTCCAGCTCCAATAGATAGTAATCTAAAATCCCTGAAATAAATATTAACAATAAGTGTCATCAGAAATCTCCACGTTGATAGTAAAGTTTTGTACTTTTACAAAAAGTTAAACTTTAAAATACTCCTGGTATAGGTAAACAACATTGAGCTGTCCGCTTGACCTTTTACTAGGCATATTCATATAGGATGATCCACCCACTAAATGGGTAGTCATGGTAGTGTTGTGATTCAAGTTAATGCATACACAGTACATGTCTACTCTATGAAGTGAGCAATGTGGTAGACGATATTAACGCCTGCGTTCCCTACACATAAATGAACTAATCCATGACAAATATTTAAATTAAAGGTCAAGTTGTCAGGTCAATGTTGTTTATCTATATATGTAAATGCTTTACCTAAAACAATAAATAAAGGCAATCAGTGTTTTTGACTGGGTTAAAGCCCCATTACAAAACTCCTAGGAAGCTTCACAAATATTGGTCAATGTTATTTTTAGTGAAGATAAATTCTATTTTTATCAGGCTAGACTTTATTAATTTTTAAGTTTCCTCTAGCAACTGAGGGTATATAATTCCAAAAATTCAAAATGCCAGTACAAAAGGGAGTTAATCCAAAGTATTTTGCTGAGTTCTGCTCACTGAGTGACGTTCAACCACCTATGTCAGATTGCATGGTATGCAAGTCATTTCAATTTCCATAACTTTGTTTCAATCCAACAAGTTGCTAAATGAACAGATATTGGCAAAACTACTGGGAAATGGGCATCCTGTCAAAATGGTAACTTGATGTTGCTTCTAGTTATTGAACTTGGAATAAGCACCATCTTTAAGTTTTAGGCTTTGGACATACCAATGTTTTTTATTGTCCAACCTGCCTAAAAGGCCCCACCTCTATATAAGGACCACCTGCTTATAAAGGCCAGTAAAATTGTATCCCAATTGTTCTTTATTCAAATTATTTGAACCTGTATATAAAGACCACCTGCCCATTAAAGCCAATTTTACTGGTTCCCTTGGGTGGCCTTCGTAGACAGGTTTGACTGTATTTACCTGTACATTCTGCTAATAAGTACTTCATCTGTATATCCCATACCTCCCCAAAACTGTAGACATTTATCTGTTATCTCTCTGGCTAGTCTGCCACCTTTTAACTTACACATGGAAGCATATTTTGTTACATCATTTCCCCGAATATACTGGTCTAAAACAGAAATTTGAAACATAAAACAAAAGTCCAGATTACAAGTCTCATCAAATAAGTTGTCTTAATTTTGTCTGAAAAAGTCTGAATTTTTCTGAATTTTGTCTAAAAAATATGGAATTTTTAAAATTTTGTCTCACAAAAATTCTTAATATTGTTTAATTTCGTCTAAAAAAGTCTCAATTTTGTCTGAAAAAAATCTGAATGTTTCTGAATTTTGTGAATGTACATATATGTTGAACTAGACTCCTTCAAATGCCTCCTCATTGGCAACACACGGTAACTTGAGTCTAGTGCTCAAGGCGAATTTGAAGGGGGTCTCGGAGTAGCAAGGACACTAGAGGTGCAGAGTGCAGGCCCACCCACATGTGGACACGCCCTGGCTCTCACCAACCTTGCCCCAAATCATGGGATTAATAGAATCTGTCACCTGTTTGTGACCGATACCGGTTGATCTCAGTCGAGGGTGATGTGATGTAACATATATCCCAATCGAGGCTTTGCCGAGATTGGGATATGTTACTTCACAGCATCTGAGACTGAGATCAACCGGTATCGGTCACAAACAAGTGATAGATTCTATTTCTCGTACCATTTAAGTGTTTATAACTGCAATACATACAAAACAAAACATGTACCCTCATGAAGCCTCTTGCATTCCTAATGCATTGTACAAATCCGCCCTTTGAAAATAATCCCATCGACAACTCTTCAAAATTTTGAAATATCAACGATTTGTATTCAATGCAAATATAAAAAACTCTGACAATGAAATATTTTGAATAAAAAGTAAAATATAACACATATGTGAAAAATAAATAAAGAAACGCTTTGTTTTGATGACGTCAAGCGCAATGATCGGATACGTCATCCTGATTGTTCAATTGTCGCGTGAGGCAGTACCAGACAAACTGGACAAGACAGAAAAATCTAGCACTGGTGTGCGCGTGAGATTTTTCTGTCCGAGGTACGAGAAAATTGGTTCCATTGCCTTGTGGATGACCATGGTAGGTCAAAGGCTATGGGAGACTACCCAGAAAGAAAATCTGCACAGATGGAGTTCATCAGCAATGTTATTGCAATCGTTTATGGGAAGGAAAAACCCTGACAGAAAACACGAACCTAGAGGTAGTAGGTTGAGCGTAAGGCTAATCACCTCACCTCAGAAAAAAGACCTGATTACGGAAACTAGAAAAAAATGGCCCGATTCTCCTCATGGAGAGAGGGAAATAAGTCAAGTAAGTCAGTTCTGATAAAAAACTTTATTGGACATTGGTTCATGTTATTTAATTCATGCATTCATAGTATGGGCATAATACTTAATATCGGGTTTGTGAAGTTATTTTTGAAGTCTGAGGCAAAATTTTTTACTAGGTGGAATAATTTTCACAGTTGCTAATTGACAATGAAAATTCAAAACAAATACTGGTTCCTCAAGATAATTGTACAGTATACATTTATCACAGAGTAAATGAACAATCAGTAACAATACAGATGCACACTACCATACCTACTCTTATTGTACTCCAGTGATAATATCTATTGTCACCCTTCAAAGAAATTTCTCACATACTGATTGGTTAACTTGCCGGAGTACAAAGAACCATGTTCGAAAATCTGGCAGGGTACATGAATGCATCCGATGTTTAGCGGTAAAAGGGAAGTAACTCGTACATCATGGATGTCTAGTTACGGTAAACAAACATGGGGACAACATGCGCACATAAAGTGGAAGTTAAAAAGATCCAACTGGTAACGCTTTGAAGGGTGACAAAAATGTTATACGGGGCTTTGGCAGGTTACAGGTTCCAATGTACCTTGTCAAAGATGAATGTATCCTTGGCCTGCAGCTCAGGGTACATAAATCTTTGACGGGGTACATGGGGCCGTGTAACCTGCCAAAGCCCTGTATAACTTATAATATCCAATTACTTCACAGTGAAAATATAGTTTATTGGTTGATTAACAACCATGAAAATAGCAAGCATTAAAGGAGTAAAGTAGTGGAGTTTTTTGTCCCAGTCAAGATTATTTCACTTATATAAAGATTCAGGGATGGTGGAGGAAACTGGAGTGCCATGAGAATACCACAGATTTTTGGCATGCAAATTGACAAAATTTCTGACACTAGGATTTGTTGCAAGTGGGATTCAACCAAAGCCATGGGAGGCACTGTGATTTGTAAGTATGTGCTTAAGACAATTTGGCCACAGAGACTCTCTCAGTGATTGTTGCTTGTTTTAACCTGGGTTTAAAGGCTCTCCCAGCATTAAAAGAATTCCAATATAGAGTACAGTCATATTTTTCATCTATAAATTTGTATGTTTAGTATTACTAACCAACAGCTCTGTACAATAAAGACCTCAGTAACTCTACTTCAGTCATACATTCTGCTAATGTAAAATGTACTGTTTGGTTGTTTAATACTGGCTGTCCAAACACCTTCCTTTGTTTGGTGTATTCTATGGTATGTTCTATAGCCTTCTCTAATGGTCTTAGAGCTACAAATAAATATATAACTGATGAAATAAAAAATACTAAATAATAACTTAAACCCCAATTTTCTAAAATATCACATTTACCAATAAGTTATTTGCCTTCTCCAACTGTCTCAGTGCTACAAGTTAATACTGTGCGTGTACTTAAATTAGCGCACTCAAATTTTAGCGCTCTGACGGGGTGTAATTAGCGCATTCTTAAATTGGCACACATAAGGCAAGAATATTTTTGAATTAGCGGTAATACAATTTTCTGATACAGACTATAATTTTCCTTAATGGCTTTCGCGATCAGTTGCTACTGAATGCATATTCACAGCTGGCTTTGTGCGTGCAGTTTATAAGCCTCACTGCATGGAAGAATTCCAGCAAAAGTTATATGACACATACATCTGTGTGCAATATGTCCCAGCATCTTGTACAGGGGAATTGCAGACCCTAGATGTATCAAGCAACAATGACTTTAAATGTTCTGTCAAACGAAATTTTCAGGATTTATATTTGAGTGAAATAGAAAATGAAATGAAAACTGGAAAAACCCTCGATGAAATTAAAATAGACTTAAGACTCTCAGCGTTAAAGCAAATCCATGCAGGTTGGCTTGTGTCAGCAAACCAGAAAACAACTGTTTTATGGAACTTGGATGGATCAAGACGGGTATTTGCGAGGCCATACATAAGGCATGTGAAAATGCGACTAAATAGACACTGTTCAGTTTCACTTAAACGCAAATATTCTGTTTAATGTCATAACAATAAAGTGTTAAGTTTCACTTAAATGCAAATATTCTGTTTAATGTCATAACAATAAAGTGTTCATTTGATTTCATTGTATAGTTACTTTATTAGAACAGGCGATAGTGGACGGGATCTAGATTATCACACAGCAATTTGTCCACTTCATACGGAGATATTTTAGCACTGCACTTAAATTAGCGCAATAACTGGAGCACGAAAGGCGCTAATATTACAATCCTGCTAAAAATAGTACACGTACCGTATTCTATATAATGTAAAATAATTACAATAGCACCCATTTTTGTCTATGAAAGCTATTTCTCAACATTATCGTAAATTTGCTTCAAACATCTATGAAAACATATGTTTGTCCTTTTTGAACTGATGATTTTGTCATCAATGGAAGTAGGCAGGGTCACCTGTCATCCCACTCATGGACGACACCATTCTTCATTGTGATGCGGTAGTTTCAATGGAAGTAGGCGGATTCACCTGTCATTCCACTCATCGATGACGCCGTCCTTCATCGAGATGCAGTAGACGGGTTCAATGATGCACAAAAACCAATGGAGGAAGTAAATTAACAACAATGAAATACAGTAATAGTTTTAAGTCCACATAGCAGATTAGATATAAATTCCGCGGAATTATATGTCTCGCCTGGCTAGTTATTGATCGAGTAGAAAAAACATTTTTTTCAGATTCAGTCTTGCTGGATTTTAAAAGTTAAATTCCAGTTACATTCATAACTTTTAAATATGCTGCATTGACCTAAGGATTTTCTTTTCTATTAGACACTTAATTTTTTTTTTTTTAATTTATAGAAGGTAGTGGATAATTCTTTTCTTGATATATAATGATACTATACCTATTCTGTGGAGTGAGTATACTTAGTAAGTATGACTTAATAAACTACATACTTTGAAATATATTTGTAGGATCATTCAGTAATGAAAACATATTCTTATTTTTTCAATTCTTGACATTCATAATTATACTAGATATCAGTATCAGACAAAAAATACAGATTTGGGTTGTAAGGTCATGGCTGAAGTTAGTTACATATGCCTTCATCATGATGTGTCCATGAGAAAAGCACTGTAACACTAATAAGTAATTGTTGTAATAAATTAAAACAATTCAATCTCCCATGACCCTCAGTATTGTGTTAATAGATTATCCTTTTAATCTCAAAATGCAAGATTGAACCCCAAAATGTTTTTAAAAATATTAATTAAATGGCTAACAGATATTGCAACTAACTCGCAAATCACATAACATTCAAGTCCATTTAACAAGGTTTAAATAAATTTTACATTTTTCAATATTTGCACTTTTCCCCAAAAAATGTAAACAATGTAAGATATTTTTAAAAAACCTGTATGAATACATTAAAGTTCTATCCTGATCATATGCAAGATTTTTTTAAAAAATTGAAGACAAAACATTGAGAAATGTAAATATATAACAGTTACAGCATTTACTCAACTCAAAATCCACAGCTTTTCTCTCAGAATGCAAAATTTTACCCAAAAATATTTTGGAAAATATTAATTAAATGGTTACTGATATCGGAATTACTCAAACTAATCACACGATATTAAAGTTCATTTCATAAGGTTTAAAAAGTTTGTTTTTTCTTCTTCAAAATTTGTACTTTTTGCCCCATGTTATGAATAATATTAAAGAACTATGTATATTTATGTTTTATATCAAATTTAAAACCAATATCTGAAATAAGGAATTCTTCAATACATTTTCTCAAAATTTACCACTTTTTACCCAAAAATCAGGAAACCATAAAATGTACAGTAAAATGTTACATATATTTAACAATGTCATTGACTGATGATGTATACCAAATTTAAAATTAATATCTTGAATAATAAAGTCATAAAAGGATTTTCTCAAACTCCAAGATTTTTTCAACAGAAAAAGCATATTTCGTCCCAAAATAAAATAAAACCATGAAACATATATTAAAGAACTATGTTGGTTTATCATGTTTATGTTGTATACCAAATTTCAAACCAATAACTTACATAACCAAGTCATCAATACATTTTCTCAAAATTTGCCATTTTTTCATCCAAATAACAATCAACCGTAAAATGTATAGTAAAATCTGTTACATATATTTAACAACATCAATTGACTGATACTGTATACTAAATTCTAAAACAATATCTTGCACAACAAAGCCATTAAAGCACTTTCTCAAAATCTAGATTTTTTCAAAATAAAAAGCATATTTTTTACAAAAATATAAAAACATTGCATACAGTACTAATTCGCTATGTAATAATAAGCAAGACTTAACTTTACAGCTAATTTCTATTTGAATACTAAGTTAAAATGTTCATTTCTTGACTTTTAACACTGAACTTTCACAATTTTTTTTCAAAATCTGCAATTTTTACAAGGAAATTAAATATTTTACACCAAAAAATTACAAAAATGCATACACGTGTTTTAGCTAGCAACTCTAAAACATAAATGAAGTATTTCTTTGGAATTTAAGGTTTTTATCAAGTTTTGTGACCTTAACATAAACTTTCACATTTTGACACGCCGCCGCCGACACCGGAAAAGTAACCGGCAAAGCCAGGCTCGACAAAAATGAATTGTAAATATAAGAAATGACATTGCTTTGGGGTCACTTCATGCTAGTATAATACCGGGTGTTCCCCGGGTACAAATTTAACATGAAGAGCTATGCTACGCCTAAGAGTTAGGCAGGTATATTATACTTACATGCAGCACACCCCCAGAGTCTCTCCTCCTGGAACTGTAACATCTGATAAGTAAATCCCATCCCTTCATCTCCTATCAGATAACTCTGTGGTATCCTAACATCCTCCAAGAATATCTGTGCTGTATCTGAACTCCACATTCCCATCTTACCTATCTTCTTGGCTACTGTGACACCTTTAATTTTTCAAAAAAAACAAAAACAAACTATAAATTCAAAATTATTGCAATTTCTTCTGTAATTATGAGGGTATTTAGAAAAGTGGAGTGGAGTAATGGTGTTTTATCATGTATATACTAGTTACAATTCTTTCATCTATATAAGACTAGTTTGGATTCAAACATAGGGGCGCCTCAAGATGCTATATATGATCTGCAGCATACATATGTCTGAATCATCAAAACTTAAAAACTATAAACATTAGACAATTGATGATGTGAAAACAATGCATGTTTACTGAATTAATACAGAGCTTTATGGTATGGCCAATTACAAGAGACTTAAGTATTAAAAGAACTACATTTAAATGATTTACTTAATATCTACATTTTTAACAAACCTTCTCACATTACAATCTGCCCTCCAGTGGGACCTGAACCTAGGAAATAAGCTAGAGAGGCTCTATGATCCTAAGCACAAACTTTAGACAACTTGTCCACCAAGGTCCTAGTATACAATAAGAAAATTACCTGGTAATTTCATAGGTAAACATATGAGTGATTTATTCATATGTGCTGGTCCATCACTTGTGTTAGCTAACAGACACATCCAGTCTGCCTGTGTGCCACTCGTTGTCCACATTTTACCACCATTTATTATGTAGTCACCTCCCTTCTTTTCTGCTTTTGTCTGTATACCTGTCAACAGAACACAATTTGCATTAAAAAAATTCAAAAACAAATTAAAATTCGATTCTGTTCATATATGCTTAGTAGACCTCTATCAAGCAATGATTTGAGAGGAGGCAAAATAAAAATAAATGTAGTGGAGTGGAGTAATGATGTGTTACAGCCATGTGAAAATACTTCCTCATATATAAAAGTGGTCAGTTCTGAGATAGTGGAGGAAACTGGATTGCCCAGAGTAAACCACTGTCCTTCAGAAAGCAAACTTACAAACTTTTTAACACTAAGATCTACCATAGACAGATTTGTACCTAGGCTGTGAAAACTACAAAAACACATCGAGAGTGAATATCACTGAATATTGACTTAAAATAATCTATGATATTAAAACATCAAAAGTCAAGTTATCGTAGTTCTATTTTATGCATGATATAACCCCATACTCTACTTGCTACATCAGATCCTGACCCGACTTCACTCACACCTAAACATGCAACTTTATCTCCTGATATTGATGGTGCTAAAAACTCCTTCTTTAAGGCATCTGAACCAAATCTGAAAAAAATGTAAAGATAGTCACATCTCAATCATAAACTTAAACATAAAGTTAAAGCTCACTAATTTTCTGCAAATGTAAAATTTATGCCATTTTGCTTTTATTATTATAAAAATTACTTAAGTACATGTACTTCAAAATTACACCATAATCAATTGGTTTGAAAATATGCTTTTTACATATATATATCTTCATATAAATACAAAAAATAAAACAGAATGGTTGGAAAGTTATCTCCCTTAACCATATTGATGCAGGGTACATAGGTAATACAATACAAGCAATTTTTAAGAACTTTTTGGCACTAAATTCCTAAAGTTATAGCTCTGGTCACTTTTTTCAGAAAGTAAGAAAAGGTCCTCTATATTGAAATGAAAATCACCTGGCAAGAGCAGGAGTCGCCATGTCTGTTTGTACTCCTATCGCCATAGGAACCCCACCACAGTTAATGTTACCAAGCTCTTCAGCGACAGCAATGCTGTATGTATAATCTAAGCCCAGTCCACCATATTCTGTAACAAATATAGAACGTACATATGTAAAATCAATCATATCTAAGTTACTAGAAACAAAAATGGTACCAGCTGAGCTTTTAGGGTCTATATAGTATTATTCTATACACACATGGGCTGTTCTTAATATATATACCATTCTACATCCATAGACTGTTCATATACAGACTGTTCTATATATACATGGACTGTTCTAAAATGAATGATTTATATATATAGCAGGGGTTGAAAATTCTTCAAGCCTGGCGCCCGGGACTAGAAATTTGGCAAGCACGACTTGGCAAAAAATCTACTGAAAAGCCCATCGGGCTTAAATACTCAGAAGACCAATTAATTTGATTTCCGACTGTCTTGAAAAAATCTTGAAAAACCATCTGTACATGCTGTAGTCATGTTGCCCTGTTGTTGTTTACATTCATTCTTATCATTACAGCACTTGTAAGAAATGTTAGTCATTAGTTAGGCAGTTCAAGTATTCAATTGATAAAGAAAAATCTAGATAGTTATAGCACTTGTAATTGCTTCAATAATTCATGTCCGATTATGTCGCTGTTAAATTTTAATTTCACATCTTACAAGCAGACTACATCGAGCTCCAGTGGTGAGAAAAGAAAGTCACAAGACAATAAAGACACCAAATATGATAAGGACAAATGTGTCCGATTGTTTCAACAGCCATGGATCGACAAATTTCCATGGGTCATCTATGATGAGGATAATGCGGACATGTATTGTAAATAACATGTACAATTCTATTTACAGTAAAACCTCAATTCATCGCCACCATTTGTTCAGTCAAATTTTGGCGTTATAAAGGGGTTTGGCAATAAATCGAGGGAGATCCATAAAGAAAAACTTAAACAAAATGGATTTTGGGACTTCAAAATAGTGTGGCGATAAGCGAGGTGGCAAAGTTATCGAGGGGCATTATAACGAGGTTTTACTGTATTTATGAACTGTTCTATGAAGACACATTGTTCTATCATGAACTGCTCTACAAACATGGTCTGTTCCATAAACATGGACTGTTCTATATAGACATGGTCTGTTTTATAGACATGGACTGTTTTACATAATATGGAATGCTTTCTAATCAAGTGACCTGTTCTATATATATGGAATGTTCTACTTACCTGTAGGCTTTGTAACTCCAAGGAATCCAGCATCTCCTAACTTTTTAAACACTTCATGAGCAGGAAAGATTCCTTCCTTCTCCCACTGTTCAACATTAGGGTTGATGTCTTTTTCAATGATCTGTTAATTTCAGAAAAAAAGTCATGAGATAAACTGAAGCTTTTTTTTTAATTTGAAATTTTTAATATATGATTAAGCAAAAATATATGTAACAATCTAAGATTTATAATCTGGGGCTTTAGACTACTAAACCACCAAGCCACCTCAAGAGTATTGCCATATTGGTACCTAAATATAACATCTTATGAAAATAAGAATGTACTTTCTTCAACAGGATACCATCACATTATTGGACATCAGTTATGAGAACATTACTTACAGTTCAGGAAGAGGACATTTTTGAAAACAAAATAATTTCAAATATGTGTCTAAGAGCTTTGGTCTAAAGCACACACTTATGCATTACCACATCTGTCACCTAGGTTTGGGAAGATCCTAGTTTGAAAAAATGGCAAGGTCATTTTCAGAAGGTTGCAGGTTTTCTCCAGGTACTCCAGTTTTCTCCACCATCCGAAACAGAATGAAAGATTCTTGTTGATTTAAAAAGAAACATTACTTACTTACTGTCTATAAAACGACTGTAAGATTCAATCTTCTAAAGGTGTGTTTGAACAATAATGACCACTAACTAGTATCTAGTTACACACCCAGAGTGACAACTTTGTGACCATTTTATGGGGTTAAAATATTGATCCAATGTTTACTAAAATGACTTTTGAAGCCATTTAAGCTTAGTGCATCAATTACAAAATTTGAAAGTCTGTTCCAAGAGTTAATAACCCTATTTGACATGTTTGAGAAAGTGGAGCCCCTTAAGTTTGTCTTATATCTGTTTTTGAATCCCTTGTTTGTATAGTTTGGATACAATTATAAATGTTACTGTTGACCTTATCTATAGAGTTGATTACTGAATTTTGCCAAGTGGTTATTGCCCTGTATGTGGCAATAAAAAATGTGTTATTACCATGTATTTTTTATACCCGTATTTTACACTTTACATATACATGGGGTATATAACTTTATGATTGGCTATAAATACATCAGTTTAGTGATTAAAGTATAAAGAAAAGAAATTTGTCATATTTGTGTTAAAATATCAAATAATACATTATTTTGATCAAAAATGTAAAACATGTTTTTAGATCCGACATTTTGTTTTTGCCATACGGCAGTTTTGCAGTTCAGCAAGATCAGAGATCGATTATCCATCATTTAGACAACAACTTTTTGGAAAAATATCAATAAAATTTTGATTTAATTCTAAATTGGATTATTTAATCCTATTTAATCAATGTATTGATTAAAGTTGCATACATACGGTTATACAGGTATAAAAAATATGTGGTAATAACATCAGCCTGAATTTTATTGTCATTTATTATTTCTTATATGTTACATGTTAACACCAGAATTAACATGATTAAGTGCTACATGTACTTTGCTTTTTAATTTTAGCAATGAAGTTCGTACCACATGATCAATACCCCATAACATTTGTGTGAAATTTTTTGGAAAACATTTATGTCAACATTTCCTGGAGCAATATCATTTTTACGTAAAACGTGATCTGAAGTGATTCCATCTCCTATATATGGAAAAATTGTTCCACAGAAATGTTATGGGGTTACCTGGGTATCATGTGGTACACTGGTGAACCCCATTTTTCTTGTCAAATTATACAAATTCTGGAGTCAACTTTAAGTACAGAGTGCTCAATCTAGGAATTTCAAAGAAAACATTTTCAAAAACTTTCCTCTTGAACACCATAATAACATCAATATTTTTGCATCCATGAAATGTTAAATATTATATGGCCTTCACACTGGGGTCATTTTGGAAAATAACAAGAATACAGAATCAATAGTCCTATACCCTTTTCCAGAAGGTACAGTGAAGTCAGATGTCAAATAGTGTTTCATAAGACAGCTTTTTCTTGCACCTCCCCCCCCCCCCACCCTTTTTTTCCTAAAGCCTAAATGATCCCAGATAAACAAACCTTTTGTAATGATTGTCTTAACTGGACATGTTCCTGTGTAAATATGTGTTCTTTGGACTCATCATTACTGTCATTCTGTAGTGTTGACACGGATGAATAAAGTCTGTTATTGACAATTCTTTTAGCAGAAGAAATTGTTTTGGTCCAAAGTCGATTTGCCATTTTCTGTGTTTACATAAATGAGTTACTGCCCTTTACTTAAAAGTAATACGGGTTAGACAAAACTCCCCAATGATTTGAAGAAACTACAAAAAGTAAGAAGAAGACAAGCTCTCCTCTTTTCTATAGTAGAAAAATACTATTGATTGCAGACGACGCGAGATGGACGTGAAGGGAGAAGGCAACATCAAATCAGCTGGACAGAGCCAAAACTGGCCGAAGATCATACTGTTTGGTGATTCAATAACACAGGTAAAGGTTAACTAATTTTATTCAACCGCTTAGAGAAGGACGGTCTTGACGAGAAACTATACAACTTGATACCTTTTTAAGCCGCAGAGATTTTGTCAGGTGCTTGATCAAGTTGATGATGAAAAAAATTCAACCTTTTCTTTCTTACTGGTAATAAAAAATACGCATATAAATTTTTATTTTAAGTCATTTGGTCAGATTTTTGCCAAAACTTGATCCCAATTTGAAAGACTAAAACCTTTCATTTTTCCACAAAAGGTTTCCCTTCAATGGCTTCATTCAACATATCATGTCACAAAGACCTATGACTTTTAAGTGACAAAATAATAATTTCATGAATTTTTATTGCACTATACCAAGGTGTTTAGAAAAGCTTAAATTTTTCATGATTAACATCATTACTTTTTTGACGAATTTAAAAGAATGTGGGCATCTAGAATCTAGATATAAATGTAACAGAACAGGGGAAATTGCAATGGGCAAACAGAGACTCAAACCCATTCAAAAAAGCCTTGGTGGCTTAGTAGTCTAAAACACGCACATCTCTCATATCCTAGGCTCAAATCCCAATTGGGACAGATCCTAACAACTTTATATTAATTTGTTTATCCTATAAGTGTATGCTTTTGGAATAAAATGAATTGAATTGAATGAAAAAGTTTGTCAGTTTGCTTGCTGTAGGAGATTGTTTTTATTGTTTTTTTTTTTTTTTGTAAGTGAAACCATCTTGACATGGACATAAAACTTCATTACTTCGAATTCCCTCCATTCCTGATGATAGTAGAATGCTCAACCAACTAAGCTACCCAGACCCCTGTCAAGCGTGGTCTGCCACATAAATCTAATATTGTTTACTTTGCACTTAATTTGGACTTGATCTTAATCTTAAAGATAAGATAATAGACGACTATGTGTTTTATGTCTGATTACAATATACCCAACAAGGCTTACAAAATTGATAAATCAGAGATTATTATTTGAGTTATATCTAAATACTGGTAGTATTGATTTTTCAATTAAAATAGAACTACACAGGTGTCAGTTTAACAATATACATACATTGTCTATGAACAGATGATCAATACTTTATTATTTTAGTCTCTTGAAATAAACAAGGACACCTTTGGTCAATGCATTTATTTATCAACACGATCAATGTATACATTTGTATATATCAAATCTTAAGTCAATCTTATAATTAATTAAATGGATGGATCATTGTTATTTAGCTTTCCATTGTTGAGTTTGTTCAGAAATTCATCAGCAGCTGGAACTAAAGTATAAACAACAATGTTATTAATGATTTTAGCAACTATAGTAACCTGAAAACAAAATATGACAATTTAAAGCAGGTAGACTCTCAACTACTGATACCCAGATGTCAGTCGGAACTTGCATACTAGGGTATCTTCAACATGCAGAAATAAAAATAATGAAAATAGCAAATTTTCTCTGAATCTTGTTTTCATTAAGACCTCTTAGTTCCAACTTAGTTACTGGTGTTCTGGGAGACTAATATTAATCCAACAGTACAAAATGTATGTTACATATGTATAAATATATATATTAGATATTGAACAATCTGTCCCGGTACTTGTAATAAAAATCATAATTCACTAGTCTATAGTGTAATATCACTTTGATTTCCAAGGTTACTAACATCATCCTTTTGTTTTAACAATTGAAATTAATGATCTTTTGTGTGGCCTCCAGCTCTTTACATGTGCATATTGCCAGTATCTTTTGTGTGGCCTCCAACTCTTTACATGTGCATATTGCCAGTATTTTGAGTTTTCCTATAGCAATTTACAAACTTTTCATTAGAAAAATAATTTTTCTAGGATGATATAATCAAACAAATCTTTGAGTCTGACAAATCTTCATATTATATTATTGCATTTATTAAAACTTGAATACCGGTAAATGTTCCTGCAACTAGCATACTTGTGCAAAGCTTGCTACATGTAGATTTATTCAATGTGTTAAATAAATTCAGTTATTCATAGGAATAACCAAATTTTTAACAAAAAATGTATTTAGCAAAATTAATGTGAAAATGACCTAATGACTAAAAAATTTAGGTAAATTACTTTGTAATGGAAGACAAGTGTTAATCCAATGAGCTTGTATTCTGTAGTGGTCTGGGTAGCTCAGTTGCAGGGTCAGACAAGGGATCAAACCCAAGACCTCCTGTGAGTGCTCTACTAACTGAGGTACCCAGACTGCTACAATTTAGCTATTTACAAGTACAAATGTACACATATCAATAGCCATTAAGAAAAAAACCTAACAAATTATTCATAGCTATATCATGTATATGTTGCAGAATTATTGATTAAAACATGAAGACTGAAGTTTATTGTCATTGATTTAAAATTAGGGCTATAACTGCTGTATGTTTTTAATGATTCATAACAGAGAACATCTAGCTATCCCTACTGGCTCTTGATCATCAATTAATGTTTTCACAAGTTTTATTGTTTCACATCACACCACACAACATGATCACTTTGATTGTTCAATTTGTTAAGCAAACACAGAAATTTTCAGTCAATAACTTAATAATGTGTTGTTACATTTTATGTAATAATTTCAATGATCTAATAATGAATGTTTGCACTTTATAAAATATCTTGATTCATTATATTGAGATTTAATCCTTGTACAATGTAATTGACATTATTTGTTAGGCAAATCTTTGTGTTTTAAAGAGGTTTTGGGGATCAATTGATTTTTGCTTTCATAACTGTTTAATTTACAAGGCTTTTGGGGTTAGTGAGGTTGATTCTAGTTACTTAAGATACCACTACAGTAGCTAAGTTGGTAGAGTGCTTGCTTTGTGTGTAGGAGGTTTGGGTCCAAACCCTGATAGGTCTGACCAATACACAGCAGGTTTGGCACATTAAAGAACCCTTATTGCACATTCAGATTGCCCTATTTGTAAAGGTGAACATTTCTGCTACTTCACATATAGGTGGTAATTATTGTCTCAATCAATCAATCAATCAATCAATCAACCAACCAACCAACAAACCACCCAACCCAACCCAACCCAACCCAACCCAACCAATTTACCTTTGATCATAATATGTGCAGAATCTCTCCCTCCTGATATTGACCATAGAAAGTAAATACTTTGAATAAACACATGAAACAATATACATGTAGACTTAAAAGTTAAAATATTGCTTTTTTGAAAAATAGAGAAATACCTGATCATTTTAACGTTGAATTTTTTAAAGAAATACATGAAAATTTAATTGTCCAACCCAACCAACCACAATATCAATGAGATACATATTGCGGGAAACAGTATCAGGACCGCTTCGTGTCTGCGGGGCAGTGAATTGCCACAGACTATTCACATTTCATTGTTGATTACGTCACTGATAACACCAATCAAAAAAAGTATCTAGATCTTATAATTTTAATCTTAAATTATAAGATCTAAATAAAGTTTTACTGTTTACGCATGAATTTTTAAGAAATATGCTTCCCGGAAAACCGAAGACATTATGACGTAAATGGTGTTATCAGTGACGTAATCAACATAGAAATGTGAACATCACTGTCCTGCACACATGATGCAGTCCTGATACTGTTTCCCGCCAAATGTATCTCATTGATGGCAATTATTAAACACACATATAGTACACTAAAACCTCATTATAATGCTCTTCAATAATTTTACCACCTCCTTTATTGGAATATTGCAACAATAATTTGAAGTCCCAAAAATCCATGTTTTTTTTTCTAGAAAAACCTCCCCAAGTTATTGCTTAAATTTGAATTAACTAATTGTAACAGTGAATTGAAAGTTTAAAAATTTCTTATAAAAATAAGAATTGTGAAAGGAAATGAATAATTAAAAACTTTTAATTCAACCCTGAAATTTTAAGACCATGCATTCTTTCATTGTATATGATAAACATTTGAATATAGTTCAATAAGCAAGATCTATGTCATTTTTTTAAGGCTGTAAAGGACCATCTTCCACATCTGTCCCGGGTTCGATTTGTGGTCCGACACTGCATTTTTCCTCCTTTCTGTTACAATTTGGTGGCCAGTGTGGCCCTCAGAACTGATGAACTTGCAATTTTGGGCAAAATAAAGTCTATCTGAGAGAATTTGTGTGAGATTTTCCACTTAGGACCATGGGAAACTAAAAAATAACAGGGGAGGAATGTAGTGGTCTGGATAGCTTAGTGGTAGAGCTCTCGCCTATAGTTCGGGAGGTCTTGGGTTTGACCCTGCATTTTTTCTCTTTCCTGTCACACATCCATAGTAATAACCGGTCTTTAATCAGAATATATATGTATCTTTTTTATTTACTAGTTTAGCTTCTCTGAAGATGGTTGCTGGGGAAGTCTTTTATCTAACTTTGTTCAAAGGTAAGCATTGGTTTATTTTCAATTGTTCACTATGTTATTTTATATTTTAACAAGAGACCCTATTGGGCTGTACCTCTAATCTTGGTTTAAAACAGCACAAAAACACAAGAAATACTACACTTCAGGGGCAATAACTCTGATGTGAATATTTATATATTTATGAAACTTGCTACTTACTTAGATCTTGTCATGTCAATCATTTTTTGCAATTTTACTATTTATCTTTCTGTAAAAATTCTCGAGAAAACTAATAAAAAAACCTATAAAAACACAAAAAAATTGACCTTTAAAAGGGCAATAACTTCAAAATCAGTTATCAAAGATTTTTAAAAAATTTGATATGTACCTAGCATTTGTCATGCCGATTATTTTTGTAAGCTATCACTAACAATTTTAATGAAAAAAGCTGAAAACAATAAAAAATCACAAAAACGTATGACATTTCAGGGGCAATAACTCCACTATGGATGATCATATTTTTATGAAACTTGCTAATCAGTTAGATCTTGTCATGTTGTCATGTTGATAATTTTTGCAATGTCTCTAATAATTCTCAAGTAAAAAAAATATGTAAAAAAAATTGAACTTTTAGTTGCCTAAAATTACTATCGAATAAGGGAAGTTTCCCCGAGGGAAAATGACAAAATTTACCAAATTTGATCACTAAAATTTCAAAAACAACAGTGATATGCCAGCAAATTGAATCTATATAGCCGTCCTTGCCCACAAGTTGTTAGATATTACCTTACCTTACCTAGTCCTTGTTATGCCCGGAGGCACATAAGGCAAGGACTAGGGATCTCCACTTGTCTCTGTTCTGTGCCTTCTTTTCTAACTCTCTCCAGGTGGTACCTATCTGCTTGATTTTGGCTTCTATGGTATGCCTCCAAGTTGTCTTTGGTCTTCCCTGCTTTCTCTTTCCTTCTGGAGTCCATCTTAAAGCAGTTTTTGCTAGGTCGTCAGATGGTCGTCTCATGATGTGCCCAATCCATCTCCATCTTTTCTTCTTTAATATGGTTGCCATGTCTTCAGAGCCTGTTGTTTCATGTAGCATTTTGTTGGTTATTTTGCAGGGCCAAAATATTTTTAGAATCTTTCTTAAGCAACCATTATGGAAGCTGGATAATTTATTTACGTCCTTTTCGGTGATTCTCCAACATTCCGCTCCATATAGAAGTACAGATAGGACACAGCTGTTGTATAGT
Source organism: Anadara kagoshimensis (assembly GCA_021292105.1). Lineage (NCBI taxonomy): Eukaryota > Metazoa > Mollusca > Bivalvia > Arcoida > Arcidae > Anadara > Anadara kagoshimensis. The sequence goes on along the minus strand of CM037867.1, from coordinate 1,017,607 downwards.
CTCATCTTTGTTCTCTTACTTATATTAGCTGATTTCCAGATCTTTCCCAGCTTGATAAATGCATTTCTTGCTTTACCTATTCTTGATTTTATGTCTTGGTCTGCACCACCTTCAGAAGTTACAATGCTACCCAAGTATGTGAAAGATGGCGAGCATTTCAGACAATTTCCATTTATTTCAATGTTAGGAGGATCTTTACAGTTTAGGGCCACGACTTCAGTTTTCTTGATGTTGACATTCAATCCTATCGAGGCTGCATTACGGTGTAGTTTGGATGATTTGTCTTGCATGTGTCTCTCAAGATGTGAGAGTAAGGCAAGATCATCTGCGTAATCTAAGTCTTCGAGATGTGTAAATAAGGTCCACCTGATACCTGTGTTGTCATCATCAAGACTGGTTCTCATGATCCAGTCCACTGCCATAATGAATAGTAGGAATGACATGACACAACCTTGTCTAACTCTGGATTTTACAAGAAAGTTGGTGTCTGTTGTGTTTCCAACACAACATCTGAAATCTTTGTGAAACATTTGAATAAGTAAGACAATTTTTTCAGGTATTCCATGATGCCGTAAGATTTTCCAAAGACTGTTCCTGTGAATAGAGTCAAAGGCTTTCTCAAAATCAATGAAGTTGATAATGAGTTGTCTCTGCCGTTAGATATTATCATAATGTAACATCTTTGCAATGAGGATCCTAAACTTTAAATATGCAGTTTGCTGTATTCTAGAACTTCATATTTTCCCAGTTTAAAAGGCAGAAGGTAGTTTTTTAAAAAATGTAACAAAATGGCTGCTTTGAGGTCCAGTGAGCATACATTTTCCCTGATTTTTACAACTTTTCTTAATTTTATAAAAGTAGTTGTATGGTTAAAATAGGTTTGCAGTTTTGCATGCTATATTTGAAGGTGCTTGATATTAGATAACAGATGCTATACTAATATATTAATACAGAGAATTCCCTAGTTCAGCTATATAATTATACTGTCATGATTTTAACCTCGTACACTGAATACTGTAAACAAATTTAATTTCGCGTGTATTTATTTTCAGGATATAGAAAATTTAGACATATCCGCATAGTTAAATTTTCGCGTTTTTGAAATATATGCACTATAACACAATAAGCAGAATATAATTTACGCTTGGTATAAATTTTCATGCAAAACTAATGACTGTGGAATAAGTGAAATTTAGTACACCACTTATAAATATGTTTACAGTACTTTACTGTTTACTTTTTCATGTAAAATTGTTAATAGTTTAATCACAAATTCCAATTTATAATTTTGAATACTGATAACAGCAAAAGCAGCAATAATTTTTGAGAATTTCCTATTTTAAATTCAACTCATATGTCTCATAATATAGGCCTACAGTTGATTCTGCTTTAAAGGCCACCTCTATATAAGGACCACTAGCTTTAAAAGGCCAGTAAACTTTTATTCCAATCACTCTTGATTAATGTTATTTGAACCTCTATAAGGATCATCTGCCAATAAAAGCCACTGAACATTATTATTTCTCTTGGGTGGCCTTTATAGACAGATTTGACTATTTTGATAATTAGACATGTTATTGTGGACAAAAAAGTTATTGCCATATCGTCAAAAATTTACAATATTGTCGCCATATTATCACAATATTTTCAGATGAATATGCTCAAAAGATTGGCTGGGTTTTCAATGGACTGCAATGAATTCAAATATAATAAAGAATAATAAGATATGAAATAACATTTTTTTAAAGTTATTTGAAGATTAACTTCAAATTCAATTTGTAAGCAGTGATTTGTTTGTGGTTCACGTCGTGAACTTCACGACAAAACAACATATTTAATCTGCTTCATCACGATCAATGCCCAAGTTATGCAATGATTTTAAAGAATTTTGTTGTAAGTAATAGGGTTCTGCAAAATCATGGTGTAAGCTTTGTTCCACAGTAAGGTCATCTGCAAATCTTAGTGACGTCAATTACTGCGATGCCTATATATAATAATATCTCTATTGATAATTTCTGTTTGGTATAGATAAATTCTTGGAATGTGCAGTCGTTTGGTATACTTGTTTTAAAAAATCTGATCATAAATGGATCTAGATAATAGTGTGCATATATAATTAGGTTTTCCATACAATGTCAGAATAATTAGCTTTTCCCTTAATTACATCAAATAACAGAATCAATGTATTACAAGTAGAATTGTTCTCTGACATGTAACACACGCTGGCGATTTTATGTTGAATAATCAATAATATATAGGCTTTTTTTTCCAGCGGCTTTAAAGTCAGGGGTATTGAAGCAAGAAATGCTTTTAAATATTAAATAAATAATTAGATTATATTACTATGGAAAGAATGCAAGGCCACACTTACAAATGTTTGTTTCTATTATTTGTCTATGTCCTACTCATTATATTAGCAGCTCAAATTCTTTTTTACATTCGTGATATTTTTAAAAAAAAATGTATGGTGTAGCTGATATAGCAGCACTATTGCATTCTTTTTCATAAATGCCTTTTATGGACACTTTTATGAATTAATCCATTTATTTAATTTCAGTGTTTGGGAAAACAATTTGTAATACTTCAGTCAAATAAGATTATGGTACAAATATTTATACTAGATATACAGAGTTGTGCAGAAAATTCCTAATGTCATATAAAACTACATTTTATCAAAGATTTCTTTAAAGTATAGGTATTATATAGGGATGTCATTAGAAAGAAAATCACCTCCTACTCCCTGAAAATTGCTGGCTACTTTTTTGTAATTTTCTAATTCTTTAATAAAGAAATATCTCTCTATTCTCCCCCTACTTTTAACTTTTTTCCTGCTACTTAAAAAATTAATGATATCCCTGTTATAAGATTTTGTGAAATCTTGAGTTGGTAGTTTAGAAGCTAACAATTTTTTCAATATGGCCTAAGTAACAACTACAACACACTGGGGATGAATCAAAGTAGCTTGTTTTTATCCATTTAGTACTTAATTGTTTCATGTAAATCAAATGTATTTATCCAGGTGTTAAATTGACTGTCAATTATTTATCAATGAATATTTTCATAGTTATTTTATGTACATTTGTATCTTTAAACACCAAATTAAGTTCAATGAATGAATGAATAAATGAATAATGAATCAATGAATGAATGAATATTCTCCATAATCAAAAACAAACATACTAATCCATGTCAGAAGCAAAGTAAAAACTTTGGAACTGACAAGTTAGGTTAGACACGTGAACTTCTACCAGGGAAGTGAGACCAGGTGCTCCGGAAGGGTAAGCACCTCCTGTTTAACTAGCTACACCCGCCATGTGTGTAATAAAGGGAGACAACATAACTAATAAGCACGATGAATTTTAACAATATGTTTTTTAACTTTATATTAACATTTTTAACAAAAATAAATGCAAATATTATAAGTTTGTAGTGATCTTCTAAATGACACCATTAATTCCTGAAAGTTAACAATAGTATAACAAAATTTAAATTTGCCCAATTTAAGGAAATTGCAAAACTGTGACTAGGTCACTGCCTTTAATAAGCTTTGAAAAAAACTAACTTTTGTGTTAAGGTTGGTTGTTTCCTTTTGTTATGAGATGTCATTCATTATTTTAATTATCTACAATGATCACTCTTGCATTTAATTTGTAAAAAAAAATATCAATGTTTTCTTTACACAGAAAATGTGATGTCATCAACAGAGGTTTTTCTGGGTACAACACAAGATGGTGTAAAGTTATTCTACCTAAGGTGTTCAGGGAGTTTAGCTCCAAGGATATCATGATGGTAACCATATTTCTAGGTGCTAATGACTCCAATTTAAGTGCCAATACTCATCAACATGTGCCTGTAACAGAATATAAACAACTACTTATAGATATGGTGGAGAATTTACAGGTAAAAATTAGAATAAAGTTCACCAGCTTACCACATGTAAATATTCCTTAACTTTTGTGCCGAACCTTTTGAAAAACATTTACGTCAAAATTTTCCAGATTAATGTCATTTTTACCAGAAAACGTGTATTGAAGCAGTTCCATCCCCAATGGAAATAATTGTTTCGCAGAAACATTTTGGGGTACCCTGGCCAATCCCACAGGTTGTGTAGGCTTTATTACAATTTACTACTTATTTGATACTTAATTATAAAAATCATGAATTCATCAAATGCTAATTGTTTAAAGACACATTCTTCGAGAACTAAATTAAGGTGAATGCACTGTATGCTTAACTTAAAGTAGGAACTATAACATGTATAAATAGCAATGTGAAAAGGAAAGTACTTTATTGCTGAAATAGATACATGTACATATGTACTGAAAACCAAACAGGAGGGGGAAACATGAAACATAACTCATATCGCTAATATAACGCTATATTATTATCACCACATTATTTTCTGTATATTTTCAGAACTATGGAATTGCTAGAGAGAAGATTGTATTAATAGCTCCACCTGTATGTGATGAAGAAACATGGGAAAAAGATTGTATAGCAAATGGTAATGAAACTTTTAAGATTTTTTGTTGAAAAAACAAACTCTGACCAGATTGTGAACCTTAATCTTCTGCATTTTCCAATCTTCCTCATGGACTGAATATGTGTACATGACAGTGATATTTATTGGCTTATTTAGAATTTCTTTGGCAAACTTCTACTTTACGGAGGGGGCACTGTTTATCCACAACTATTCCTAGACCAATTTTAGAAATTTATCACACTTTCAGAATATCTCCTCCATAGGCCAAACAGTAATGGACAAACGTCACCAGCACTAGCTGTTGATTTTAAGTTTAAGTCTTTAAGCCAGTGACCATGGGTCACCATCAGTCTTTATTCATAGATTTCTAATGATTACATTTGTGTTTGATAATATTATCTATTTAAGGATGAGGTTATTAATTCAACCAAAGAATTGAAGGTGAAATCTTATAGTGTTGATTATTGTCCATTTCTTTTTCATTATTTTATTAGCCTTTTTTCTAAAAAAATATGTTTAACATGTCTGTATGAAACCTCACAGGAACATTCTTTGGGTGGAGTAGATGTGCTATTGACTGTTTGTATTTTGATCATACACATGGTCAAGGATTTCCCAGTTAGGGTTCATTTGGAAGACGCCTTGGAAGTGATATTTCATTTCAGTATATTTCATGTCAGTTATAAAGTTAAGCTTGTGTATATTTTAGGTAGACATTTTACAAAGTGTAACAAAGAAGCTGGGATATTTGCTAAAGCTTGTGTAGAAGCAGCTAAGACCTGTGGTACTAGTTGTGTAGATCTATATACAGAGATGATGAAACAAGAGGTATGTAATTACCATGTTACCAGTGTTCAGTGATTGGGAAGGGAATTTTGTAGCTCATGATAGATTTTCAGAATAGTAATTGACTATTTCTTATATATATCATGTAAAGTGTCATCAGTTAATGGGGCTTTTGCATTGGCAATTTGCTAAAAATCCTTGAACACCTTCCATTCCCCAGTACATGTAGTAACTGAGTGTTTGAAATAAGTCAACACTTCTACTTTTCCCTGTTTTGATAATTTCAACATTTGAAGTATATAGGAGACTACTTAAGTAAGCAGTCCTTTCCAAAAGTTACCAGTCTAGGCCTGTGGGACTGACTGGAATTCAGAACATTGGCCATTACATATGAACCTTCATTTTAGTGATTTTCTATTTTAAGGCAAAAATTGACCCCATTGTTTCTCACACTAGCACAAAGTGCTTAAGTAAGCTATTTTGATTAGCAGCTAAGTATTTCTGTCATCTTTCATCTTTTTATTGTTAGCAATGCAAAAGCAAAAATTCTTGTCAAGTCTTCATCAAATTTGTTAAGAATAAACCTTCTGACAAAAGCTAGTTCAATTCTAGTTAAGCTTCCAGAGTATTTTTGGTGCTCTTGTTGTATCAAAAACAAATATACTAATCCATGTCTGAATCACAATCCAGAAGCAAAGTAAAAACTTTGGAACTGACAAGTCAGGTTAGACACGTGAACTTTCACCAGGGAAGTGAGGTCGGGTGCTTCGGAAGGGTAAGCACCTCCTGTTTAGCTAGCTACACCCGCCACGTGTGTAATCAAAATTGTGTGAAAGGAGCATGGAACTATCTTATTTGTACACTTATATCCATTTCTTGCATAACTTATAGTGCTGAGATATTGTATGCTACACATGTTGTAGTACATGACATCACAAATAGATTTTGCTTGGCTAAATGCACCATTTGATGTGACAACACAAATAACTTTGAACATACCTAAACAAATCAACTAATATTGAGCTATAACAAATCTAGTATTGCATGTCATAAGTGTTCGGTATTATACAAATGTTGTAAAGGATCTTGTTTTATGTCTTGTTTGTATTAAAATATTGATTGTCATTTTTCTATCATTTCTGAGTCAGATGAATAAATCTTTTTGTCTTTTTATTACAGAATATAAAAGATTTGCTTAATGATGGCCTCCATTTTGCACCAGCTGGATCCAAGCTGCTTTTTGATATGTTAAAACCATATGTTGTCAAGGCAACACAGCACCTGAATGACGTGTTCCCTGATTGGAAGGATATTAATAATGAAAAACCCCACGAGGCTTTAAGTAATCATTTGTAGTACACATGTACCTGTACTATAGATTTTCAATAGGATCTGCAAGTCTCATCATGTGACAGCATCAATTTGCAAGTGAAAGATTAAAAAAACAATCAGCATAATTAAAAACCTTGTTACATGGTGTCATTGGAAAATGTTATCTTTTCCATATGATACCATAAAATTGCAGAGAACATGTTCATATTCATGATTTATGTTCAGAATGGAGAGCATTAATTGTTTTTTTATGGTCCAGTCAAGATTCTTTCATTTATATCGACGCTTTTAGTTTATGGTTGGTGAAGAAAACCAGAGTTTCTAGAGAAGAGCCATGACCTTTGATCTAAGGGTCAGTGCTTTTGACCACTCTGCCACACAGCCCCCCTCCCCCTTATGTTGGGACTTGCAGACCTTATTGTCAATGTAATAAACTGACAGACTGTCTTGCAGTAGGTTTTTCCCAAGCAGTTTTCGAACATTTAGAGGCACTTTGATCTACAGGCCGTTGCTTTAAACCACTCCGCTACCAAATTTCCTTTATGATGAGACTTGCAGACCTAATTGACGTATCGCTGACCACGCCCACAATGTTCCGACACTGGCCGCCATCACGGTACCAAAGCAGCGTCACGGCAACTAATGACGTACTAGTGTCAGTGACGTAATTAAATGGCGCTATTCAGGCAGAGTTTTCATTCTTTTTTGCGTGTAAATCAAGCAAACGGCCATTTGACGGAAAATTATGGATGTAGCCGACGATACATCAATTGTCATTGAAATGGAACATGTTACTGTATACACTACATTTGTCATATATCATGTACATATATATAATCTGGATATATCACAGTTTATCTATTAAGCTTGCCTGTTTTGGTATAAGCATGGTAAAATGCAATGACATTATTGTCTATACTTTGTACACAAAGATACACGAGATACGCCAGATTTTATTTTATCATGGTCCAAAAGTTCAGTGATTGATTAGTTTTATCAGTTGTTTCTTGACTGTTAAGATTTTTTGTTGGTTTTTGTTGATCATGATTGAAAAGAATTACACCAAACTAAAACAATTTAAATTGATTAAATAATGATATGGCAAAACCTGTCTAAACTGAACAGTTTGAGGAGTGAAGATTTTGATTGGATAAAAAACATGTATATGTGTTAGCACAACAAAAATGTGAATGACCCAACTAAACAGTTGAATTTAGACAGGCTTTAGATTTCCTCAGGGCTAGGTTTAAATATGTTACGTTTACAATATTTTTTAGTGGTGTTAAGGATTTTTGTTGCCCCTTGATAAAAGGGATCAACTTGGCTCTTATTTTCTTTGTTTATAGAGTTCACTATTTGTTTAAAAATACCAAAAATACAATTAATATTTTTAAAACTGTTTGATTGTTGGAATTAAATTTTAGAAAATTTTAAATTTTAATCTGGTACAAGTAACAACTTTTGACACACAAGTTTAAATATTTAAAAAGTTTAAATTTTTACAATACGGAAAGGACAATTATCATGATTATATATATTTATCATTCTGTATTTTATCTGTCCAACACATTATTTTAACTGTTAAATATTTTTATTTTAATCAATAAGACATACATTTTATGCAATTGTTTGCACGTCTACCCAGTTTTATCAATAAGTTAATGTTTTAATCATAATTATATACATGTAAATATATATACATGTTAATATATATACATGTTAATAGTCACAATATTTTTAAACAGAATGCATACTATATAATGGTGTGGGGTATTTTTATATTCGATGGTTATATTAAAATTACTGAAATTGTCAGTAAAGTTTTTATGTTAACTGTATTCTGTATTTTATGGTCTCCATTTCAGAGTTGATAAAGCTTTTTCTTCCATCTTATGTTTGAGATAAAGATTTCCATTTGAATAAATGATAGTAGAAATTTCACCTTCATGTGTGAGATGTGTGTGTGTGTGTACCTACCACTGTTTATCTTCACCTGCACATGCAAATTTTCAGTAACATCACAATCGAGTGAAAATGGCACGACATCATTCTGTGGGGACATGATGGCACCCTATAGTCTCCAAAATTTAGAAATTTTCATTGCGTTTCAAATTTTTACTCTGGGAGATTAGAGTAAATGGTTTTGTTTAACCGAAATCCGGCACATTCTGTTGGATGGACATATTCTTTATTATGTAAAACGTTCAATTACAAAGATAGCATTGATGTCATTGTTACTGAAATTTGAAGCAAAAAAATTGTCATCAGAATCAATTATGAGTGAATTCATATAGGATAGGGAAATCTCACATATAGCTATATTTTTTAATCTTGTTACCTTTGGAAAACTTTTGCAAAAATAAAAAATGAAAACTTTTAGATTAACAGTATAATCAATGCAAGTTGTAACAGAAATACAAATTGTTAAGTGGATAAACTGTTTTATAGTGTAGTTTATTATGTCTAAATGTCCTGGCATACTTTTATAGCAATGTGGCAGCTCTGGATTATCCCTTATAAATTAAAAATAGACACATCATGTTAAATGTAAGAAAACTACTGTGGGTTTTTTAATCAGTGATTTGTATTTTATTTGAGAGTTCTGGTGCAAAATCATTTAGAAAGTCATGATTTAATTGATGATGCATAGAACTCCTTCAACAAATCCAGTAACAGAATAAGAGATTTCATATGCAACTTGGTGATCAAGGTTGAAGCGTTTATGACAATGTGTTATCAAGTAAAGTAAGGATTTAGGCTTACCATGTATATTTTACTTATACCACTGTTGGGATTATTAGATATATATTAAGATTATTATACACATATTATATATATTTTTTTATTCTCAAATGTTGTAAATAATGGAATATTCTGGAGAAATAAGACACCAATTTATTTGCTTGTGCCAATTGCAGTGGTACCTATTATATATAAATTTATTTTTATTTTTAATTATAAAATCCTGTATTACATTTTACTTTTCTATGCTAAAATGAAAAAAATTTATGTGATAATTTAATTGTTTTTTTAAAAGGTTGAGCACAATACCACTAATAGTCAAATTGACAAGGTACAACCATCACACAACATATATAGTTTTATTGTAATTATCTGAAAAAAATGGCAGCCTCTATATATGATTCTAAATGCATGCACAATGTTTTATTTTTAAATTATTAACTATCTTTCAATTAAAGATTTGCAGATGTGTATCAGCAATTTAAATTTTGGAGAAATTGTACAAAATTCAAATGCAGTATCTTTTTCTGAAGTTAACAATGAAGAAAGTAAATGGATGAAAAACAGATTCCTCGAACACTGAATACTAGAGTATCTCATTTATATCGTAAAGCTTAAAATAGGATATAAATGAGATACCCTTGTATTCAGAAAATTTTAACTGATCTCAGAAGTGACAGATGATTCTATTCATCTTCATTTTACACTAGTCTTGAAACTATATTCTATTGAATTCTTCTGTTGAACTTTTCTTTCTCTGCTTTTTAATAGGTACTGTTACCTGAAGACAATGACAGTAAATTACACACCATATATGTTAATAGTTTATTTTATCCATTGTATGGATGTATATTTGCCTTTATATATCAATGGTTAAATTTTAATTATTGCTCACTGTTATTAGATTTATCAAAGATTTATATATATACTCAACAAAAAAAAAATTAAGGACCTCATCAAAATACTATTTATTCTTGTAGAGCGTAAATCATATTTCATCTTCACACTTTATTTAATTTCATAAATGAGATTAAATTCTGTGCATAAAAATAAACTAGAAACAATATTCTATTGAACTCTTCTTTCTCTGCTATTCTTTTATAGATACTGTTACCTGAAGACAGTAAGTTGCACACCATATATGTTAATAGTTTATTTTATCCATTGTATGGATGTATATTTGCCTTTATATTTTTGATATATTATAACCAATGATTAAATTTAATTATTGCTAACTGTTATTAGATTTATCAAAGTTTTATATTTATACTCATCAAAAAAGTTAAGGACCTCATCAAATCACTATTTAATTAATAAAATTTAATTTTCACACTTCTTTAATTTCATAAATGAGATTAAATTCCATGCATAAAAATGTACTTTAAAGCATCATTTGAAACAAAAAGAGAACAAGAACTTCAAATAGACAGCATTTTTTCAGTGTTTGGATTTTTATTTCAAATTTTACATTGGTCCCTAACTATTTTGTTGATTATACATGTGTATTTAAATTTTACTATGCATGTGGTTACACGGTTCTCTTATCCCAATTTTGCCTTGCACAGAATGGATATTTTCATTCCAATTTTTTATTGATATTTTCATTTTATTGTTTTAACACTAATGTTCATAACTTAAAAAACTTTACAGTGAAAAAAACTGTAATTTTAATATTTGAAAATTATTGTTAGGTATATATACACATACAATGTATTTCGTTTTTAATTATGTGCCATTCCAAAATAAAGGACAAAAGTTTATATTTCATATATAATCAAATGTGCAATATTGGTTACCTCTTCAAACATGAATATGGTAAATATGTAAAAGAAGATGAAAAAGATAACGCTTTAACATCAGTAAATCCCGAATGTATTTGATTTAAAGAAATATAATCATTTGTTAAGTACACAATGTAGCAAAAATAAATATCTTATCAAAGCAATATGTATTTAGTTCTGTATATCTCCTAATAATCTGAGGAACATTGATTTCAAAGTGGAAAAAAACTATACGTTAAGGTTTTTGTTTTACAAGTGTTATATTTATATGCAAACGACTTCAACTTCAGTCAACTGTTAACGTTAGATAGGTAGGAAGTGCTTACTCTTCCAGAGCACCACCCTCACTTTTCTGACTAAAGTTCATGTGTTTCATTTAATCTGCCAACTTTCAAAGGTTGTCTTTGCTTTTGGAATTGTGAGCTGGACATTGAGCAGTTTGGTATGCTTGTGTTTAATTGTCAATCATGTATTGGTATGTTTCGTTTTGATGTACCAGTATATCAAATTCGATTACCATATAAACATACCTATAATTGGATATAATGAAACACCCGAATTTCCATCATTAGTGTCAGTATGATGAAGGAAATTGTATCCAGCAGTGTGGTACTTTTGTAAGGCCCTATCCTTCCACTTTTTTTATCCAATGATCCATAATATGCAAATTATTCATAAGTTTTGAAGACGAAATTGTCCTTTAAGAACCATGCACATAATCAAGCATTGCTGTTGAATTAGAGGAGTTATTTCCTGACAGAATTTCAGAATTATTATGGAACCCGCTCGAGGAATATGCTAGTCGTTGGGCTTTTCCGACTGGATAAAGGGTGTAAGGTCTTTTATGAAAACTATTTTGTCCAACTTAATGGGTCTATGAGTACTAAACTATTTTCAGTAGTCTTAGACCCAGAAATTTCGGTAATTCTAGCAGATAACACATGCACAAAAAGTATGTTGTACCAGCTGATAAGGCTTCCAACAACATTAATCTCGATCCTGATATTAATTCATCTGTGAATCTGTCGGACTTATTCAAACATTGTTCCTTAATTGCATCCTTAAAGAATAGTACAACTCAACGTCATGAGTTTATAATCAATTGTTTTGATCTAAAATCGACATACCAGCATATGTTCAAATAGTAATCCACAAATCAAAGTAAAAAATTGAAAGCTGGCAAATTAAGTAAAACGCAGTAAAGTGAGGCCGGGTGCTGCCGAAGGACAATCGCCTCCTATATAGCTAGCTAAAACTATCGGGTGTGAAATCAAAATAATGTTTTTCCTTTTTAGTTATTTTTCATTAACTCGTATCGTTGGTTGTTGCCAAGTTCATGTTATTTAGTTGCAAAGTTCTTCTTATTTTTCGGAGCACCTGGCCTCACTTCCCTGGTGGAAGTTCACGTGTCTAACCTAACTTGTCGATTCCAAAGTTTTTACTTTGCTTCTGGATTGTGATTCGGACATGGATTAGTACGTTTGTTTTTAATTACCGACATTCTATTTGTAATAAACTACAAGATTTGTTTGCTTTAAAATAAGATTATGAAAACTTACAGTAGGTTGTTTTTCCGAAATCATTTGAATTGGTTAGGTGAATCTGCTCTAAATAAGATGACTATAAAATCAATCAATGTCTCGATTGATTTTTCAATTTTGATCCCGATATAAAACTACTTTTCCTGCATATAAAGAGTTAACGAACTAACGTTACCGTCCGTTACGTCAGATAAATAATTTCTAATGACTCCGTATGACACGGATTCTAATCGCGCCTACTTTTTATAAAACTATTTGTATCTAATCAATTATAGTTTTTTTTATAATTAACCACTGGTTTGATAGCAAAAATTATAAAGTAATAAAAGAAATACAATGTTTCAATGCTATAAACAATAATTTATTGAGCAAAATCGCTTCCAGGTAGTAGTAATGGGTAAATTACTTTAACGTTCCTACTTGTACCTGTTGAAAGAAAAGAAATCGGCAAGTTAAATTAATTAACATTGAAAATAAAATGGGAAACAATAGTCATCAATATTGAGAAAAAAAGTTGGATGGATCAGAATTATCTCCGTTTTGATTTGAGATGACAATCAAATCGACTGCTTAGACATTCTTTCATGGAATAAATGATTTTATTTCAAATAAAAATTGAATTGAAATTGTTTTTACCAGTAATGTGTTTTATAATACCTCTCTCTCTCTCTCTCTCTCTCTCTCTCTCTCTCTCTCAGTTATTTTAAAATCAATGTAAGATAATTGTAAATTTAGGTATTAATTCTTACCTGTCAATCAAATGCAATTATCCAGACATCCAGGTCGAATAAAACACAACAGACAACACATTGTAGACATAACAACAGACATGGTTTATAACATTTAACAAATAAAAAACACACACACATACACACACTGTTTAAAACATTCAACAAATACAGAAGACATTTTTAAAATAAAATGCGACCAATAAAATGTAAAATATTAAATAAGGCCACACTAAGTAAATTCTATATTTAACGTCACCCGCGCGCGTAGGTTTAGAAAAAAATCCATTTAAAAAAAACAAACAAATCAATGCAAAATTTCGGATTTGGTCGGTGCCATTCCGGAATTCGGAGGTATATCATTTCCGTTTTGTATTTTATAATCAAACTCTGACTTCTGGAATGCTGGCAGTAAACAGTTTTAGACATTTATAAAAGTGGAATGAATGAATAGAACAATTTTATACTAGAAAAGTGACATTAATTTTGATTATTTTTTGTATTTTTTATTAAAGCAGACGCTAACAGAGTCAGCTTTATTGCGATCAGGAAGATTTGACCGGAAGAAAAACATCAGCGCCATTTCCGCTATCGGCAAAAATGTCCGTAAGTTTGCACACGGCACTGTACTTCACAGAAAGACCTCGACACTAATGTTCGTTATACTCGATGAAATTAAAAAAATTAAATAATAATGTAAATTCCATATAGAATCTATGAAATACATCTACCATTCGTTTTAAATAAATAATAATTTTAAGGTCTTACAATCAATTATTATAAAAGACATCACAGGACGCAAAGTTCCGGGAATTCCCATTGTACATGCAGATCTATAATTAGGCAATGGATTTGATTGGTCAGTGGGCGGAACATTCACTTTCAGATTAAATTAGATTTCACGTTAAATTAAAATGAAACTTTCAAACGATATTTTGGCTACTGAAGCATATAGATGTAATAAATAAAAAGAATTTTTAGTGGTTAAATAAAATTAATTTCACGTCGTCCGTTTATAAAATATTGAGTAGATCTAGAAGATCTTAGGATGGTTAAACTAGCCCGTATGTAAACAAATATACTTTTTACATCGGCGATCTTTAATGTAACTGTTGTTTTCCCCCTTTACATCAATTGAAAATTACGGCCGAGTTGAGCATCATAATCGGGATTTCAGTTTAAAATTTATCCGGGACAATCGGGGATATTGTGTGAAAATTCAGGACAGAATTTTCACCACTTTACAAAAAGCAAAATTAGCGTGTATAATCGTTCATAACGCCATGTTAAAGTGAATAAAAAACGAAACTTCGAATTCATCAATTAATAATAAAACTTAAAAGTTAAAACTATTCTAGTCTAGATTACAGTTCAATCTGAATGCAAATTTTATATATCGACCACCCGTGTCTACAACATGCAGTCACTTTTAAATGACATCCTCGGGAACACAAAAATTATTAAATAAGTGTAAAAACAGTTTCAATCCACAAATAGTTTCAATCCACGTGTGCCATGATAAACTTGCACAGAAAAAATGGAAAGTCCGAGATTGTGGTATCCTTACCTTAAAAATCCCGGTGGTCACTTGATAATATTAATTAATCCGTGAATTAGAAGCTGATGTTAATAAAATTCTCACTCTGAATAAATAACAACACTTTTACACACTATGTCAACTATAAATAGAACAGTGTCTGGTTCTTCAGAGTATTGATTTTTTTTACCTTTCAGTGGGGCCCACAGCGGGAGTAAATTACCTGGACATTTAAAATCAGTAAAATAAAATTATCCAACCACCTAATAATATTTAAATTCAAAGTAATTTTATTGCAGCAGAGGATAATGTTGGACATTTCAGTTATCCAAATAATAATAAATTTAATATCAATTAATCATATTAAGAAATATTGCCCCCTTTTGTGCACCATTCTTGTCACCAAACTTCTGAAAGAGACAGTTACCTGGACAACTTCTGTTATTGGGAGATGCAAATTGTTAGCTTAGGGGCGATAGGATGTGTCAGAATAGTTTATAGCAATTCAGGCTTTTGAAGCTCACTTGGTCAATTTATATGAATTCCACAATAATTTTAACTACATTTAAATTAACACTAAAACAAAGATTTAATTTTTTAATTTTGTTTTTTTTTCTTTAAATTAATTGTGAATATAGTGAATTAAATTAATGACTTAAACATTGGAAAGGAAAACAAGTTTATGTGTCAAATGCAAATAAAGGGAAGTAGCTGGTCATGATGAAGGTTTTTTATGTGATGATGACACTGTTGATAATGTTGTGGCATGATGAAAATAATGATAATAGTGATGACATTCAGTTCTGCTGATGATGATGACGGTGACGATGATGATGCTGATGATGTCACCACGATGTCAGATGATGATAAGACATTAGGAGCTATGATGATGATGTTGATGATGATGGTGGTTGTGACACTAGTTCCGTTGATGCCGATAATGATGATTGTGATGAAGATGATGACAATGGTGGAGGTGATGACATTAAGTTCTGCTACTGCCAATGATGATGATGACGATGTGACATAAGCTATGATGATAATGCTGATTATGATGATGATTATGGTGAAATGAGTTCTGTTCCTGCCCATGATGATGATGATGATGATGAAGTAACCACGTAAATAATGTGACACATGTTCTACTGCTGCTGCTGCTGATAATGATAATGGCAATGATGAAGATGTTAATGATGGTGGTAATAACATCTGCTCCTGATGATTATGATGATGATGATAATTCATGATGATGATGATGATGTCACAATGTTGATGATGATGATATGATATGAAGAGTTGTGATGATGATGTTGTGATATGAGGAGTGATGATGATGAGGAGGAGGATAACTTCACAATGTTGATGATGTGACATGATAAGTTATGATGGTGATGATGATGATTTGATGAAGATAATAATGATGCTGGTGATGACATCTGATGATGATGATGATGATGAAGGTGATGTCACAATGTTCATTATGATGTGACATGATGGTGATGATGATGATGATGATGATTATGTGACATGATGATAATGATGATGACGTAACATGATGATGATGATGATGATGACATAACATGATGATGATGATAATGATGATTCGACATGATGATGATGATGATGATGATGATGATGATGATGATGATGATTATGTGACATGATGATGATGATGATGATGATGATGATGATGATGATGATGATGATGATGATGATGATGATGTTAAGACAGGATGATGATGTAACCAGTTAATGATGCGGCAAGGGGATTTATGATGACTGGTGGTAGTGGTGGTGAAATGAGTTCAACTGTTGCTGCAGCTGACAATGATGATTCATGGTAATGGTGATGTGGCATGAGAATTTGTGATGATGTTAATAAAAATCAGACCAGAAAATTGAAGTCTAGATCATTTGCATTGAAACCAAAATCAGATTTCTTTGTTACTTAAATTTAATTAAAATGACAGACGACATAAGACAATGCATATGAGGAATTAGATGTATTGTAAACTGAATTGTTTAAAGTATATGAATGTTTTATAGCAAGGCGTTAATTGACATTTCTTCTCCACTGTATTGACTAGAACTTCAAATCCAGGGATTTTGACTCTCTTGAAAGTTTTGTTTCCTTACTGTCCCAAGGATGTTAAACGATATATATATTTATTTTTTGTGTGTATGTTAATTTTCCCATCAGTTCAATAATGAATTAAATAAAATGGATTAAATACACAATTACCAATCATTTCTTTTCACTAACGGGGTTCTTTGCAATCAATGAGCCGTCTGCTTTCAGTACTTTCAGTACTTTGATTTTTTATTTTACAATAAGACTAGTCTGTTTTACAAATTACATTTTTTAATATTAATTTTTGTTGTTATGTTGAGATGTTATTAAAGTTTAATTTGTTTGAAAATTTTGTTTGTTTGTTTTTTTCCTCCCTCCCTCGTAGGTTTGGCATTACCGCCCTGACGTTAAACATAGAATTAATTTAGTGTGGCCTAACTAGTGTACTGCAACACTTCATTGACAGAAGTGAAATCTTCTGTGAACCATTATTCAAGTAGTCTATAGATCATACTATATAATATGACATAGTTATGGTTAAAATAGGAATAATAATGGTTAAAATGGGTGAAGTATTTACCTTTTCTGAGCATCCGGCATAATTTTTGGTGACAGTTCACGCAATGCATTGAATTTTCCAATTTTCAAGGTCATTATTGTTGTAATTGCGACTCGAATATAAAAAGGTACGTTTGTGGTTGATTTGATTTCGATATTACTTAAGAGGCTTCATTATACAAGTACATGCATTGATTAAACTTGTACATATACTTGTTTGTCAAATTGATTTTTTCGGTATAAATGGTCTATAAACAATTTGAAAATTTGTTCAAATTTCAGTCTGTTATTGGATCGTCAACTGAAAAAGAAACTAATAATAGAATGAGCAATAATGTTGATGTAATGATTTGAGTGAAAACATATTCAAATAACAAGTGAAAATGTTTTGATTGTATGAAAACAAGATTCAAAAATATAAAATGAAAATATACATGTGATTTTAGTATTTTAGTAACTTTCATGACTACAAAACTTTAGTACACCATTAGTTTAAAATTTATTTTCTTAACAAAAGATTTTACAATATTATCAACAAAATACATGTATAGCGATGTGGAAAATGTTTTTGGTTTTTCAATTTTTCAAAATTGTATTTCTTGTAAATTATATATTTATTAAAAATTTATAACTATACTCATGTATGAAGTTATAAATGCAAGCTGATTCATACATACCAATGCCACCATCCATTGTGATGGATTCTACTGGAAATGTTGTATTACCAGACGTCAACAACGTTCCACCTGCTACTAGATTTTCCAAAGACTGTTTGAGCAAATTAGTAACATTCTGTCCAGCTATTTGCCTTGTTACTATATTATAATTAACTATCAAACTGCCTTCCCTATATAAAAAATGGAGACTTCCACATAAACAGCTATCATATCTATATGATATCTTACGTGAAATATTACATGGCCATTGTTTAGAGGCTGTGATTGCAGCGTGTTTGACTTAAACATCTGAACCCAATAAGTCTCGTCAATATTGGTACCACTTCCTATGAGAAAAATCTTTCTTGGCGGTACTCTTAATTCAATCAAGTTCAAGACAGTACAAATACATCACATGTAAGATAAGACAACCATCGACAAGCGACTAGCGTTCCTTTGATTTGCAAATTGGGCATTATTGTGCGAAAAAATTGAATGCTCAGCTGATCCATAAAATTTCGTACAGGCAAAATAATACATTTTCAACAACAATAGAAAATTAAAAAATAAAAAATAAGATAACAAACAAGTTTTTAATGTTTTAAATATGGAAATAGATTTTAATGATTGCTTCAAGTTAATTAATACCAATTGCAAATTTCTTTATCCTATTAAAACTATATTTTCAGGGCGCTTTTTAAAGGTTATCTCCGGTTAATTTCATTAGAGTTCCAGAAACAATCCATACTAGACTTACCTGATGCTATTGATAATAACATTTACCAAAACGTTATCAGTTAGTTGGATTCGGAAATATTCCAATAACTGAAAAGAAAAAAATCATACTGGGATGAGTAAATTTTTAAATCTTAATTATCATTATCTGTTGTTTTTATTTATTTAAAAAAAATTGCGAATGCGTTTACGCTGATATTCTTTTTACAATATTTCTTTTTTAAATAAAACATACATATTAACATTTTTGTTTTAATTACCACAAACTGTACCATCTCCAGTATAATTTGATATAGTCATCTGGTCAGTCATGATGAAACCTTCAATAAGACACAAGTTTTATTCATCACAAGTTCAAAATTATCGTAACTGATGAGATAAAACAAGTATGTACAAACCTGTATGAACTTACCAAAGATTTAAAAACTCCTTTTAGAGCTTTATAAATTTTACTATTGGTATCACTTATATTTCTATTAATAGTCAAAGCAAATCGTGTCTCAACTACAAACATCACTTCACCAGGTACTACAATATATCAAAGTTATTAGATTTACTGCCACAGTTGTATTTACAGTGTTGTTAAAACTTTATTGAAATGGAATTTAGAATATCAAGCAAACATTATTTTAATCGTATCCCAAAAAAGTACTCTGAAAACTAGTGAATTGACTTCCACCAGGATAGTGAGATCAGGTCCTTTGGAAGAGTAAGCAGCGTCTCTTCTGTCAAGTTAGCTATAGCCGCTACGTGTGAAATTAAAAATGAAAATAGATTAAACATGTAACTATGGAAAATCGAATGTATCCAGGACAAAATTGGATACAGACAATATTGTGATAGAGGCCATAAAACCAAATATTTAATATAAAACGAAGTAAGGTTCTTTATCATAAATAATTGACTCGGGGATATTGCAAGTTTAGTTTCCATTTAACATAAATACTAAGATAAGAGATTTCTGTATTTGCAAATTAATTTTACAAACATTACTCAGACTGCTATATCCAAATCATTATATGGAGTAATGTATTGTTTTTTTCGGAGCACTCTGTTACTTCCCTGATGAAAGATGACGTGTTTTACTTATTTTTCCCAATTTTTACTTTACTTTGAAATTGTGATTTGGCCTAGGTTTAAGACAGTACAATGAAAGAAAACATGGTAATCTATATAGAAATAATGCTCAAATAACAAAACAAAAATCACCCGTGATACTAACCATTGTCTTTACATTGTTTTCCTGTTAGTCCCAATACACAATGACATCTGGTAGTTGTTTTATTGCAAAAACTATTTTGGACATTTGAGCAATTGTTGTTGTCTGCACACACAACTGTTAATATATACAAATAACGTTTGAAAGGTTAGAAAATATTAGTTTTTCTAATTAAATATTAAATATTCTTAAATATTAATATGAGACATAGATTAGTATTTTTGATTTTGATTTGACAAAAGTCAGATTAAATATTTTATTTACCAATACAAAACCGTTTTGTTATTTAATATAGTTTACTTTTAATCGGGAATTTCATACACAAAATAGAGTTGATTACCTTAACAGTCACATAAGCAGGAGAATTAATGTAAAAAGAGTTGGATGTAAATAAGTTTACGAACACGTTTCTCTTTATCAAGTAATATAATAGAAAATGGCCAAAATCATCAATTAAATCATTGCCCGAGCTATTCAAATTTTCAATTTTCAATATTGTTACACCATTACACTGAGCAAATCGAACAGAAATAAACCAATTAATAGGTAACCATACTGCTGTAGTTTTGGTGTTGTGATTTAAATATCAATATGTTTGTGGTTGAATATAATGATATATTATATGTCGATTAACCATTTAAACATGTCAAAGAATTATGAAATGTATAGATGGTGTAAATGTTAGAAAGAAAAATATCAATCAAATATCGAATACAAATAATATTCAAAAATTAATTCCAAGATTTAATATAATCCATCAAGAACAAGGATTGACGATACATTGATCAGATATATAAGAACAATATTGTTACGAAGATAAAATAAATTCATTGCTTCTGTTTGTTCCACACAATGTACATTCATTGTACAAATATTTATGTGTTTTGGTCGTTTAAAGTTCTCAAGAACATAGATCTAAATGCAAACCGTAAATATTCTAAAATAAGGCCATGATCAAAATATTCATTAAGTCTTAATGCAATTTGGGTGTATACCAGAATTCTTCAACTGAATTTATCTATACATCTTTTATCAAATCTTGGGTGCAGGAAACAATATTATATATTTATATGTCAAAACCTATTGAAGATCAGGAATAGGAGGCTTGATATCTCTTAGAGACAATAAAGTATTGAACACGAACAAGCAAGTAAGTATCCCACATTGCGTGCTTACAGAGTCCTACATCATATATTTTGTCAAAAAAAGTGCAACAAAGTTTGCCTGTTGTTTTTTAAGTTATGGATTGTGATTTAAACATGTACTTGGATGTTTCTTATTGATCAATTTAACAATATGATTAGAATTTGACAAAAATCCAAGATGGCTATAAACATTTTTAACTTATTTCACTTTATTCACTCACTTTGTTCTTCACACATCGGTCCCTTTAAACCAATATTGCATTTACAGGTAGAGCTTGATGTATCACAATAACTCTCTGTTACGTCTGAACAATCGCTATTGAGAGAACATCGTACTAAAATGAAGACATATATGTTTTTGTTAATGTCGAGTCCAATATAAACACCATTTACATTGATTGAACTTTGCTACTAGTATAAGTACTTCTAGTGATGACAAATATTGGACCAGAACATTTTGATAAATGGCGCACCAACTCAATGAAGTATTTCTTAAACCAATGATTTTTAAATTCAAGCATTTCGTTGTCGACACATTTTACCAAGTTCGTTGGATGAAATGTATTAACGGAAAACGTATAAAATTCTGTTCGAAAATAGAAAAAGCTAGAGATTTAAACTTGGCGACAGTTGTTAATTTTTAAATTTCGATTCATTTGTTTATAGATTTTCTCGATCTTCTTGTAAAAGTATTATTGATATATACAAAAAAATATTCGTATAATGTTTTAGAATAACTTATTTTCTCATAAACCTAATATCTTTTATCACATGTATTGACAAAAACAAAGACTTTTAAGTCTTTAAAATCCACTTCCTATTCAATATATAAATGTTTTTACTATGCTCACTACATTTGTTTCCTGTCAGTCCTAATACACACTTGCATGTAGATGTTGATGCATTGCAATAACTATTTGCCACATCTGAACAATGACCGTCATTCGTGCATACAACTGAAGTGAAATGTAAATACATTGAAAGTTGAGTATTATAAAAAATACTAATGACTTCTTAATAAACTTGGGTTTAAATCAATTGCAATTGTCATTAAAAGGCAAAGTCTTCAAGAGTCATACAATAATTTTATTACGTTACATTCGACTAACTATAAAACTGTATACGATGAAGGAAG
Organism: Anadara kagoshimensis; assembly: GCA_021292105.1. Lineage (NCBI taxonomy): Eukaryota > Metazoa > Mollusca > Bivalvia > Arcoida > Arcidae > Anadara > Anadara kagoshimensis. Next base: position 995,158 of record CM037867.1, on the reverse strand, counting down.
CGGCTTACCCGTGGAAATATTTTCAATTTTGATTACACACATTTCCGGTGTATCTATTAAAACATGGGAGTGCTAACCCTTCTGGAGCATCCGCTTTAATTTAAACTTTCCTGGTAAAATACACTTTTTCAATTCATTTATCACTAATCAAAGTTTTACTTTGTTTAGGAATTTTATTTGGATATGTAAGGGGCAGATTTGTTTTTGAATTCAATGTTCGAATACATATTTTTACTTCTCTTAATGAAATACACTTACTATTGTTTTGGCATGTTTCTCCACTAAGACCTAGATGACATTTACATGTTGAATTGGAAACATCGCAATAACTCGCATTGACATTGGAACACTGGCTATCTTGATTGCAGAAAACTGCAATAAATGGAAGGTATTGTTTGAAATGTTCTCAAAATTTCGGCTGTCATCACCAAGTATTTTTATATTCTTTAATATAATAAATTATACGTCTAAGTGCAATAAACGTCAACTCATTACATTGTCATGTTTTCGTTTGGATCAAGCATTACAAAGCTACATTATAAAACAGTTTGAAATATCAAACAACATAGAGAAAGGTCTCTGTCGATGAATGTGTTATTAGTGTTATCCTTTCATGAATATACATACTTTGTTCATTGCATTCCTTTCCCTGCAAACCTAGGGTACATTTACATGTGGATGTCGACGTATCGCAATACGAATTCCCCACTGATGAACAGTTGTTGTTTTCAGTACATGCAACTGTAAAATAGGAGTAAAACCAAAAAAGATGACATTTGTGATCTCAAATAAGTGTCAATTATTCCGATGTCCAATAATATATTCAAACAAACGCGTTCAAACACTACTTGTAATGACTGAAAAACTAATATTCACTCACTTTTTTCTTCACACGTCGGTCCCTTTAAACCAATATTGCATTTACAGGTAGAGCTTGATGTATCACAATAACTCTCTGTTACGTCTGAACAATCGCTATTGAGAGAACATCGTACTAAAATGAAGAAATATATGTTTTCGTTAATGTCGAGTCCAATATAAACACCATTTACATAGATTGAAATTTACTACTAGTATAAGTGCTTCTAGTGATGACAAATATTGGACCAGAACATTTTGATAAATGGCGCACCAACTCAATGAAGTTTTCTTAAACCAATGATTCTTAAATTCAAGCATTTCGTTGTCGACACATTTTACAAGTTCGTTGGATGAAATGTATTAACGGAAAACGTATAAATTCTGTTCGAAAATAGAAAAAGCTAGAGATTCAAACTTGGCGACAGGTTGTTAATTTTAAATTTCGATTCATTTGTTTATAGATTTTCTCGATCTTCTAGTAAAAGTATTATTGATATATCCAAAAAATTATTCGTTAATGTTTTAGAATAACTTATTTTCTCATAAACCTAATATCTTTTATCAATGTATTGAAAAACAAAGACTGTTAAGCTTTAAAATCAACTTCCAATTCAATATATAAATTTCTTACTTTGCCACTACATTTGTTTCCTGTCAGTCCTAATACACACTTGCATGTAGATGTTGATGCATTGCAATAACTATTTGCCACATCTGAACAATGACCGTCATTCGTGCATACAACTGAAGTAAAATGTAAATACATTGAAATTTGAGTATTATAAAAAATTAATGACTTCCTCATAAACTTGGGTTTAAATCAATTGCAATTGTCATTAAAAGGCAAAGTCTTCAAGAGTCATACAATAATTTTATTACGTTACATTCGACTAACTATAAAACTGTATACGACGAAGGAAGCGGCTTACCCGTGGAAATATTTTCAATTTTGATTACACATTTCCGGTGTGTCTATTAAAACATGGGAGTGCAACCTATCTGGAGCATCCGCTTTAATTTAAACTTTCCTGGTAAAAACACACTTTTTTCAATTCATTTATCACTAATCAAAGTTTTTACTTTGTTTAGAATTTTATTTGGATATGTAAGGGGCAGATTTGTTTTTGAATTCAATGTTCGAATACATATTTTACTTCTCTTAATGAAATACACTTACTATTGTTTTGGCATGTTTCTCCACTAAGACCTAGATGACATTTACATGTTGAATTGGAAACATCGCAATAACTCGCATTGACATTGGAACACTGGCTATCTTGACTGCAGAAAACTGCAATAAATGGAAGGTATTGTTTCTTTTAATGTTCTCAAAATTTTGGCTGTCATCACCAAGTTTTTTATATTCTTTAATATAATAAATTATACGTCTAAGTGCAATAAACGTCAACTCATTACATTGTCATGTTTTCGTTTGGATCAAGCATTACAAGCTACATTAATAAAACGGTTTGAAATATCAAACAGCATAGAGAAAGGTCTCTGTCGATGAATGTGTTATAGTGTTATCATTTCATAAATATACATACTTTGTTCATTGCATTCCTTTCCCTGCAACCTAGGGTACATTTACATGTGGATGTCGACGTATCGCAATACGAATTCCCCACTGATGAACAGTTGTTGTTTTCAGTACATGCAACTGTAAAATAGGAGTAAAACCAAAAAGATGATATTTGTGATCTCAAATAGTGTCAATTATTCCGATGTCCAATAATATATTCAAACAAACGCGTTCAAACACTACTTGTAATGACTGAAAAACTAATATTCACTCACTTTTTTCTTCACACGTCGGTCCCTTTAAACCAATATTGCATTTACAGGTAGAGCTTGATGTATCACAATAACTCTCTGTTACGTCTGAACAATCGCTATTGAGAGAACATCGTACTAAAATGAAGAAATTATGTTTTCGTTAATGTCGAGTCCAATATAAACACCATTTACATGATTGAAATTTACTACTAGTATAAGTGCTTCTAGTGATGACAAATATTGGACCAGAACATTTTGATAAATGGCGCACCAATCAATGAAGTATTTCTTAAACCAATGATTTTAAATTCAAGCATTTCGCTGTCGACACATTTTACAAGTTCGTTGGATGAAATGTATTAACGGAAAACGTATAAATTCTGTTCGAAAGTAGAAAAAGCTAGAGATTCAAACTTGGCTACGCGACAGTTGTTAATTTTTAAATTTCGATTCATTTGTTTATAGATTTTCTCGATCTTCTAGTAAAAGTATTATTGATATATCCAAAAAAATTATTCGTTTAATGTTTTAGAATAACTTATTTTCTCATAAACCTAATATTTTATCAGATGTATTGAGAAAACAAAGACTGTTAAGCTTTAAAATCAACTTCCAATTCAATATATAAATGTTCTTACTTTGCCACTACATTTGTTTCCTGTCAGTCCTAATACACACTTGCATGTAGATGTTGATGCATTGCAATAACTATTTGCCACATCTGAACAATGACCGTCATTCGTGCATACAACTGAAGTAAAATGTAAATACATTGAATTTGAGTATTATAAAAAATATAATGACTTCCTCATAAACTTGGTTTTAAATCAATTGCAATTGTCATTAAAAGGCAAAGTCTTCATTAAGTCATACAATAATTTTATTACGTTACATTCGACTAACTATAAAACTGTATACGACGAAGGAAGCGGCTTACCCGTGAAAATATTTGACGTTCAATTTCAATTTTGATTACACACATTTCCGGTGTGTCTATTAAAACATGGGAGTGCTAACCTTTCTGGAGCATCAGCTTTAATTTAAACTTTCCTGGTGAAAATACACTTTTTTCAATTCATTCATCACTAATCAAAGTTTTTATTTTATTTGGATATGTAAGGGGCAGATTTGTTTTTGAATTCAATGTTTGAATAAATATTTTTACTTCTCTTGATGAAATACACTTACTATTGTTTTGGCATGTTTCTCCACTAAGACCTAGATGACATTTACATGTTAAATTGGAAACATCGCAATAACTCGCATTGACATTGGAACACTGGCTATCTTGACTGCAGAAAACTGCAATAAATGGAAGGTACTGTAGATGACTTTAATATCGCGAGTATGAAATTTCGCGTACTTAACACTGAGCTTCATTTCGCGAATACGTGAATTCGCGTCAACAGTCCAGGTGCATATTTAATTTCGTGTCCACTTCAGTATAAACGTCGCCCTAAAGTAGAACTTTTATCGGTGTTATTTATTTTTCTTTTTCATAAATTTTGTCTGAAAAGCTGATGTACAGTAAACATGTATGTAGATATTATTTTTTAAATGTATGAATAGTGGATACAAACGATGAAGATAGCTTGAATAAAGCATGTACTTTTTGACTCCCGGTCGTGAGATTGGGTAATACACATTTTGTTGTCACCGACAATGAAAGTCAAAGTTTGATCTTGCGCACAGAATGCGATATGTTTAAACAAGGGGTCGGTTAAAGCGTTTTAGACTAATGCTTCAGATTTTACAATACTGTATTGTCGATATTGGCGGCCTCCGGTTGTTTGAACTTTTGTGAAAGAATATTCGTATTCATTATTTTGTTACGTTTCAACTTTGAAATCTAAACATGAATTGCAAATTAAATTTTAATAAATTTTATTAATATCCCGATAAGCGATTGTCGAATCCTGTAGTCTACTAGCACCTTTTACTCAAAACTGGCAGATACGAAAGCGCCATATAACCTCTGACATAGGAATGTATCATTAGTGTTTGTAATGGCGGCGCTTTCTTTTTCGACATATAAACATGGGTACCGGTAATTATGGACGATCACCGTATATCAATAAAGAAAGAATCGGGAATGGCTTTAATCATGAAACAAACAAGACACACGCGAGATGTTACCGGGAGGAATTGATTATTTAAAGTTTATTACAGGTGACCAGGTATTTACTTCTTTGCCGACGGCTATTCTGTTACGAGTGACAACTTTAAAGAAAGACTCGTACTTACCTTAATTAATTAATTATTTATTTATTTCAAAGACTTTATTAGTCCAATTTAATAAAAAATATCACAAATAATAATAACAAAAATACAATAAAGAGCAAAATTTACTTTCAACTTGATAATTACCGCAACTTCCGGTTTGTCGATCCTCTAAAATGCCTTGAAAATTCTAGTCAAATTATCAAAATATTTTAATATCTAAGTCGTATTAGATTTTAAAATATTAAAATTTAGCAAAAAAAAGTTGGAAGTATATATGGAAATATACGGTAATTTATTGTATCTTATAATACATGCTATATATAACTTTTACGGTCATAGTCTATCGCCGTCAAGTTTTAAATTTGGCTTATTAATTTTCGCGATTCTGGGAATATTCGCGTGATATTTGAATTCGCGACTGAGAGTCTTCGCGAAATTACGCGTTAATAAATCTCTCGCGATAATAAAAGTAATTTACAGTATTGTTTGAAATGTTCTCAAAATTTTGGCTGTCATCACCAAGTATTTTTATATTCTTTAATATAATCTCTCGCGATAATAAAAGTAATTTACAGTATTGTTTGAAATGTTCTCAAAATTTTGGCTGTCATCACCAAGTATTTTTATATTCTTTAATATAATAAATTATACGTCTAAGTGCAATAAACGTCAACTCATTACATTGTCATATGTTTTCGTTTGGATCAAGCATTACAAAGCTACATTATATAAAACAGTTTGAAATATCAAACAGCATAGAGAAAGGTCTCTGTCGATGAATGTGTTATTAGTGTTATCATTTCATAAATATACATACTTTGTTCATTGCATTCCTTTCCCTGCAATCCTAGGGTACATTTACATGTGGATGTCGACGTATCGCAATACGAATTCCCCACTGATGAACAGTTGTTGTTTTCAGTACATGCAACTGTAAAATAGGAGTAAAACCATAAAAGATGATATTTGTGATCTCAAATTAGTGTCAATTATTCCGATGTCCAATAATATATTCAAACAAACGCGTTCAAACACTACTTGTAATGACTGAAAAACTAATATTCACTCACTTTTTTCTTCACACGTCGGTCCCTTTAAACCAATATTGCATTTACAGGTAGAGCTTGATGTATCACAATAACTCTCTGTTACGTCTGAACAATCGCTATTGAGAGAACATCGTACTAAAATGAAGAAATTTATGTTTTCGTTAATGTCGAGTCCAATATAAACACCATTTACATTGATTGAAATTTACTACTAGTATAAGTGCTTCTAGTGATGACAAATATTGGACCAGAACATTTTGATAAATGGCGCACCAAATCAATGAAGTATTTCTTAAACCAATGATTTTTAAATTCAAGCATTTCGCTGCCGACACATTTTACTAAGTTCGTTGGATGAAATGTATTAACGGAAAACGTATAAACTTCTGTTCGAAAGTAGAAAAACCTAGAGATTCAAACTTGGCTACGCGACAGTTGTTAATTTTTAAATTTCGATTCATTTGTTTATAGATTTTCTCGATCTTCTAGTAAAAGTATTATTGATATATCCCAAAAGAAATTATTCGTTTAATGTTTTAGAATAACTTATTTTCTCATAAACCTAATATTTTTCATCAGATGTATTGAGATAAACAAAGACTGTTAAGGCTTTAAAATCAACTTCCAATTCAATATATAAATGTTCTTACTTTGCTCACTACATTTGTTTCCTGTCAGTCCTAATACACACTTGCATGTAGATGTTGATGCATTGCAATAACTATTTGCCACATCTGAACAATGACCGTCATTCGTGCATACAACTGAAGTAAAATGTAAATACATTGAATTTTGAGTATTATAAAAAATAATAATGACTTCCTCATAAACTTGGTTTTAAATCAATTGCAATTGTCATTAAAAGGCAAAGTCTTCATTAAGTCATACAATAATTTTATTACGTTACATTCGACTAACTATAAAATTGTATACGACGAAGGAAGCGGCTTACCCGTGAAAATATTTGACGTTCCAATTTCAATTTTGATTACACACATTTCCGGTGTGTCTATTAAAACATGGGAGTGCTAACCTTTCTGGAGCATCAGCTTTAATTTAAACTTTCCTGGTGAAAATACACTTTTTTCAATTCATTCATCACTAATCAAAGTTTTTATTTTATTTGGATATGTAAGGGGCAGATTTGTTTTTGAATTCAATGTTTGAATAAATATTTTTACTTCTCTTGATGAAATACACTTACTATTGTTTTGGCATGTTTCTCCACTAAGACCTAGATGACATTTACATGTTAAATTGGAAACATCGCAATAACTCGCATTGACATTGGAACACTGGCTATCTTGACTGCAGAAAACTGCAATAAATGGAAGGTACTGTAGATGACTTTAATATCGCGAGTATGAAATTTCGCGTACTTAACACTGAGCTTCATTTCGCGAATACGTGAATTCGCGTCAACAGTCCAGGTGCATATTTAATTTCGTGTCCACTTCAGTATAAACGTCGCCCTAAAGTAGAACTTTTATCGGTGTTATTTATTATTTTCTTTTTAATAAATTTTGTCTGAAAAGCTGATGTAAAGTAAACATGTATGTAGATATTATTTTTTAAATGTATGAATAGTGGATACAAACGATGAAGATAGCTTGAATAAAGCATGTACTTTTTGACTCCCGGTCGTGAGATTGGGTAATACACATTTTGTTGTCACCGACAATGAAAGTCAAAGTTTGATCTTGCGCACAGAATGCGATATGTTTAAACAAGGGGTCGGTTAAAGCGTTTTAGACTAATGCTTCAGATTTTACAATACTGTATTGTCGATATTGGCGGCCTCCGGTTGTTTGAACTTTTGTGAAAGAATATTCGTATTCATTATTTTGTTACGTTTCAACTTTGAAATCTAAACATGAATTGCAAATTAAATTTTAATAAATTTTATTAATATCCCGATAAGCGATTGTCGAATCCTGTAGTCTACTAGCACCTTTTACTCAAAACTGGCAGATACGAAAGCGCCATATAACCTCTGACATAGGAATGTATCATTCGTGTTTGTAATGGCGGCGCTTTCTTTTTCGACATATAAACATGGGTACCGGTAATTATGGACGATCACCGTATATCAATAAAGAAAGAATCGGGAATGGCTTTAATCATGAAACAAACAAGACACACGCGAGATGTTACCGGGAGGAATTGATTATTTAAAGTTTATTACAGGTGACCAGGTATTTACTTCTTTGCCGACGGCTATTCTGTTACGAGTGACAACTTTAAAGAAAGACTCGTACTTACCTTAATTAATTAATTATTTATTTATTTCAAAGACTTTATTAGTCCAATTTAATAAAAAATATCACAAATAATAATAACAAAAATACAATAAAGAGCAAAATTTACTTTCAACTTGATAATTACCGCAACTTCCGGTTTGTCGATCCTCTAAAATGCCTTGAAAATTCTAGTCAAATTATCAAAATATTTTAATATCTAAGTCGTATTAGATTTTAAAATATTAAAATTTAGCAAAAAAAAGTTGGAAGTATATATGGAAATATACGGTAATTTATTGTATCTTATAATACATGCTATATATAACTTTTACGGTCATAGTCTATCGCCGTCAAGTTTTAAATTTGGCTTATTAATTTTCGCGATTCTGGGAATATTCGCGTGATATTTGAATTCGCGACTGAGAGTCTTCGCGAAATTACGCGTTAATAAATCTCTCGCGATAATAAAAGTAATTTACAGTATTGTTTGAAATGTTCTCAAAATTTTGGCTGTCATCACCAAGTATTTTTATATTCTTTAATATAATAAATTATACGTCTAAGTGCAATAAACGTCAACTCATTACATTGTCATATGTTTTCGTTTGGATCAAGCATTACAAAGCTACATTATATAAAACAGTTTGAAATATCAAACAGCATAGAGAAAGGTCTCTGTCGATGAATGTGTTATTAGTGTTATCATTTCATAAATATACATACTTTGTTCATTGCATTCCTTTCCCTGCAATCCTAGGGTACATTTACATGTGGATGTCGACGTATCGCAATACGAATTCCCCACTGATGAACAGTTGTTGTTTTCAGTACATGCAACTGTAAAATAGGAGTAAAACCAAAAAGATGATATTTGTGATCTCAAATTAGTGTCAATTATTCCGATGTCCAATAATATATTCAAACAAACGCGTTCAAACACTACTTGTAATGACTGAAAAACTAATATTCACTCACTTTTTTCTTCACACGTCGGTCCCTTTAAACCAATATTGCATTTACAGGTAGAGCTTGATGTATCACAATAACTCTCTGTTACGTCTGAACAATCGCTATTGAGAGAACATCGTACTAAAATGAAGAAATATATGTTTTCGTTAATGTCGAGTCCAATATAAACACCATTTACATTGATTGAAATTTACTACTAGTATACGTGCTTTTAGTGATGACAAATATTGGACCAGAACATTTTGATAAATGGCGCACCAAATCAATGAAGTATTTCTTAAACCAATGATTTTTGAATTCAAGCATTTCGCTGCCGACACATTTTACTAAGTTCGTTGGATGAAATGTATTAACGGAAAACGTATAAACTTCTGTTCGAAAGTAGAAAAACCTAGAGATTCAAACTTGGCTACGCGACAGTTGTTAATTTTTAAATTTCGATTCATTTGTTTATAGATTTTCTCGATCTTCTAGTAAAAGTATTATTAATATATATCCCAAAAGAAATTATTCGTATAATGTTTTAGAATAACTTATTTTCTCATAAACCTAATATTTTTCATCAGATGTATTGAGATAAACAAAGACTGTTAAGGCTTTAAAATCAACTTCCAATTCAATATATAAATGTTCTTACTTTGCTCACTACATTTGTTTCCTGTCAGTCCTAATACACACTTGCATGTAGATGTTGATGCATTGCAATAACTATTTGCCACATCTGAACAATGACCGTCATTCGTGCATACAACTGAAGTAAAATGTAAATACATTGAATTTTGAGTATTATAAAAAATAATAATGACTTCCTAATAAACTTGGTTTTAAATCAATTGCGATTGTCATTAAAAGGCAAAGTCTTCATTAAGTCATACAATAATTTTATTACGTTACATTCGACTAACTATAAAATTGTATACGACGAAGGAAGCGGCTTACCCGTGGAAATATTTGACGTTCCAATTTCAATTTTGATTACACACATTTCCGGTGTGTCTATTAAAACATGGGAGTGCTAACCTTTCTGGAGCATCAGCTTTAATTTAAACTTTCCTGGTGAAAATACACTTTTTTCAATTCATTTATCACTAATCAAAGTTTTTATTTTATTTGGATATGTAAGGGGCAGATTTGTTTTTGAATTCAATGTTTGAATAAATATTTTTACTTCTCTTAATGAAATACACTTACTATTGTTTTGGCATGTTTCTCCACTAAGACCTAGATGACATTTACATGTTAAATTGGAAACATCGCAATAACTCGCATTGACATTGGAACACTGGCTATCTTGACTGCAGAAAACTGCAATAAATGGAAGGTATTGTTTGAAATGTTCTCAAAATTTTGGCTGTCATCACCAAGTATTTTTATATTCTTTAATATAATAAATTATACGTCTAAGTGCAATAAACGTCAACTCATTACATTGTCATATGTTTTCGTTTGGATCAAGCATTACAAAGCTACATTATATAAAACAGTTTGAAATATCAAACAGCATAGAGAAAGGTCTCTGTCGATGAATGTGTCATTAGTGTTATCATTTCATAAATATACATACTTTGTTCATTGCATTCCTTTCCCTGCAATCCTAGGGTACATTTACATGTGGATGTCGACGTATCGCAATACGAATTCCCCACTGATGAACAGTTGTTGTTTTCAGTACATGCAACTGTAAAATAGGAGTAAAACCAAAAAAGATGATATTTGTGATCTCAAATTAGTGTCAATTATTCCGATGTCCAATAATATATTCAAACAAACGCGTTCAAACACTACTTGTAATGACTGAAAAACTAATATTCACTCACTTTTTCTTCACACGTCGGTCCCTTTAAACCAATATTGCATTTACAGGTAGAGCTTGATGTATCACAATAACTCTCTGTTACGTCTGAACAATCGCTATTAGAGAACATCTTACTAAAATGAAGAAATATATGTTTTCGTTAATGTCGAGTCCAATATAAACACCATTTACATTGATTGAAATTTACTACTAGTATAAGTGCTTCTAGTGATGACAAATATTGGACCAGAACATTTTGATAAATGGCGCACCAAATCAATGAAGCATTTCTTAAACCAATTATTCTTAAATTCAAGCATTTCGTTGGCGACACATTTTACCAAGTTCGTTGGATGAAATGTATTAACGGAAAACGTATAAACTTCTGTTCGAAAGTAGAAAAACCTAGAGATTCAAACTTGGCTACGCGACAGTTGTTACTTTTTAAATTTCGATTCATTTGTTTATAGATTTTCTCGATCTTCTAGTAAAAGTATTATTGATATATCCAAAAGAAATTATTCGTTTAATGTTTTAGAATAACTTATTTTCTCATAAACCTAATATTTTTCATCAGATGTATTGAGATAAACAAAGACTGTTAAGGCTTTAAAATCAACTTCCAATTCAATATATAAATGTTCTTACTTTGCTCACTACATTTGTTTCCTGTTAGTCCTAATACACACTTGCATGTAGATGTTGATGCATTGCAATAACTATTTGCCACATCTGAACAATGTCCGTCATTCGTGCATACAACTGAAATAAAATGTAAATACATTGAAATGTGAGTATTATTAAAAATACTAATGACTTCCTCATAAACTGGGTTTAAATCAATTGCGATTGTCATTAAAAGGCAAAGTCTTCATTAAGTCATACAATAATTTTATTACGTTACATTCGACTAACTATAAAATTGTATACGACGAAGGAAGCGGCTTACCCGTGGAAATATTTGACGTTCCAATTTCAATTTTGATTACACACATTTCCGGTGTGTCTATTAAAACATGGGAGTGCTAACCTTTCTGGAGCATCAGCTTTAATTTAAACTTTCCTGGTGAAAATACACTTTTTTCAATTCATTTATCACTAATCAAAGTTTTTATTTTATTTGGATATGTAAGGTGCAGATTTGTTTTTGAATTCAATGTTCAAATAAATATTTTTACTTCTCTTAATGAAATACACTTACTATTGTTTTGGCATGTTTCTCCACTAAGACCTAGATGACATTTACATGTTGAATTGGAAACATCGCAATAACTCGCATTGACATTGGAACACTGGCTATCTTGACTGCAGAAAACTGCAATAAATTGAAGGTATTATTTGAAATGTTCTCAAAATTTTGGCTGTCATCACCAAGTATTTTTATATTCTTTAATATAATAAATTATACGTCTGAGTGCAATAAACGTCAACTCATTACATTGTCATATGTTTTCGTTTGGATCAAGCATTACAAAGCTACATTATATAAAACAGTTTGAAATATCAAACAGCATAGAGAAAGGTCTCTGTCGATGAATGTGTTATTAGTGTTATCATTTCATAAATATACATACTTTGTTCATTGCATTCCTTTCCCTGCAATCCTAGGGTACATTTACATGTGGATGTCGACGTATCGCAATACGAATTCCCCACTGATGAACAGTTGTTGTTTTCAGTACATGCAACTGTAAAATAGGAGTAAAACCAAAAAATATGATATTTGTGATCTCAAATTAGTGTCAATTATTCCGATGTCCAATAATATATTCAAATAAACGCGTTCAAACACTACTTGTAATGACTTAAAAACTAATATTCACTCACTTTGATCTTCACACGTCGGTCCCTTTAAACCAATATTGCATTTACAGGTAGAGCTTGATGTATCACAATAACTCTCTGTTACGTCTGAACAATCGCTATTGAGAGAACATCGTACTAAAATAAAGAAATATATGTTTTCGTTAATGTCGAGTCCAATATAAACACCATTTACATTGATTGAAATTTACTACTACAGTAGTATAAGTACTTTTAGTGATGACAAATATTGTACCAGAACATTTTGATAAATGGCGCACCAAATCAATGAAGCATTTCTTAAACCAATTATTCTTAAATTCAAGCATTTCGTTGTCGACACATTTTACCAAGTTCGTTGGATGAAATGTATTAACGGGAAACGTATAAACTTCTGTTCGAAAATAGAAAAAACTAGAGATTCAAACTTGGCGACAGTTGTTAATTTTTAAATTTCGATTCATTTGTTTATAGATTTTCTCTATCTTCTAGTCAAAGTATAATTGATATATCCCAAAAGAATTTATTCGTATAATGTTTTACAATAACTTATTTTCTCATAAACCTAATATCTTTTATCAGATGTATTGAGATAAACAAAGACTGTTAAGGCTTTAAAAATCAACTTCCAATTCAATATATAAATGTTCTTACTTTGCTCACTACATTTGTTTCCTGTTAGTCCTAATACACACTTGCATGTAGATGTTGATGCATTGCAATAACTATTTGCCACATCTGAACAATGTCCGTCATTCGTGCATACAACTGAAGTAAAATGTAAATACATTGAAGTGTTAGTATTATAAAAAATACTAATGACATTCTCATAAACTTGGGTTTAAATCAATTGCAATTGTCATTAAAAGGCAAAGTCTTCAAGAGTCATATAATAATTTTATTACGTTTCATTCGACTAACTATAAAACTGTATACGACGAAAGAAGCGGCTTACCCGTGGAGATATTTGACGTTCCAATTTCAATTTTGATTACACACATTTCCGGTGTGTCTATTAAAACATGGGAGTGCTAACCCTTCTGGAGCATCCGCTTTATTTAAACTTTCCTGGTGAAAATACACTTTTTTTTCAATTCATTTATCACTTATCAAAGTTTTTACTTTGTTTAGGAATTTTATTTGGATATGTAAGGTGCAGATTTGCTTTTGAATTCAATGTTCAAATAAATATTTTTACTTCTCTTAATGAAATACACTTACTATTGTTTTGGCATGTTTCTCCACTAAGACCTAGATGACATTTACATGTTGAATTGGAAACATCGCAATAACTCGCATTGACATTAAAACACTGGCTATCTTGACTGCAGAAAACTGCAATAAATGGAAGGTATTGTTTGAAATGTTCTCAAAATTTTAGCTGTCATCACCAAGTTTTTTTTATATTCTTTAATATAATAAATTATACGTCTAAGTGCAATATACGTCAACTCATTACATTGTTATATGTTTTCGTTTGGATCAAGCATTACAAAGCTACATTATATAAAACAGTTTGAAATATCAAAGAGCATAGAGAAAGGTCTCTGTCGATGAATCTGTTATTAGTGTTATCATTTCATAAATATACATACTTTGTTCATTGCATTCCTTTCCCTGCAAACTTAGGGTACATTTACATGTGGATGTCGACGTATCGCAATACGAATTCCCCACTGATGAACAGTTGTTGTTTTCCGTACATGAAACTGTAAAATAAGAGCGAAACCAAAAAGGGTAATATTTGTGATATAAGTGTCAATTATTCCGATGTCCAATAATATATTCAAATAAACGCGTTCAAACATCTCTTGTCATGATCATAAAATTAATATTCACTCACTTTGTTCTTCACACGTCGGTCCTTTTAAACCAATATTGCATTTACAGGTAGAGCTTGATGTATCACAATAACTCTCTGTTACATCTGAACAATTGCTATCGAGAGAACATCGTACTGAAAAAATAGAATCGATGTCGTTATTTTACAACTGTATATGTTTTTTAAAACAATTATATAAATAATAACTTTGCTACGGTATAAGAGCACATAAAACTGATATATCTTCACTTATTCTTTAAATCTTTCTTGTAAATGTCTTTTTCTTTTGCTTTTGATAGATTCTCCGTGTTCAAGCCTCAGTTACGTTATTAAGTATAGGTTCCTTGGTAAACAATTGGGTGCTAAATTTTGTTGACAAGAAATCATTTCTATTTTCTTTTTTCTCTCATAATTGATTGAAAATATAAGATAATTTATGTGTACAAGCAAACTAGTTGAAGCTGAATTAAAATGTTCTTACTTGTGTCAGAACATTTGCTTCCTGTAAGACCTAATACACACTTGCATGTAGAAGTTGATGTATTGCAATAACTATTTGCTACATCTGAACAGTGACTATCATTCGTGCATACAACTGAAATGAAATGAATAGGTATTAGATGAGGAAACAATGTGATTATAAAGCATGACCTGAAATAATATGAAAATTGTAGTAGCAAGTAGATAATTGCTTATTTTTGCTCCATCAAACTTGAAAAAATCTCAATATCTGTCAACACAAGTAACGAAGACTTTTTTACTTTAACTGAAATTGCCTGTATCAAACTTAATTTTGAAGACTATATTTTTAAAATATTTTATAATTGTATGATAAATTTTGTTATTAAATTAACAACAGTTTAATCTATGTCCAGATCACAATCAAAAAGCAGAGTAAAAACTTCGAAATTGACAATTTAGGGGTGTATCAAATACCCTTGTCTCAGGACTTTTATTTGAAAATCATACATATTATCCACATGACATTATACAAAAGCGAATCTTTTAATACCAAACAAAACCTTTATAGAAAGATATTGTTGCAAACAGAAACAAAGTCACGCCATTTGCCTTTTTTACACGTTTTTCACTGAGATGCAATACATTATTATGTTCCGCTTACAGTATGAAACTATCAAGGAAGGACAAAACTTCAAAATTTATATATTTTCTTTTTTATTTGATAAATATTATTTATATACATACTCTGTGAATAACATCTATATCCCTGAAAGCCAACCGCACATTTACATGTTGAGGTTAACGGATCACAAAACGTGTTTGTTTGTGCTGAACAGTTGATGTCATGCGTGCATCCAACTTCAGTCAAAAGAAAAAATGAAAGGCATACGTAAGAAAATTCTATCATTTAATTATTCTCAATATACAAGCAAAATCTCAAATGTAATAAGTTGCTCCCATCATTTGCTTTGTTATTTGTTATATTCCATTCATGTTACAAAGAATTATTTCTTTGAATCAATTCAATATTTTATATAAAAGGTATCTATACTAAACAGTTATGCAGATTTCATGTTTCGAGTATTTAAATATTTGCGTGAAATTAAAATATATGTGCTACTTTTACATATAATTTTACTAATGCCAGAATATTGTAAATATGTAAAAAGTTGATTTACATTATTTATGTCATTTTTTGTAGTTGTATAGTTATTTTACATCTAATTTAGAAATCACATACAGAAACTCATGCGATTCAATCCGTCAGTAACGTTTCAAGATGAAAGATAAAATTTAATTAATGGTTTCGAAATTTGCTTACATTGTAAAGTCGAATCTTTTTCCTTTATTTACTCACACAATCATTTACTTACCAATCTGAAAATCCCAAATTCCGTATGGAAGTCTACTCGCTTCGGCACAATTCAGTTTTGATTTTACAAAACCTGATAAAGCAATAGCACGTATTAAAATGAAGGTTGAACAAGAGATTGATTAAAAACATACCAGTCATTGTTCAAATTTAAAAGTGTAAAAACTTTGATAGCTGGCAAATTGAGTTAAACACGTGAATTCCTTCACTTCACGAATGTAAGTCCGGGGGCCCCATTAGAGTAAACACTCTTGTTTATCTAGCTACATACGCCACGTGTGTAAACAAAATTGAAAGTGAAAGGAACTTAAAACTATGTCCCGTCATTATATCAAATCAAAATAAAACATACTTATCAATTTCCAAATAAAAATCCAGAGGCAAAGTAAAAACTTTAAAACTGACAAATACGTAAACTTTGACCATGGAATGTGGATGGGTTCTCTGAAAGGGTAAACGTCCCCTGTTTAGCTATTTACATCCGCTACGTCGTGTGTAATCAATGTTGAGTGAAAGGAACATGGAATTTTGGAACGTCAACCATGTCCAGGGAAATCTGGACACAGAAACATCATACGGTTTGAGGACCCTGATAAGCTTATGCTTGCAATATTCCTTGGTCAGCAAATTTATTTTGCCGCTTGTTGCGTTGTATAAAGTTACCGTAGTTGTAATAAATTCTACCATAGCGTGAAACAAATACACGATGGTCATACAGCTTCAAATGTAGCTTTTCGCGGGCGTCAATTATGAGTTATAAGTCTAAATATGAAGTAGAACTTGAAGAATCAGTCGTACCTTGTATTTCAAGCTCACTGAGATAGACCACATTCACATAATTTGCAAACGTAGGATTGTTAATAGATAAAACGTTATCTATTTATCAAAATGTCATATAGCTTCATATGTAGCCTCTTGTCTAAATATAACATGAAGATCAATCGGAGTTTTATTTCAAATACAGTAGGGTATAATGTGATCGCATAGTCTCCAAATTTGGAATAATTCAGGGATAAACCGTCAACTATGTGGAGTTAAACTGTATGTGGAGTTAAATGATTTCCAGGTGTTGTCTCTTATATGTCTAGAGATGACAAACGCTAGTAATTTATATGAAGCTAAAACAATCACGTCATAAATGACAATACAAAATATATCATATGTGCCATCAATTTTTTTAGGGACTTCTCATCTAAACCAGATGTTTCATTAATGCTACTGTAAAAAATCTTTCAGAAGAAGTATAGATGTAAACCAGAAAATAAATCCTTATTTTGCGTCATTTCTTTTTTTTCGTAAAGAAAAGATTTTGTCTGACTTCATGTCCGTGTTTATTATAACGACCGCAGTTTCAACAGAAGTGTCCAGTATTTTAAGCATTTAGCGTCAATATATCACTATATTGCATTGTTTGTAAATCTTTACGATCTAATGGCAATCGCATCTCGCTTGAACAAACACCTTTTGTTCATCACAAAAATTGCAACAAAAGTGTTTAAGGAATGTCAATATAGTTGTTTTGCAAAATCATAAGTACATAAATCAACGAAATGGTTCTGTTACAAACCCATGTTATTCAATTTATTTATATATTTACATATTTAACGTGTTGGCTACATCTGTAAAAGTTCTTTGTCAAACTTAATTATTCACAAAGTTATTTAAAATTTGTTTTCGACATACCGTTTTTCTCAATTCATTAACGTAGCAAGGTAAAACATATGGCATAGGGTGCAAAAGACGTCCCAAATTTTAAACATGAAACTTGTGATGATTAAGGAGATTGGTGCTGTTTATTGTATAAATGGACTTACCTTGATTAGAATAAACACGATAAACCTTCATTGGAGTGAATGTGTAGTTAGGAGTTACAAGTATTTTATTTGAAAGAATTGTGACTTCAGACGATGACACATCTATGGCGTATGATTCTCCGTCATATATAGAATATATATATATGTATTTGACTAATGTCGGACGAATGATCTAAGGAAAGAAAAATCCAGTATAATAGTTTATGACTTTAGAAATATTAAATGTAATAAAATAGCTTTGTATATGCGTTTTATATATGATATGTAATGCACGATAGCTAATCGATTGTAGCTAAGATCGCTTTAAAATAAATTGTCAGATTTGGTTCGAATCTGGTCATGAACACCAAGTGAATATAAGAGGTATTGTTATCACAAACTCCTTGAATTAATTTGGTTGATATGTAAGCGTGATTCAACAAAGCGCTTCAAGTGCTTATATTTAAAGGATTTAAAATCACATAATAGAAAATTGCATAAGGAATTATAATAACTTTTAATCGCTTGCAATAATATTGATTTTCAATTTTTGAATCTTACTCTTATGACTTACAAGGCCATAATCGGCTTGGTTCATATACCACTCTGGGCACATTCATATTCTATCGTGAGAATATTTTAATTCGACTGCCGGAGGGACACTCTGGTTTTCTAAAGTATCTACTGATCGCCGATATAAGAGTGAATATGAATATAAATACGTCTTTCCTGAGGAACAAAATTTCATTAGTCTACGCCATTACGGATAAGAATAACACCTTTCTGAAATGACTACCTAAGTAAACATCTGCAATCTAGTCGTAGATAAAAGATGTTTGGTTTGTATTGATAACTTCGAAAGAGTTCGTCTATTTTTCAGAATCTTATTTACTTACTTTTATCCCATGTTAGCCTAGTTTTTGTACCAAAATTAACCAAATAATAGTTTTATCGAACACTTTTGATACAGAATATTGTATATTGTATCCCAAAACTGTGACGATATTACATTGGCGGTAAAGTTAATGTGCTGTTTTTTGTCGCACTACTCTTTGTGATGTTGATGGGAATTTCCGTTTCGTCAGTGGAAATTTCTTATTTGTCAAATGTAAACATTACAGAATAATGACATAACTACATTAACATGACATATTTCAGTGTGTTTTCTGTGGTGAAATTTAATTTTTCACATTTAGTTTTGTTTTATTATCTAAATAACCAAGTTGAAAAAGCTAGATAAAAATACAGTGTGTACGTACAACCGTTTGGATATAGCGATACAAATACCATACGTTCATATAAAGCAATACATACCTCCGTACTAAACTCTAAAGATAATGTTGTAAAATTGTGAACGTCCCCAACAGGATATCGGCTATTCTGAACATGGTTTATAACCGAAAAAACATCTATATAAAACAATATTAACTACATGTATGTAATATTCAAAAAACATTATTATAAGTTTATTATAAGTTGTCACTATGAAAAACTAAATGTTTTTGTACGTATTATTTAGATAAATAAAAATATACCAATTAGTATCAACCAAAATCCCAAAACAAAGTCAAAACTTTGAAACTGGCAAATTAGGTTAAACACGTGAACTAAAAACAAGAAATTTGTTATGATATTTATTGACAATCTGCATAGACTATAGTAAAAGATGGTTATATACATATCTATATGGTCGGTGATATTACAATATTTTTAGCTAGTCTCTGAACAATATACCGTTTTAAATAATTATCTATAAAATCTACTTTGATTTTTGGTATAAATCAAGAAGAATACCAATAATTTTCTATTTGACAATTCCACAATTCATGATCAATCTAAAACGGATACCACAAGACCTGGCCAATTCTACGTCACATTAATAATATAGTGTAAAACTCAATTATACATACCAACAACTACCAATGTAATACATCTATGTTCACTTGTAGCCCTGGAACCAATATTGAATATAAATGCGTAATTTATAGTAGTAAATGTCTTTAATTATATATGGTATTATATATGGTATATGTTAAATATAAGTAGGAAGTGATCCTACTGAAGTTGAATTTAAAGTTGTACTCATACTTTTTAGTCAAATATCAGGCAATAAAAAGTATTGTCAGATTAACATTGTTCATAAAATATATCTGCTCCCTAAATTAAAAAATACCTTAAACAACTAAGGTTTGCAAAGTATTGCCTTTGGTGGATTTGGTAAAATAAATATTGGTCCTTTTATTTACTCGTTTTAACATCTTAAGAATATTTGGATTTCAACAAATTTCGGACCGATCACTACTGATGATGAAGCAAAGTGTCTTTCATACGTATATGGAAAACTTAGCTAGGGATTGATATTATTGAAGTAAGATGTACTAAACAACACTTACAGCCAAATATAATTTACTAGTTAAAACTCCTCATGAAAGACATACTTCCTTATGTAAGGCATTTCCTTAGCTAATGTTTTTAAAAATATATTTTGGTCCTTTAAATGTTTTGATTAACGTATTGAGAAAATTTTGGTTTCACAATTTTGGATAGAACTGGTGAGATAATACTTAGGCCCCAAGTTTTGCATGTATACTACACAAATGTATAAATGTTTAGCAGTTTTGTTACCCAGTGAACCTGAATTATACAGCCTTTTCTTCGTCTATCATAATAATGGATCGTGAATTATACATTTGTGCAAAGTGAAATATTTCCATTTCGAAGAATATATAATATGCAAACCATTCGAAACAATATGATATAATAATAAGATTATGATATAAGAAGGTTTTGAGAATATAACTTAGGCTTAGCATTTCCGACTCGATGGAGATTTATCCATGTATATCTCCTATCAATGTTGATGCAAGGAGCCATAAGTCTTGAAACATTGGCAAACACATCCGGGTTAATGATTTATTCTTTGCACCTAGTTTCGTAAAATAGTGTATCATAGTTTTTGGACAATTTCTCAGAACAAAAAATGTCTGGACGGATGCATGGACGGATCGCCGATGGAATTTAGTACCCCATCTCTCTACGAAAAACGAGGGATAAAAATGCCTTTTACGTTTCAAGTCAATATTAGTTCACTTACCCATCACTGGCAACAGCCCAAAAGCAGAAGAAGTGATGTCCCAATTGACTGCTGATAGGTGTCCACGAAATTGAAATGTTCTTACCAAGGGAATACGAACTAAGTGATGATTTTCTTAGTCCAATAGGCGATGAAGTTTCTATGAACTGTATCCTAATATAAAAAGATAAGATGCATCACATACTACTTATTTTACAAACACCTACAATGCCAAATATTGTGTCTTTTTTTGGTTGACAACGCGCATTCATTTTCTATGGTCACTATGGAATACGAGTAATTCTTAATGTTTGACAATAGTGACCACATAAAAAGGTACAGCTCCCATGAAAATTAAAATGTTAATGACTAGGTAATTTTCAAAACCCGTTAAACAAATTAAAGTCTCGATTCTTGGTAAAAGTCTTTTGTATTCTTGTCAGATGCTGCTAGATAAAATGCGAAATTCCTCAAAAAGTAAGGTATACTCCCTCATGCAAAGAATTTCCTTGGCTCATTTGATGAAATATATATCGATTAGATAAATAATACAAATTTAAAAAAAACTTGGTGTAATAAGTAATTACAATGTTAAAGAGTACCTGTAACGGAAATTTTTATTTATTATTTGTGATAAATACCATTTTAATATCACAATATCGAAAACCGCATCAAAACTGATGACCAAATAAGAAAGTTATAGCGGTTTGAAGGCCTTGAATTTGGCCTTTTCTGGGTAGCTGTAAGTGAAACGGCCCCTATCAAGGCTGAACCGTGTGTGACGGCATTTAAGTAACCTTTGTAGTAAGTAACATAGTGGACTGTACTAATAATCCTGATGTAGCGACGTATAATATGACGAATAGACAAAAACTTTACGACTATGACGTGCTCCTGTATATGTTATATGATTCATAATTATTTTGGGAAGAAATAGAAAACCTTACAATTAATAACATTAGCGTTGTATTTACTCCATCCAGTAACAGAAGGCGAGAATGTGATCAAACTGAGCTTTGAATGTTAACCTAGACATAACTAAATACATGAGAGAGTATTATTTATTAAATATACGAAAATTAATCGTCACTTGTTAAAATTTTAAAATAAATTAAATTTTAATATCAAATCACACAGAACAGACAGCAAAACCTGCAAAATTTTCAACCAAACATCGGTGAAACGTGGCACCGCCTTCAAATACAACACAGGCAGTCGTTTACGCAGTTAAATATTTTTTACTAAGTTAACTTATTGTCAAAAGTATAGTACACAATGCTTATAAATAAATAATAAATAAATAAATAAATAAATAAATAAATAAATAAATAAATAAATAAATGTGATGTTGACAATTTTAAGTCCGAAAAGAGCCCAGATTTCCATACAAGGTATTTCAAAGGCCTTATTTTCCTGATCATGAAGAAAACGAAAACTAGAAACTTGATAAAAGTAAATGCATACATACATTTAAAAATACCCGTCTGGTCGCCCGCGTTCAAATAATATCAATCAAACATCAAAACCTATCAAGTTTCTACGATCCTGAACCGGCTTATGATGTACCATTATTTATTTATTAATCGATTTATTTGTTTACTTGTTTATTTATTAAAATCTTAAAAATTATTTATTTATTTATTTATTTATTAAACATTAACAATTAAATCACCGATGGTAAAATTTTATTTAAAATGTTATTTTTCAAAATTAGATAATATTGTCCGTAAGTCTAGTTTTTTATACATAATTATCTTTTCACAATCAGTTTACCTATGTGAAATTCTAAATCCAAGACAACATCAAACGATTCAGATAGTATATTCACAGGTGTCATAAAATTACTCTATCCGAACACCTGTCAATCAATTTTGTTAATTGTAAGAACACATCCTGTTGATTAAAGGTACGGGTTCAATCTAAGGAATGTCTAATAAACAAACTATTTATCAAGGTAGACTGATGATAATTTGCTTGCTTAATTATTGGTAGGTGTCATTCGGATGTAAATTCCACTTCATTAAATGAATTTATCGTGAAATATAAAAAGATTTTTTAAGCTAGTCGATCATGTAAGTAATGTAGATCAATAGTATTCTGTGGGGTCTGCTTTCTTAAATGACGTCACTGCACGGGGTCCCCAAAACCGAGCTTTTTGATTTGGATTAACGGGAGGTGTATTACAAACTCGCCGATATCTCCCTTATTTCGGCATGGGTTTTAATAAAATTTTCGCACTAAGTCAAATTTCAGTATGGATAATAACATAATATGTTTCATATTATGTAAAAATCAAAAATCGTTACAGGTACTCTTTAAAGGTTTTGTAAGACAACAAACTTGTTGTGTTTGGTAATACAATTTTCCAGCAAGCAATTGGTATTACTACGGACACAAACTGTGCACCATAGGTTGCTGTTTTGTCACTTTATCCGTATAAAAAAGAATTTAGGCAAAACTGGAGAGGTGACAATCATCAAATTATTAAACCACACACCACACACACACACACACACACACACACACACACACACGCGCGTATGGTGTCTCTATTTATTTGAAGTCTCATAGTTCCATGTTCTTTGTTCTTTTAGCTCTTTATTTTGATTACACACGTGGCGACTGTAGTAAGCTTAACACAAAGTTCTTAACCTTCCGGAGCACCCGATCTCACTTCCCTGGTGGAGGTGCACGTGCTAAACCTAATATATCAGTTGGTGTTTTTTTTACTTTGCTTTGGAATTGTGGTTTTAACATGCATTAGTATGTTTGTCATTGAGTATCGATTTTCCTCTTCCTTCGCCAGTAGTTACGCATACGGTAGACTTCAGAAAACAAATTTGTGGCATGTTCTAATAAGCTTAATTTTGAGTACTATTTTTATACTTCAAAACAACTTGTTATTACCCATCACGAGTTAGGTCTCACCTGAGTATGTATTTGGTAATCCAG
Organism: Anadara kagoshimensis; assembly: GCA_021292105.1. Lineage (NCBI taxonomy): Eukaryota > Metazoa > Mollusca > Bivalvia > Arcoida > Arcidae > Anadara > Anadara kagoshimensis. The sequence continues at coordinate 970,968 of CM037867.1, read as the reverse complement.
TCTTGATGAAATCTCGTTTGAATATAAATTAAAAAGTATGTAACAATGGTGAAAATGGTTAAGGGATTTAGAAATTAGGATAATCCCATTAAACTATATAAATATTATGTATTCATGACAAGTAGTATTGGTATTTTGTATGTTCAATAATTGTACAAGGTCAATGACCTTTAAAATTAAGGTAGGCTCCCTCATGCTAGCTAAGTTTGGTAAAGTATATTTTAGTCCTTTGTGTATCTTTACAACATCTTGAAAATAACTTTGGTTTTATAATTTCTAATAAAGCACAACTGATGAGGAAATGCATTCCGAAACGGCAGTCTAGTGCTGAAGAATTAAAACTGGTATAATATTTAATTTAACCAAAGCATGGAGAAAATGGTTGGACGTCTATAAGAATTGCTTAAACTTTAATATATTCTCCATACCTATTTTGATTTCATACCTGCAACAATATGTATAATACTTACGTTGTTGTATTACTGCCGGGTATGGCTGCGATCGTATGATTGAATTGAAGGTTAGTTCTTATTTGTTTACACGTGTTTTCTTTAGGGGTAAAGCTGTCGTCAAATACAGGATTTACACTACACGCTGATGAAGACGATATGACATTAACACTAAAAAATAACGGTACACTACTTAAAGCTGTTGTTGAAGTGTTTGATACAAAGTCTTCTATCTGTACACCCACTCTGTAGTCCCCAGATGAGATAGCAGCGTTGTGATGTATTATACAATTTACCTGTAATATATTGAATATATAATGTATTGAAAATACTAAAAACGTTGGCATGACCGCATAACACTTGGTACATCAAGTATTAGATAAGCATTTATATATTATGTTAAATGATAGCACGTATACGTATTTAACAAAAGATAAACCAAGCCTGAACAAAACGAATAAAATATAAAGAATAAAATCAGATTTCTCTTCCATATCAAATTTAATCGATAAAATCATAAACAGACACCTAAAGCTTTCCGGAGTTAAAATGGTTCTTATCTTTGTCCTCTTGTAAACAACAGTCTACAGTTAGAAATATAAAGGGTAACACATATGTAAGAGATCAGTAATGATATTATTTATCTACTCACTATGGCACGTTAAAGTTACAAACATAATTTGCTGAGCGTATACCTTGGTCGACATTAAATACAAAATAATATATGGTCAAGTCATATCTAACCGAGACCCACCCATACCAGACAGAGGGATTTAGCACGAGGTTCTATATTAGTTGAGGTCTAATTTGGCATATATTATGGATTTTAAATTTTTTTTTCTGCTAATCAGACACGTAAACTTTCACCATTTAGAACAAATAGATGCATTACATACATTTGTCCTACATATGAAAAAATTCTAATACCGATTTGGACGTAAAATGTGTTTCTCTAAATAATTAAAACATAATATTTATCCTCAGGCGGACCCTTGTAAGGCCTAAGGTTGTAATGGGGTAATTTTCTAAACGATTTAGTGATAAGATCTATTTATTCGGGTATATCAGACCGGTGTTACGGGTTTTTCAACAGGGTACATGCGGGCGGTGATATCAATTACATAATTTTAGTCGTATCTAAGTAGGAAGAAACTACGTATTACAGAGGGTAAAACAATTACCTTATCTGCATATACTTACTTCATCTATCGTTGCACCGGCATTTTTATAACCTTCACATGCTGAACTAACACACCCGCCATTGGAAGGTATTGCCCATCTACATCTGACTTTATCTAAATCTTTATCATACACTATAAAATGGTGGACACAATTTTATAATTTTACACAACAAAGCAAGCTTTAAATTACAAGTAAGGAAGATAAAATTCTTTCTTTTAGATGAATTAAATATGGTAGCTTTGGGAGTTTTCTTTTATTTAAATCGTAAAATTTGGAAATGATTTTTGTTATGCAATGCTTACCTGAAAATGATTAGTAAGACAACAGTCCAATTGTTTGTTAAATTTGTTCATGCATGATCCAAAAACAAAGAAACTAATCCATGTCCAAACCCCAATTCAAAAGCAAAGTGAAAACTTTGAATATGGCAAATTAGGTGAAACAAGTGAACTTCCATCAGGAAAAAGAGTCCAGGTGCTCCAGAAGGGTAAGCAACTCCTGTATATCTAGCTACACCTATCACATGTGTAATAAAATTGGGAATGAAAGGAACATTAAACTATGGGATGTAAAAAATATCCAGGGTAAATTTGGCTTTATAAATCATGTATCGTAATTGTCAAACATAAACAGCCACTTAAGGTGTTGTCAATGCATTCAGTTAATGCAAGAAATAATTATTAACGATAACATATATAATGTAGTTGGGTTTATACTTTAACTGAGACTTTAGTAATTTAAAAAACATTGAACTAGATATGGTCTGATGATACATTGTGTTTTACCTGGTATCTTAACTATTTGTGAAAAGCAAGTTTTATCTCTGATGTTTTGTAATGCACTTATTGGTGGCGTATTTATTGATGATAAATCAGATCTGTTTGTCTTGTTAATTGTGACTACGACGTCCCAACTTGGACTTCCAGTCGACGTAGAAATCCAAGCTGCACTTTGAGATCTATTCAAATATATCAAAAAACTTTAAATCTGGCATATTAGGTGAAACATGTAAACTTCCATCAGAAAAAAAGGCCTAGTGCTGCGGAATGGTAAGCATTTCTGTCTAGCTAGCTACACCCACCACGTGTGAAATAACATCGGGAATGAAAGGAACATTAAACTATAGGATGTAAAATATATCTAGGGTAATTTTTGCTATATAATTCATATATTGCAATTGTCTAACATAAAACACCAACTTAAAGTGTTGTCAATGCAAGAAATTTTAATTGGCGATAACATACATCATGAAGTTGGATTTTATTTAAAACTTAAGTATTATGATCAAGTTTAAATAAAATTTGATTGATGATATATGTTTATTACCTGGTATCTTAATTGTCTGTGAACAGCCAGCTTTAACTCTGATATTCTGTAATGCACTTGTAGGTGGCGTATTTATTGATAATATATCAGTTCTGTTTGTCTGGTTAACAGTGGCTACGAGGTTCCAAATTCTAATGAAGTGTATTAAAAAGAATTTCGTTAATAATAACTTTTAATTGTTTGTTGAAAGTTTTAAACGAAACAATTTTACATTTCTCTTGATTATTTTACCCATTCATTTTATATGTAAGTTCACTACACATATTTAGAATGCATGTGCAGGATCGTAGAACCGTGTCAAAACTTCAACGGTACAAATGAAATTTACATTTCTATTGATAAATGTATTCATTACTGTTATATGTAAGCTCACTACACATAAAGTGCATTGCATTTCCAATGATGTATAAAATACGAAGTGGCAAATATCATTATAGACCCAAACATGATTTATGTAAATATGTGTCTTAATTATATGTTTTATATCATATAAAGGCTGTAATGGTAATGAATATGTTGTATTGCAAAAACAACCTCGTGACAACATAGGTACTTGTTTCGTCCTTTAAATTTGTTTTCATGGCTAACAATTCATATTGCTTTGTTATTGTTATTTAAACATTACAAAACTGTTTAAGGCCAAGTGGTACAAATGGGCACTATCCTACAAGTTTCTAATTGTTTCAATATCTAAAACTTTCTGAGGTGCATCTGAAAATGTAAAAAATATAGGGGTCACCTTTTTACTTTTTCAGCTATAAAGCTTCAAAAATGTAAAAAATGTCGGGACTTTAACATAGGATTAATGGGAAATTGCATTTTTTTCAGGCTATAAAAAATTGGGAAAAGTGTACCAGGAAAAAAAAAAAAAAAAAAAAAAAAAAAACCAGATTGTCCTACTAGTTTCTGAAAAACTAACATAATGTGGTTCTGAATTTAAATTTTCTGAAAATGTAAAGAAATACATATGTCACCTTGCTTGATTTTTCGGTATATAACTTTAAAGACGAAATTTGATGCTAAAATATGACCAAAATTAACATTAACGTCATAATTTTTGGCGATATTGCTAAAGGATCGGCAAACTTGCAAAATTTAACGTTATCGTGTCGTAAACTAGGAGTGTTGTGTTTGTGCTTCTCGCTGTTATAGTAAATATATTAATTTTATTATTTGTATACGAATTACTTCATCAATTAGATTATTTTATATTCCCAGTCACTCTGGAATAATAATTATGATAGAAATAGTAATATTCAGAACCATTATTACTTCGAATAGCAGAAGAACAAGGCCTTATCATCCGAAATAAGAGTCAATGATTATACTTCGAAAATGCAAGAACAAGGGCATTCAGAGTCAAGGAAATATTTTCAATGGCTACATTTAAAACATGACAAAGATATTGAACTATTGAGACAAAATCTTGACTAGAGTGACGAAATTATTATAATGCAAATCATTTTACTTGGCCAAAGTGAGTTACTGTTCAAAAACCACCGAGCTTGAAAATACGTCACTCAGAAACTCAGTACGCAAGTCTGCAGATACTTCGGTATAAATTTTCATGACGTCATTGCAAATAAATTTAAAAGTCATAGTGTATGAAAAATATGAAAATCTTTTATTTTTAAAATCTGAAAGAATTTTGAAAATCGAAACAATATTAAAAAGATATCATCAATTTAATTTTGTGAAAAAACGTCTTTATCAATTGAAGGTATAAAAAGGCAAACTTCAATGAATCACTGGTATCTGTTGAATTTATCCGTGTCTCGTATTTATGATACTTTTCTTGTATATTTTCATTAATATTTTTAATCGATAGATATTATGTATTTTATTCCCTGCAAGATATTTATCAAAATTATTACAGTCCCTTTAAGTTAGGACTTAGAATAATACCATCAAAGTGCATAGATTTGTACACGCCGTGCGTAACGTCAGCATCCGTTTGTACCACTTGGCCTTAAAACATATTTTTATAATCTGTAGTTAGTGATTAATATAAAGTTCATTAATTTATTGTTAGACAATTTTGTTTGTAAAATTGTTGAAGCCGTTGTCTTAAAAATTTCAACTGAGATGACGTCATGACTTGTTTGATGTTTTAGTAACAGATACGTGATCGTTAAAATTGTATCTCTGGAGTTTTTTTTTACAATTATATTCGTAATAGTTTATATATTTAAATTGTGTTGTTGTTTCTAGTATATAGAAATGGTTTTACTTTTGTATTATATTTTAACATTGGTCTGAAAAATATTAAAAGATCCCCAGTGTAATCATTATTTTATTTTATTTTTATTTTACTTGAGTTCTATCCTAACCATCTATTTATGAATAAGCATAATGATACATAATCTGTACTTGTATTTATTCATTGTATGCCCTCATGTCAAGCTTTCTATTGATTATAAATTGATTTAAGAGTCGTAGAAAGCATGTCGCCAAAGGCTTATTCTTACATGCAAAAAAGACAAAAAACAAAGAATAGCAAAGGTATGACCAACCCGAATGCTTGAAACAGAGAATAGTTGAGATATCTGTTTGTATAAAACATAGCGTGTGTACAAGTTGCTTTACATAGTATCAGATAAACTTACTGGACATTACAATATGCCGGTATAGCAGTAGAGTTACTTATTGTAATAATCTTTTCCATCCCTCCTGTCGTCAAGTCTTCGTTAGTACTGTAATCAGTACATATAAAATTCCGATAAAACCAACCAGCAATTCCATTCGAACAAGTATATGCGCCATCGCTTATGTTAGACAGAACTGTCTGTGAGAAAATAGTTGTGTCATCACAGTGATACCCTGAGGAGAATGATTTTCTTAATGAAATTCTATATTTCAGCTTTATCTAGAAAGATAAAAACAGGAATAATAAATTTAATGATAAATAAACAGTAGGAATATATTCGGGAAATCGTATGATTGCAGGATCAAGTAATAAATACAGAGTGTTCTAAAACACAGTTCTAAGCTTCACTGAACTATCTACGAGACACACTGAGGAAAATGCTGCAACTCTTCAAGAACCGTCATTACATTAGTTGTAAACTAGGCAAAATACCATCGAACGAATGAAGTATAAACGCCAACTTCATATCAAATAAACCAAGAATGATATAGTTTAAATACTGTAAACGTTTTTTCCCCGAGTGAAAATTATCGCGAAATCTTTTTGTTGGTATTTAGCGAGGGCGTTATTTTCTCGACTTTACCCATTCTTAAAACAATAACAAGGTCTTCTCTTCATTCGCGAGTTATGAATTAACGCTATTTTTTATATTTCGCACCACGCAAAAAACCAACGTTTAAAGCATAATCCTTGGCGCTGATTAACCAAACAAATGTCGGATTATATAATTTCAATTTTTATATGGACTGCCTCTTTGGATCAGTGGTAGGGCGTCCATTTCAAGAGCGAGAGATCGTAGGTTTAAAGTATTAGGTAATTATACAGACCTAGTTCTTAATACTAAGAGGACAAGTTATCGCCTGGTTCACGGGTTTCAATATAATCTGATTGCTTAGTGAGTTGTATGCTTGTCTATAGCATACTGAATCTATGTAATATCGCCTAAAGTCGTCCTGAGTGCGCAGTTGATGTACAACGTCCACAAAAACATATCTCACGCATACAAGAAACTTGTTCTTAAATTGAACCTTGGAGATTAATAAGCTTATTCACGAATACCTGAAATATTACTATATGACGCTAAACACCGATAACAATAATAGTCCAAAAACGATGAGGGTAGTTGCGAGAGGGTAATATAACATTCCAACAGGGACAGAGGTTGTCACAATTAAACAGTCCGCTTTCAAATAAACTGGATTGATCTTAAGTATCGTTATCTAACTTTTACATACATGTATGTTAAATGATGTAACGGATTATGTCATATTCCTAACAGGTTTTGAAATGAATTCGTCATATCTTTTAACTAGGGACTCGCTGACACAAACACAGTGTCAAAGGTGTTATTGCAAACATGTTGTGGGTTATTAGTAGACTTCCAACTCAACAGTGGCCTACGGAAGTGGTATGTATTTACGGCAGCAAATTGCATACACATTAGCAAGAAACATAATGTGGAGACACTTTGATCTGTGGATATTCTCATTGTTTTGCATGACTTTACAAAACGGTAGATACAGCTTCTGTAGATCTTTACCTCCTGTTCGCTTTGACCAGTGAATGTATTACTGTGTTATTTATTGTAAAGAATCATTAAAGCGAATCGATAAAGATGGTGTAAAATTAGTGTCATACGGCTGACTGTTTTGTCATGTGCATTGTATTCAGTAAATATTTAAGGATATACATTTATAGTCCGTCAGCGATATTGTGGCAAAGTGTTGATAAACATGAAAGAGTCTATATAATGTAAATAGCCTACGATAGGAATATATAAAGGTAGAGTTGACAATTGAACGCATGAAGGCGTGGATTTACGTTAAGGTAAACAACTTTGACCTGTCCGCTTGACCTTTTATTTAAATACTAATCACGGACCTAGTACATCTGTGTATAGGGAGCACAGGTGTTTATTCTGTATACACCATGAGGTCAATGTTGTTTACCTATATACGGTAACACGATTTTAACACCTATCGCCGTGTATTAAACTCGCCCGTGTTTTATAAACACTCCACCACAATACAGCTGACAGACTATATAACCTATAAAGTAAACTAAAGGTGATAAAGGAAACTCGGTCCGTGTTGAAACAAATAGGATATAATAGCTTGTAGATTTAGAAGTGAGTAACGGTTACCTTTGAAATATCTTGCTTTTTATTTAGTTCTTCTATCTACATCAGCATTTGTAGTTGACATGGATGCTGATAGTGAAAAACATAATCTTAATGCGAATTTAAGCTACTTTTACCTGGAAGGGCTTAGCTACATCGGACAAAATTCCAACTTTCTCTGTGGTTTTTTATATGCAGATTTTATTACGATTCCAAATCATGTCCAAAGTTGAATGTCACATTAAAGAAAAACAATATTCATCTGGAAACAAAAAGCAACCAAGATCTCGATGATTGGACACAAATTAAAAAAGTAATGTAGAATTTTGTTGAGGCAACTACAAGTGAAAAATCTGATTAGTTGTTCCCCTTTACTTTTTTATATAATTATAGGTAAGAAAGGTAAAAAAGGAAGTTGACAATAGAAAAATTGAAGTCATCAAGTTTGTCATAAAGTTTCAAATGTAGCCTTTTGTGTGCGTCATAATTCAGGTACAAGTCTAAATATGAAGCAGAACTTGAAGAATCAGTCGTGTCTTTTATTTCAAGCTCCCTAGGATAGATAACATTTACATAGTCTCCAAATTAAGGATTGTTAAGAGACAGAACGTCATTTATATGTCTGTATGTTGAGCTGAATCATTTGGCGACAATCTTCTCTCCAGATTTAACAAGGTTCTGCATAAATTCTGCTTCATAAAGAAACAAATCAGCAAGCAATGGTGCGCAGTTTGTACCCATTGGTATACCGATTGTTTGAAAAACTATATTACCAAACATACAAATATGTACATAAACGTACTTACTCTGTACTAAGCTGACACTAGAGAATAGATAATGACTGTTTTTTAGCTAATCATTTGACAATTAGGAGATTAAAGTTTTTACTTGATGGGTATACATACTATCTAAGTTTTACAATACATATACCAAACATTTACCTGTTTAATATCCGCTGTCTGTTCCCATGTCAGTAGCAATCCACGAAAATGGTCAGCATAGCAAAATTGCAGTATGGTGATTAGTATCAATAATGCCGAAATTACGCCGATATTAACAAGATTAACTGCCATTACAGAATCACACTATTGACAACAATAATTTTATGACGCCATATTTAACCTTATATTGGTACTTGTGATAATACCCGGTAATACTGAAATGATCATTCGCACGCATGAATAGCTACACTATCTATATACGTGTACCATGTATGTCTACAACATTTGTCAATAAGCCATGTTTTAAAATTAAGTGTGTATAGCAAAACTATGATGCAAAGTACATGTTGCATACATGTGACACGTGGTTCACCATGCATTGAATGTTATTAACCATAGCCAGATGGTTCATCACATTTATGCATGATAGATCACATGCCATGTACGGTGGACCACGTGTCAACAAAGATTTAAAATAAAATAAAGTCGGACATTATTGTAAGTTCATGAGGTTTCTACGACCCTTCCAGTTCTATTTCTCAGTCTTGAAAAGTCCAATCAACTGATCTATATACTGGTCTTTCTTCGCCTCAGTAGGAATCCAACTATTGCGGGTTTGTAACAAAACCCTAATGTAACACGGTAGAGAAAACTGGAGTGTTCGAAATTTGACAAATGAACTAAAATATGTTCTCACACTAGTATATGTTCCAATGGTATGTTGCACTTGCTTTTTTAAATCACCCTATGTGTATGTCATGTGTAATATATCTTAAGTCATTTCGAGGTATAGATATTGATTTTAATTGGAATATGTAATTTTTTATAAATGATATAGGAATTAACATGCCTTTACATATTTTCTTTTGCTTATAATTAACCATTTCATCTGTGTCCTTGATGTTTGAACATATGACCTTCATAATATCTCAACATGATCGCCCTCTATCAATTCCTGCAATTTTTAATACATATGCATTTTTTCAAAAAATTATTCATTACTCTGCGTCCGAGTTCTTCCGTTAGCTTAGTGTTTAACTTCCGAAACGTCTGTACTGCATTTGACTTTGACATTTGAACCCATAACCTTCATCTACATAAACAATTATATTTGTATCAATACATACAATATTCTAATGCACTGGCCTATACAGATGGTTTAGCACAGGTGAGTTTGCTGGTATATATTGTACCTTTAAAATAATTCAAATTCAAATAATGTCAACATTATTTATAAACACATAGTTATATTATTTTACTTCCGCAATCCATAAAATGTTTTAAAATTTACTGCTGAATAAGTCAAGTTTAAAGATATATAATGGTGTAAAGGTATATTCTATACAAATAGTTCACGTGTTCAGAATTATTCATTAAGTAAGATTTTTCTATTGAATGTTTTATTGATTGACGTGTATCTCCATAACAAGTAAATATATATATATTAAGATTATTATTCACATATTAAATATATTGATTATTCTCAAATGTTGAAAATAATGAAATATTCGGGAGAAATAAGACACCAATTTATTTGCTTGTGTCAATTGCAGTAGTGCCCATATAATCACAGAATTATATGTGAATTTATTTTTATTTTTCATTATAAAATGTTGTATTACATTTTTCGTATCTTATCAAAAATTAAAACATAAAGGTTCAGCACAATACCACTAATAGGCTAGTTGACAAGTTACAACCATTACACAAACATATGTAATTAAATTGTTATTGTCTGAAACAAGCAAAAAATAGGGACGCTCTTTGTATGATTTTATGTGCATTCAAAATGTTTGCCCGAAGTTAACAATTAAGAAAGTAAATGAACAAAAAAGATAACTCGAACACAGAATACTGGAGTATCTTATTTATATCTTAAAGCTTAAAATAGATAACCTTGTATTGAGAAAATTCTAATCCCAGAAGTGGTAGACGATTCGTTTAATCTGCATTGTAACAAAAACTAAACATCCTAATCCATGTCCGAATCACAGTCCAGAAGCAAAGTAAAAACTTTGGAACTGAAACGGTTACGTTAGATACGCGAACTTTCACCAGGGAAGTGAGGCCAAGTGCTCCGGTAGGGTAAGCATCTTCTGTTTAGCTAGCTACACCCGCCACGTGTGTAATCAAAATTGTGTGAAAGGAACATGAAACATTGGGACACCAAGGCAATCCTGGACACAGAGACATCAAACTTATCAACAATACTGTGATGACGGCCATGAAACGTTTTGAGTGCCTTGATACGACTAGGCTTGCAATATTTCCGAGTCATCAATTTATTTGCAAGCAGCCTGCTTCGTTGTACAAAGTCTCCGTAGTGGAACAAGCTCTACCATAGCCTATAAATTGGGAAACAAATACACGATAAGCAGGGGAAGCCGGTGTATTGTTGCAAAGAAAATGAAAGCTGCCAATAGAAAATTGAAGTTATCACGTTTGTCATAAAGTTACTTTTTTATATAGTTATAGGTAAGAACGGTAAAAAAAGGAAGTTGACAATGGAAAAATTGAAGTCATCACGTTTGTCATAAAGTTTCAAATGTAGCCTTTCCTGTGAGTCATAATTCAGGTATAAGTCGAAATATGACGCAGAACTTGAGGTATCAGTCGTGTCTTTTATTTCAAGCTTACTATGATAAATGACATTCACATAGTATCCAAAAGCTATATTCTATTAAAGTGTAAGTTAAACGATTTTCGATAAATTGAGTATAAATAGTAAATGCCGTAATTAAAACAATGTCGAAAACCCCATGATCGTACATGGTCTCCTTCTCGAGATATACGTAGTGAAACCTCCCATTTTGCACCTTGAAAAATTTGTAATCAAGCCTGTACAGGCAACTTCCGGTTTTCGACGATCACACTTGTGGCGTCATCAATAAGTACATGTAGCGCGAAAGTGCGCGAAATGCACTAACAACTGTCTGGGTTGCAACGACTGAAAGGTGCGCTTTAGCTCTCTGATCAACGGCGGAATTTACGGGAATACAAAACACTGACAGACTTCAAGGTGTAAACATGACAGAACATTTAGTAAATTTTACGAGCCATACGAAACTGCGAGGTGGAACATGTATCAGATTCATCAGAAGAAACTGTCTGACAGGGTTAATGCTGCACATGGTAGTGTATATTGTAATTTTTACGAATTATTTTCTCACATTTTTTTTTTACTGCAGATCTAGTGTATTGTCAATTTTTGTATTTCCTTGTGTTTGAGGGTCGATGTTAAATGAAAGTAGGGATCTCTGTGTCGCAACCACACCACATGCACGTTTTAGTACAGTCAACCGGCTCCACATACCACAATTATGACAATGACCAGCTGACAATCCTATTATTTTGCCTTATACAGGTACAAATTCCAATGCATTCTGGGGTTTTAGGTTTACATTTGCATAGGTTGTTATAACCACTATCTTGGCACTGCTTGTTAAAAATATAATCTGATAATATAGTGCGATATGACGTTACTGGTTGGCTACTTGCCTGAGGTTTGAACCCCATAATCCTTACTTTCACAACTTGAGCTGATCAGCTAGTGTCAGTTTCAATATGTCAAAACATCATTTTTTAAAAATAATAAAAATAATAATTATTATACATCCTTTAAAGTCTAGTTTTAAAACATCACCACTCAGGATTATATTTATTGTAAATTGAAAAAAATGTATTTGATTATTCTTTTCTGTTACATGGGTATCTAAGGAAGACATTCAACATATCTATCAGTAATCAGTTTGTGCTGTTTAAAAGGTATACAGTGGGGAGGATGTAAAACTATGTATTAGGCAGATGAATTGAAATATCCATAATCTGTGAATACCCAAGCTCATGTGTGTATGCAAATCACTTGTTTTAATCCTGACTGGATAAAAGCTGTTATCCAATTTGTGGTCAAGACCGTCTATTGACCATCTTGTTTCTGGTAAATGTGACATTGTCCAACTTTCTTTCCAGAAAAACTTATTACACATGGATATGTTCAATCTGTTGTTGCATCTATCTGTTTTACCCTACCATACACTCGATAACATGTCCTACCCTAGGTACCAATTATGTGTCTAATTATGTTGGGTTAGATTTAAATGTAAAAATGTTTTCAAACAATCAAGATTCATTTCACTTTAACTTAGTATACATAATTATAATATAGCAGAAATTAATGGTTAATTATTTCATTGTTTTCAATGTAGCCTCTTTTAATACTTAAAATATTTCTCTTTTCAGATGAAAAAATTGCATAAAAAGATAATGAAGGCTTAACAATACAGTATAGCAGTTACATGATGGGATTTACATTGGTCTGTCATGATAACAGTGGGGTTAAAACTTGACAAGATTTTGACAGTCATTAATATTATTGTTTATTTAACTTCTTTAGTAGATTTCGGACATATCCTCAGGTGAGTGTTAATTAAGGCATATGTGGCTCTTGTTTATTATAAGAAGGGGTTTAAAATGTCAAAACATATTTTTTTAATTAAAGGTCCAAGACCTTTTGCCTTTTTTCATGGGTTCAACATATTTTTTTGAAAGACAAATATCACTGAAAGTTCCATGTGCAATTGAGTTAACATTTGAAAATCTGTAATCATTTTAAAAAAGTAGTATTTTTTGTAAAGAGAAAAAAATTGAGTCCATTAGACTCTTAAAGTTTTAACTTTTAACTTTTCAAGGGTCACAACACCCAATATGTCTCATACCCAGACCAAGACAATTTTGAACCCCTGTATATTCATAGGTCTCACAGGCCAAATATGGCCACGTTCTATTGAATATTTCAGAGTTGTATATTTATACTCAGTGCAAACAAAGTTGGGGCCCATTGGGGTATATAGGATCACCCTGTCCAAATATCATGTACAATCCATATCTATGTCTATGGATTAATTTTAATGAAACTTGCAACAAATGAAAACAACATGAGACAATGTGTTGCATACCAAATTAAGGTGTATAGAACAAGGAATAAATCAAAAATTGACAACTAGCAAGATGGGGGGGGGGCTGTCTAAAGAGCTGCTCTAGTTATGTGAAGTAAACTTCATATATTGTGTTATTATTATCTTACATTCATGACAAATTCTTGTTTATTTTGGCTATTGTGTGATTTGTATGATCAAATTCAATAGAAAATATATTGTATTCATTTATATTTTGATAGGTACACATTCATTGCAATTCAGATTCAATCTTATATTGATAGCGAATTCAAAATTCAGAGAGGAATTGAAATATCCGAGACAAGTTTAAAGGAAAAGAAACTATGTATAATATTTCAGTTTGTACTTGTCAGCATGCATTTAATTATTTAAAATTTTTGTAGTGGTTTAATTACTTCAATATACACAGCTTAGCATTTAAAGATGACATACTGGACATGAGACAGCTGAACATCAAGTGCAAGGTCTAGATTCTCAACTACAGTTTTGCAACCAGTTGACCAGATTGTTCAATTTATTAATAACTTTACCAAAATGCAAGAAAGATAAATTATATGTTAGCACAAATTTGTCTAATTAAAGAGATGCAAGGTATTTTTATTACATGAATTTGTTTATGTATCGTACATGTATTAAAATTGTTGTTGATTTTACTACCAGTACTCAGAGTTTTTCATAGATCTTACTCAAAAACCATCTGATTGAAATTAATTTGGAATTTAAGAGGGGGGGGGTGTAATCAGATTTTATGACACAGGTTCACTGACACAAGTACATGTAACAGGTACCCACAATATTGGTACTGGCTAACTTCATCTGCACAGCTATCCATAAATAACTATACAATTTTATAGCCAAATTCCATCCATATTGTTGATATATCAGAGGTTTTGCAGTATTTTGAAATGGTTATAATGATCTAAATTTTCATGACCGAGCTGTTTTTCTTAAAACCAGTTTTCATGGAATTTATTTTTAATTTGAGAAAAAATATAAAAATATGTGAAAAATATATTTTCAAGTTAAAAACAATATTTTACCTAAAACAACACTCAGATTTACAAGCATGATATTTCCATAATGTAATTTTGTGGAGATTTTCTGCCTATAATGAAATGACCAGTTTGAAATGTGTATAAATTTATGGATAGCAGTGTATATGTAGACCTATTCCAAGGGGGTTGGTGGCACATTGGTCTCTATTACACCTTTTAATTTCAAGGTTTGAATCCCATTTGGGACTGATCCTAGTGTAACAAAAATTGTCAATCTGTCTGTTTTTGTCAGTGGTCTGGTCCTAGTGTAACAAAAATTGTCAATCTGTCTGTTTTTGGTCAGTGGTTTTCTCTAGACACTCCAGATTCCTCTACATTTTGAAATAATCACCTTGATATAAGTAAAATGATTTTGATTGGGTGTACTCCAAGATGCCACTTGGGACTTATCCTAGTGTGAAAATTGTCAATCTGTTTGTTGATGTGAGTGGTTTTCTCCAGACACTCCAGTCCAGATTCCTCCAACATTCCAGAAATGTCCACCTTGATATAAGTAAAATAATTTTTGTTGATTGTAAACTTTACTCCAACAGATATTTAGAAAGAGGTACCTGTGGCCAGACTTTGATATGTACAAAATGATTCCATAGAAGCTTGACTCTGTGCATGTACCTACTTTGTGCAAGCATATATTAAGAGTGGCTTTAATTGATAGCTAACAACATTTGTATAGGTTGCTGCCATATTAGCACATTATCCTTGCACTGAAGCCAGTTACCACTCAGTCCATTATACCTGAATTAACACAACCAGTAGGAGTCTAGTATGATTTCCAGATGCAATCAACTGAATTTCTCAAAGCTGTAGGAGCAGGCACACAGGAAAGTTGCAGTTTCCTTTTTCTGTGGATAATTTAAGGTGGACTAAGTAACTAAGGTGTTCTTATCTTATATCATGAGAGGCAGACAGTATAACAGCTTACCCTTTCCATATTGCTGTTGCATTGACACTTGTATTGATTCAAAGCAAACCAGAAACACACGAATTTCAGAATTTCACACAACATGAACTTGTGTGTTTCCATCAACAAGAAAAAGTTTCTGATGTGATGTAGCTTACATTCAACCATCCCCTTGCACCTTCTAATGATGATGTAGGCCATTTTGTGACCAGTAATTACATTTGTGACCCTAACCCCCATCCTGAAAGGCAAGAATGGTTGACCGAACCCGGTAGTTACGACGTAGTACATCCCGCTAGTATTGTTGGGAAGGTCTTGGAGTTCGAGTCTCGGTTTGGTCGCTGTATTTTTCTTTTCCTATTGCATTTTGAGGATCGCCCAACCCTGGTCTTGAAAGTGACCGACCAACAGGTAGCTATATCGCAACGATTGTTTTGTAAGAAAAGGATTATTGGGTCAGTCATGATTAAATTCCGCTATGAACTCAACATCAACAACAGGGAGGAGGGGGTCATGTGCATCTGTTATGGAACGGTAGTGGCTGTTTACAAGCTAATTTAACCATCAAACCTTATCATAAAGCATGAACAGATCACTTGCGATTTATTCGTCCTCTTCTTACTAAACCTATGTAAAGTTGTCCCCATTGGAGATCCTTTAATGCGGTTTGACTGAACATTTTTAAGTTTCGGCGGGCGCCATACTTGTTTAGTTTATGTTGTAAACAAGTGGGTATTTATGCGCATGTCTGCAAACATTGGCTGTCACACTTGTGACGTCACAAGTCATCAGAGAGAAATTCAAGTTTCCATTGAGGTGTGCAAAAGGGGTTATTTCAAAATTTCTCCGTAATTAGCGATTCGATTTTTAAAAGAAATACGGCGTTCGTCTCAGGGAAAGGGGTTTATTAAAATATGTTAATATTGTTCTTCATTGTACTTACACTTTAAACCCTTTTTTCTCTGCTATTCTTTTACAGATAATGTTACCTGAAGACTATGACAGTAAATTGCACACAATATATGTAAGAGGTTATTTTATCCATTGTTTGTTATGTATGCTAGTTATATTTTTGATATATGTAGGTTTCATATTATAACCAATGATAAAATTTTAATTATTGCTAACTGTTATTAGATTTATCAAGGTTTTATATATATACTCAGCAAAAAAGTTAAGGACCACATCAAATCACTATTTAATTAATAGAATTTAATTTTCACACTTCTTTTAATTTCATTAATGAGATTAAATTCCATGCATAAAAATGTACTTTAAAGCATCATTTGAAACAAGAAGAGAACAAGAACTAAAAATAGTATTTTTTCAGTGTTTGGATTTTTATTTCAAATTTTACATTGGTCCCTTACTATTTTGTTGATTATACATGCGTATTTAAATTTTACTATGCATGTGGTTACACGGTTCTCTTATCCCAATTTTGCCTTGCACAGAATGGATATTTTCATTCCTATTTTTTATCGATATTTTCATTTTATTGTTTTAACACTAATGTTTATAACTTAAAAAACTTTACAATGAAAACAAAACTGTAATTTTAATATTTGAAAATTATTGCTAGGTATATATACACGTACAATGTATTTCGTTTTTAATTATGTGCCATTCCAAAATAAAGGACAAAAGTTTATATTTTATATATAATCAAATGTGCAATATTGGTTACCTCTTCAAACATGAATATGGTAAATATGTAAAAGAAGATGAAAAAGATAACGCTTTAACATCAGTAAATCCCCGAATGTATTTGATTTAAAGGAATATAATCATTTGTTAAGTACACAATGTAGCAAAAATAAATATCTTACAAAAGCAATATGTATTTAGTTCTGTATATCTCCTAATAATCTGAGGAACATTGATTTCAAAGTGAAAAAAACTATAAGTTAAGGTTTTTGTTTTACAAGAGTGTTATATTTATATGCAAACGACTTCAAATTCAGTCAACCGTTAACAGTAGATAGGTAGGAAGTGCTTACCCTTCCAGAGCACCACCCTCACTTTTCTGACTCAAGTTCATGTGTTTTATTTAATGTGCCAAATTTCAAAGTTTTTACTTTGCTTTTGGAATTGTGAGCTGGACATTGGGCAGTATGGTATGCTTGTGTTTAATTGTCAATCATGTATTGGTATGTTCGTTTTGATGTACCAGTATATCAAATTCGATTACCATATAAACATACCTATAATTGGATATAATGAAACACCCGAATTTCCATCATTAGTGTCAGTATGATGAAGGAAATTGTATCCAGCAGTGTGGTACTTTTGTAAGACCCTATCCTTCCACTTTTTATATCCAATGATCCATAATATGCAAATTATTCATAAGTTTTGAAGACGAAATTGTCCTTTAAGAACCATGCACATAATTAAGCATTGCTGTTGAATTAGAGGAGTTATTTCGGGACAGAATTTCAGAATTATTATGAAACCCGCTCGAGGAATATGCTAGTCGTTGGGTTTTTCCGACTGGATAAAGAGTGTAAGGTCTTTTATGAAAACAAGGTTTGTCCAACTTAATGAGTCTATGAGTACTAAACTATTTTCAGTAGTTATGGACCCAGAGATTTCGGTAATCCTCCCAGACAACACATACACAACAAATATGTTGTACCATCTGATAAGGCTTCCAACAACATTAGTCTCGATCCTGTTATCAATCCATCTGTGAATCTGTCAGACTTATTCAAACGGTGTTCCTTAACTAGCATCCTTAAAGAATAGTACAACTCAACGTCATGAGTTTATAATCAATTGTTTTGATCTAAAATCGACATACCAGCATATGTTCAAATAGTAATCCACAAATCAAAGTAAAAAATTGAAAATTGAAAGCTGGCAAATTAAGTAAAACGCAGTAAAGTGAGGCCGGTTTCTCCTGAAGAACAATCACCTCCTACATAGCTAGATAAAACTATCGGGTGTGAAATCAAAATAATTTTTTTCCTTTTCTACTTATTTTTCATTAACTCGTATCGTTGGTTGTTGCCAAATTCATGTTATTTAGTTGCAAAGTTCTTCTTATTTTTCGAGCACCTGGCCTCACTTCCCTGGTGGAAGTTCACGTGTCTAACCTAACTTGTCAGTTCCAAAGTTTTTACTTTGCTTCTGGATTGTGATTCGGACATGGATTAGTATGTTTGTTTTTAATTACTGACATTCTATTTGTAATAAACTACAATTTTTCTTTGCTTTAAAATAAGATTATGAAAAATTACAGTAGGTTGTTTTTCCGAAATCATTTGCATTGGTAATGTGAATCTGCTCTAAATAAGATGATTATCAAATCAATTAATGTCTCGATTGATTTTTCAATTTTGATCCCGATATAAAACTACTTTCCCGCATATATAGAGTTAACGAACTAACTTTACCGTAACGTCAAATAAATAATTTCTAATGACTTTGTATGACACGGATTATAATCGCGTCTACTTTTTTAAAACTATTTGTATATAATGAACACCAAGTTTTTATAGTTTTTTATAGATAAGCACTGGTGTGATAGCAAAAGTTATAAAATAATAAAAGAAATTCAATGTTTCAATGCTATAAACAATAATTTATTGAGCAAAACTTTTTCTTTGAGTAATGCAAAAACTCTTCCAGGTAGTAGTAATGTGTAAATTTGTACGTTCCTTGTACCTGTTGAAAAACAAATCGACAAGTTTAATTAACAATGAAAATAAAATGGGAAACAATAGTCATCAATAATTAGAAAAAAGGTTTAAAATTTGTGATGGATCAGAATTATATCTAGTTTAATATCTCCGTTTTGATTTGAGATGACTGCTTAAGACATTTTTATGGAATAAATGATTTTATTTCAAATAAAAATTGAATTGAAATTTTTTTTACCAGTAATGTGTTTTATAATACCCCCTCTCTCTCACCCTCTCTCTCTCTCTCTCTCTCTCTCTCTCTCTCTCAGTTATAATAAAAATCAATGCAAGATAATTGTAAATTTAGATATAAATTCTTACCTGTCAATAAAATGCAATTATCCAGACAGCCGGGTCGAATAAAACACAACAGACAACACATTGTCGACATAACAACAGACATTGTTTATAAGATTTAACAAATAAATCACACACACACACACACACACACACACACACACACACACTGTTTAAAACATTCAACAAATACAGAAGACATTTTTAAAATAAAATGTGAAATATTTAATAACTAGTGTACTGCAACACTCATTGACAGAAGAGAAATCTTCTGTGAACCATTATTCAAGTAGTCTATAGATCATACTATATAGTATGACATAGTTATGGTTAAAATGGGAAAAGTATTAGTTAAAATGGGTAATGGTTAAAATGGGTAAAGTATTTACCCGTTCTGAGCATCCGACCTACTTTTTGGTGACAGTTCACGCAATGCATTGAATTTTCCAGTTTTCAAGGTTATTACTGTTGTAATTACGACTCGAACATAAAATGGTACGTTTGTGGTTGATTTGATATTTTGATATTACTTTAGACACTTCATTATACAAGTACATGCATTGATTAAACTTTTTCATATACTTGTTTGTAAAATTGATTTTTTTCGGTTTAAATGATCTATAAACAATTTGAATATTGGTTCAAATTTCAGTCTGTTATTGGATCGTCAACTGAAAAAGAAACTAATAATAGAATGAGCAATAATGTTGATGTAATGATTTGAGTGAAAACATATTCAAATAACAAGTAAAAATGTTTTGATTGTATGAAAACAAGATTCAAAAATATAAATTGAAAATATACATGTGATTTTATATTCTATTTTTGTAACTTTTATGACTACAAAACTTTAGTACACCATTAGTTTAAAATTTATTTTCTTAACAAAAGATTTCACAATATTATCAACAAAATACATGTATAGCGATGTGGAAAATGTTTTTGGTTTATCAATTTTTCAAAATTGTATTTCTTGTAAATTATATATTTATTAAAAATTTATAACTATACTCATATATGAAGTTATAAATGCAAGCTGATTCATACATACCAATGCCACCATCCATTGTGATGGATTCTACTGGAAATGTTGTATTACCAGACCTCAACAACGTTCCACCTGCTACAAGATTTCCAAAGATTGTTTGAGCAAGTTAGTAACATTCTGTCCAGCTATTTGCCTTGTTACTATATTATAGTTAACTATCAAACTGCCTTCCCTATATAAAAGAAAAAATGGAGACTTCCACATAAACAGCTATCATATCTATATGATATCTTACGTAAAATATTTTAAGGCCATTGTTTAGAGGCTGTGATTGCATCGTGTTTGACTTTATAACATTTGAACCCAATGAGTCTCGTCAATATTGATGATACCACTTCCTATAAGAAAAACATTCTTGGCGATAATTCAATTCTTAAATCAAGTACAAATACATCACATGTAACAAGTAAGATAAGACAACCATCGACAAGCGACTTATCGTTCCTTTGATTTGCAAATTGGGCATTATTGTGCGAAAAAATTGAAAGCTCAGCTGATCCATAAAATTTCGTACAGGCAAAATAATACATTTTCAACAACAATAAAAAAATAAAAAATAAGATAACAAACAAGTTTTTAATGTTTTAAATATGGAAATAGATTTTAATGATTGCTTCAAGTTAATTAATACCAATTGCAAATTTCTTTATGCTATTAAAACTATATTTTCAGGGCGCTTTTTAAAGGTTATCTCCGGTTAATTTCATTAGAGTTCCAGAAACAATCCATACTAGACTTACCTGATGCTATTGATAATAACATTTACGAAAACGTCATCAGTTAGTTGGATTCGGAAATATTCCAATAACTGAAAAGAAAATCATACTGGGATGAGTATTTTTAAATATTAGTTAGTCATTATCTGTTGTTTTTATTTATTTAAACAAAATTGCGAATGCGTTTACGCTGATATTCTTTTTACAATATTTCTTTTTTTTCAAAAAAATATACATCTTAACATTTTTGTTTTAACTGTACCATCTCCAGTATAATTGGACATGGTCATCTGATCAGTCATGATGAAACCTTCAATAGGACATACGCTTTTCTTCATCACAAGTTCAGAATTATCGGATCTAGTATGTACAAACCTATATAAACTTACCAAAGATTTAAAGACTCCTTTCAGAGCTTTATAAATTTTACTATTGGTATCACTTATATTTCTATTGATAGTCAAAGCAAATCGTGTCTCAACTACAAACATCACTTCACCAGGTACTACAATATATCAAAGTTATTAAATTTACTGCCACAGTTGTATTTACAGTGTTGTTAAAACTTTATTAAAATGGAATTTAGAATATCAAGCAAACATTATTTTAATCGTATCCAAAAAGAGGAAAATTACACTGAAAACTAGTGAATTGACTTCAACCAGGATAGTGAGATCAGGTGCTTTGGAAGAGTAAGCAGCGTCTCTCTTGTCAAGTTAGCTATAGCCGCTACGTGTGAAATTAAAAATGAAAATAGATTAAACATGTAACTATGGAAAATCCTATGTATCCAGGACAAAATTGGATACAGACAATATTGTGATAGCGGCCATAAAACTAAATATTTAATATAAAACGAAGTAAGGTTCTTCATCATAAATAATTGACTCGGGGATATTGCAAGCTTAGTTTCCATTTAACATAAATACTAAGATGAGAGATTTCTGTATTTGCAAATCAATTTTACAAACATTACTCAGACTGCTATATCCAGATCATTATATGGAGTAATGTATTGTTTTTTTCGGAGCACTCTGTTACTTCCCTGATGAAAGATGACGTGTTTTACTTATTTTTCCCAAATTTTTACTTTACTTTGAAATTGTGATTTGGCCTAGGTTTAAGACAGTACAATGAAAGAAATACATAGTAATCTATATAGAAATAATGCTCAAATAACAAAACAAAAATCACCCGTGATACTAACCATTGTCTTTACATTGTTTTCCTGTAAGTCCCAATACACAATGACATCTGGTAGTTGTTTTATTGCAAAAACTATTTTGGACATTTGAGCAATTGTTGTTGTCTGCACACACAACTGTTAATATATACAAATAACGTTTGAAAGGTTAGAAAATATTAGTTTTTCTAATTAAATATTAAACATTCTTAAATATTAATATGACATAGATTAGTATTTTTGATTTTGATTTGACAAAAGTCAGATTAAATATTTTATTTACCAATACAAAAACCGTTTTGTTATTTAATATAGTTTACTGTTTTAATCGGGAATTTCATACACAAAATAGAGTTGATTACCTTAACAGTCACATAAGCAGGAGAATTAATGTAAAAAGAGTTGGATGTAAATAAGTTTACGAACACGTTTCTCTTTATCAAGTAATATAATAGAAAATGGCCAAAATCATCAATTAAATCATTGCCCGAGCTATTCAAATTTTCAATTTTCAATATTGTTATAAACAAATTGTTTAGCGAGTACTGGACAACCATTACACTGAGCAAATCAAACAGAAATAAATCAATTAATAGGTAACCATACTGCTGTAGTTTTGGTGTTGTGATTTAAATATCAATATGTTTGTGGTTGAATATAATGATATATTATATGTCGATTAACCATTTAAACATGTCAAAGAATAATGAAAATGTATAGATGGTGTTAATGTTAGAAAGAAAAATATCAATCAAATATCGAATACAAATAATATTCAAAAATTCATTCCAAGATTTAATATAATCCATCTAGAACAAGGATTGACGATACATTGATCAGATATATAAGAACAATATTGTTACGAAGATAAAAAACAATAATTCATTGCTTCTGTTTGTTCCACACAATGTACATTCATTGTACAAATATTCATGTGTTTTGGTCGTTTAAAGTTCTCAAGAACATAGATCTAAATGCAAACCGTAAATATTCTAAAATAAGGCCATGATCAAAATATTTTCATTAAGTCTTAATGCAATTTGGGTGTATACCAGAATTTTTCAACTGAATTTATCTATCCATCTTTTATCAAATCTTGGGTGCAGGAAACAATATTATTATATTTATATGTCAACCTATTGAAGATCAGGAATAGGAGGCTTGATATCTCTTAAAGACAATAAAGTATTAAACACGAATAAGCAAGTAAGTATCCCACATTGCGTGCTTACAGAGTCCTACATCATCATATATTTTGTCAAAAAAAGTGCAACAAAGTTTGCCTGTTTTTTTAAGTTATCTATTGTGATTTAAACATGTACTTGGATGTTTCTTATTGATCAATTTAACAATATGATTAAAATTTGACAAAAATCCAAGATGGCTATAAACATTTTTAACTTATTTCACTTTATTCACTCACTTTGTTCTTCACACATCGGTCCCTTTAAACCAATATTGCATTTACAGGTAGAGCTTGATGTATCACAATAACTCTCTGTTACGTCTGAACAATCTCTATTGAGAGAACATCGTACTAAAATGAAGACATATATGTTTTTGTTAATGTCGAGTCCAATATAAACACCATTTACATTGATTTAACTTTGCTACTAGTATAAGTACTTCTAGTGATGACAAATATTGGACCAGAACATTTTGATAAATGGCGCACCAACTCAATGAAGTATTTCTTAAACCAATGATTCTTAAATTCAAGCATTTCGTTGTCGACACATTTTACCAAGTTCGTTGGATGAAATGTATTAACGGAAAACGTATAAAATTCTGTTCGAAAATAGAAAAAGCTAGAGATTCAAACTTGGCGACAGTTGTTAATTTTTAAATTTCGATTCATTTGTTTATAGATTTTCTCGATCTTCTTGTAAAAGTATTATTGATATTTCCAACAAATTATTCGTATAATGTTTTAGAATAACTTATTTTCTCATAAACCTAATATCTTTTATCACATGTATTGACAAAAACAAAGACTGTTAAGTCTTTAAAATCCACTTCCTATTCAATATATAAATGTTCTTACTTTCCCCACTACATTTGTTTCCTGTCAGTCCTAATACACACTTGCATGTAGATGTTGATGCATTGCAATAACTATTTGCCACATCTGAACAATGACCGTCATTCGTGCATACAACTGAAGTAAAATGTAAATACATTGAAATTTGAGTATTATAAAAAATACTAATGACTTCCTCATAAACTTGGGTTTAAATCAATTGCAATTGTCATTAAAAGGCAAAGTCTTCAAGAGTCATACAATAATTTTATTACGTTACATTCGACTAACTATAAAACTGTATACGACGAAGGAAGCGGCTTACCCGTGGAAATATTTTCAATTTTGATTACACACATTTCCGGTGTGTCTATTAAAACATGGGAGTGCTAACCCTTCTGGAGCATCCGCTTTAATTTAAACTTTCCTGGTAAAAATACACTTTTTTCAATTCATTTATCACTAATCAAAGTTTTTACTTTGTTTAGGAATTTTATTTGGATATGTAAGGGGCAGATTTGTTTTTGAATTCAATGTTCGAATACATATTTTTACTTCTCTTAATGAAATACACTTACTATTGTTTTGGCATGTTTCTCCACTAAGACCTAGATGACATTTACATGTTGAATTGGAAACATCGCAATAACTCGCATTGACATTGGAACACTGGCTATCTTGATTGCAGAAAACTGCAATAAATGGAAGGTATTGTTTGAAATGTTCTCAAAATTTCGGCTGTCATCACCAAGTATTTTTATATTCTTTAATATAATAAATTATACGTCTAAGTGCAATAAACGTCAACTCATTACATTGTCATATAATTTCGTTTGGATCAAGCATTACAAAGCTACATTATATAAAACAGTTTGAAATATCAAACAACATAGAGAAAGGTCTCTGTCGATGAATGTGTTAGTGTTATCCTTTCATGAATATACATACTTTGTTCATTGCATTCCTTTCCCTGCAAACCTAGGGTACATTTACATGTGGATGTCGACGTATCGCAATACGAATTCCCCACTGATGAACAGTTGTTGTTTTCAGTACATGCAACTGTAAAATAGGAGTAAAACCAAAAAAGATGACATTTGTGATCTCAAATAAGTGTCAATTATTCCGATGTCCAATAATATATTCAAACAAACGCGTTCAAACACTACTTGTAATGACTGAAAAACTAATATTCACTCACTTTTTTCTTCACACGTCGGTCCCTTTAAACCAATATTGCATTTACAGGTAGAGCTTGATGTATCACAATAACTCTCTGTTACGTCTGAACAATCGCTATTGAGAGAACATCGTACTAAAATGAAGAAATATATGTTTTCGTTAATGTCGAGTCCAATATAAACACCATTTACATAGATTGAAATTTACTACTAGTATAAGTGCTTCTAGTGATGACAAATATTGGACCAGAACATTTTGATAAATGGCGCACCAACTCAATGAAGTATTTCTTAAACCAATGATTCTTAAATTCAAGCATTTCGTTGTCGACACATTTTACCAAGTTCGTTGGATGAAATGTATTAACGGAAAACGTATAAAATTCTGTTCGAAAATAGAAAAAGCTAGAGATTCAAACTTGGCGACATAGGTTGTTAATTTTTAAATTTCGATTCATTTGTTTATAGATTTTCGATCTTCTAGTAAAAGTATTGTTGATATATCCAAAAAAATTATTCGTATAATGTTTTAGAATAACTTATTTTCTCATAAACCTAATATCTTTTATCACATGTATTGACAAAAACAAAGACTGTTAAGTCTTTAAAATCCACTTCCTATTCAATATATAAATGTTCTTACTTTCCCCACTACATTTGTTTCCTGTCAGTCCTAATACACACTTGCATGTAGATGTTGATGCATTGCAATAACTATTTGCCACATCTGAACAATGACCGTCATTCGTGCATACAACTGAAGTAAAATGTAAATACATTGAAATTTGAGTATTATAAAAAATACTAATGACTTCCTCATAAACTTGGGTTTAAATCAATTGCAATTGTCATTAAAAGGCAAAGTCTTCAAGAGTCATACAATAATTTTATTACGTTACATTCGACTAACTATAAAACTGTATACGACGAAGGAAGCGGCTTACCCGTGGAAATATTTTCAATTTTGATTACACCCATTTCCGGTGTGTCTATTAAAACATGGGAGTGCTAACCTATCTGGACCATCCGCTTTAATTTAAACTTTCCTGGTAAAAATACACTTTTTTCAATTCATTTATCACTAATCAAAGTTTTTACTTTGTTTAGGAATTTTATTTGGATATGTAAGGGGCAGATTTGTTTTTGAATTCAATGTTCGAATACATATTTTTACTTCTCTTAATGAAATACACTTACTATTGTTTTGGCATGTTTCTCCACTAAGACCTAGATGACATTTACATGTTGAATTGGAAACATCGCAATAACTCGCATTGACATTGGAACACTGGCTATCTTGACTGCAGAAAACTGCAATAAATGGAAGGTATTGTTTGAATGTTCTCAAAATTTCGGCTGTCATCACCAAGTATTTTTATATTCTTTAATATAATAAATTATACGTCTAAGTGCAATAAACGTCAACTCATTACATTGTCATGTTTTCGTTTGGATCAAGCATTACAAGCTACATTATATAAAACGGTTTGAAATATCAAGCAGCATAGAGAAAGGTCTCTGTCGATAATGTGTTATTCGTGTTATCATTTCATAATATACATACTTTGTTCATTGCATTCCTTTCCCTGCAAACCTAGGGTACATTTACATGTGGATGTCGACGTATCGCAATACGAATTCCCCACTGATGAACAGTTGTTGTTTTCAGTACATGCAACTGTAAAATAGGAGTAAAACCAAAAAAGATGACATTTGTGATCTCAAATAAGTGTCAATTATTCCGATGTCCAATAATATATTCAAACAAACGCGTTCAAACACTACTTGTAATGACTGAAAAACTAATATTCACTCACTTTTTTCTTCACACGTCGGTCCCTTTAAACCAATATTGCATTTACAGGTAGAGCTTGATGTATCACAATAACTCTCTGTTACGTCTGAACAATCGCTATTGAGAGAACATCGTACTAAAATGAAGAAATATGTTTTCGTTAATGTCGAGTCCAATATAAACACCATTTACATAGATTGAAATTTACTACTAGTATAAGTGCTTCTAGTGATGACAAATATTGGACCAGAACATTTTGATAAATGGCGCACCAACTCAATGAAGTATTTCTTAAACCAATGATTCTTAAATTCAAGCATTTCGTTGTCGACACATTTTACCAAGTTCGTTGGATGAAATGTATTAACGGAAAACGTATAAAATTCTGTTCGAAAATAGAAAAAGCTAGAGATTCAAACTTGGCGACATAGGTTGTTAATTTTTAAATTTCGATTCATTTGTTTATAGATTTTCTCGATCTTCTAGTAAAAGTATTATTGATATATCCAAAAAAATTATTCGTATAATGTTTTAGAATAACTTATTTTCTCATAAACCTAATATCTTTTATCACATGTATTGACAAAAACAAAGACTGTTAAGTCTTTAAAATCCACTTCCTATTCAATATATAAATGTTCTTACTTTCCCCACTACATTTGTTTCCTGTCAGTCCTAATACACACTTGCATGTAGATGTTGATGCATTGCAATAACTATTTGCCACATCTGAACAATGACCGTCATTCGTGCATACAACTGAAGTAAAATGTAAATACATTGAAATTTGAGTATTATAAAAAATACTAATGACTTCCTCATAAACTTGGGTTTAAATCAATTGCAATTGTCATTAAAAGGCAAAGTCTTCAAGAGTCATACAATAATTTTATTACGTTACATTCGACTAACTATAAAACTGTATACGACGAAGGAAGCGGCTTACCCGTGGAAATATTTTCAATTTTGATTACACCATTTCCGGTGTGTCTATTAAAACATGGGAGTGCTAACCCTTCTGGAGCATCCGCTTTAATTTAAACTTTCCTGGTAAAAATACACTTTTTTCAATTCATTTATCACTAATCAAAGTTTTTACTTTGTTTAGGAATTTTATTTGGATATGTAAGGGGCAGATTTGTTTTTGAATTCAATGTTCGAATACATATTTTTACTTCTCTTAATGAAATACACTTACTATTGTTTTGGCATGTTTCTCCACTAAGACCTAGATGACATTTACATGTTGAATTGGAAACATCGCAATAACTCGCATTGACATTGGAACACTGGCTATCTTGACTGCAGAAAACTGCAATAAATGGAAGGTATTGTTTGTTCTAATGTTCTCAAAATTTTGGCTGTCATCACCAAGTATTTTTATATTCTTTAATATAATAAATTATACGTCTAAGTGCAATAAACGTCAACTCATTACATTGTCATGTTTTCGTTTGGATCAAGCATTACAAAGCTACATTAAATAAAACGGTTTGAAATATCAAACAGCATAGAGAAAGGTCTCTGTCGATGAATGTGTTATTAGTGTTATCATTTCATAAATATACATACTACTTTGTTCATTGCATTCCTTTCCCTGCAAACCTAGGGTACATTTACATGTGGATGTCGACGTATCGCAATACGAATTCCCCACTGATGAACAGTTGTTGTTTTCAGTACATGCAACTGTAAAATAGGAGTAAAACCAAAAAAGATGACATTTGTGATCTCAAATAAGTGTCAATTATTCCGATGTCCAATAATATATTCAAACAAACGCGTTCAAACACTACTTGTAATGACTGAAAAACTAATATTCACTCACTTTTTTACACGTCGGTCCCTTTAAACCAATATTGCATTTACAGGTAGAGCTTGATGTATCACAATAACTCTCTGTTACGTCTGAACAATCGCTATTGAGAGAACATCGTACTAAAATGAAGAAATATATGTTTTCGTTAATGTCGAGTCCAATATAAACACCATTTACATAGATTGAAATTTACTACTAGTATAAGTGCTTCTAGTGATGACAAATATTGGACCAGAACATTTTGATAAATGGCGCACCAACTCAATGAAGTATTTCTTAAACCAATGATTCTTAAATTCAAGCATTTCGTTGTCGACACATTTTACCAAGTTCGTTGGATGAAATGTATTAACGGAAAACGTATAAAATTCTGTTCGAAAATAGAAAAAGCTAGAGATTCAAACTTGGCGACATAGGTTGTTAATTTTTAAATTTCGATTCATTTGTTTATAGATTTTCTCGATCTTCTAGTAAAAGTATTATTGATATATCCAAAAAAATTATTCGTATAATGTTTTAGAATAACTTATTTTCTCATAAACCTAATATCTTTTATCACATGTATTGACAAAAACAAAGACTGTTAAGTCTTTAAAATCCACTTCC
This sequence comes from Anadara kagoshimensis, assembly GCA_021292105.1. Classification (NCBI taxonomy): domain Eukaryota; kingdom Metazoa; phylum Mollusca; class Bivalvia; order Arcoida; family Arcidae; genus Anadara; species Anadara kagoshimensis. The sequence continues at coordinate 941,042 of CM037867.1, read as the reverse complement.
TATTCAATATATAAATGTTCTTACTTTCCCCACTACATTTGTTCCTGTCAGTCCTAATACACACTTGCATGTAGATGTTGATGCATTGCAATAACTATTTGCCACATCTGAACAATGACCGTCATTCGTGCATACAACTGAAGTAAAATGTAAATACATTGAAATTTGAGTATTATAAAAAATACTAATGACTTCCTCATAAACTTGGGTTTAAATCAATTGCAATTGTCATTAAAAGGCAAAGTCTTCAAGAGTCATACAATAATTTTATTACGTTACATTCGACTAACTATAAAACTGTATACGACGAAGGAAGCGGCTTACCCGTGGAAATATTTTCAATTTTGATTACACCATTTCCGGTGTGTCTATTAAAACATGGGAGTGCTAACCTATCTGGAGCATCCGCTTTAATTTAAACTTTCCTGGTAAAAATACACTTTTTTCAATTCATTTATCACTAATCAAAGTTTTTACTTTGTTTAGGAATTTTATTTGGATATGTAAGGGGCAGATTTGTTTTTGAATTCAATGTTCGAATACATTTTTTACTTCTCTTAATGAAATACACTTACTATTGTTTTGGCATGTTTCTCCACTAAGACCTAGATGACATTTACATGTTGAATTGGAAACATCGCAATAACTCGCATTGACATTGGAACACTGGCTATCTTGACTGCAGAAAACTGCAATAAATGGAAGGTATTGTTTGTTCTAATGTTCTCAAAATTTTGGCTGTCATCACCAAGTATTTTTATATTCTTTAATATAATAAATTATACGTCTAAGTGCAATAAACGTCAACTCATTACATTGTCATGTTTTCGTTTGGATCAAGCATTACAAAGCTACATTAAATAAAACGGTTTGAAATATCAAACAGCATAGAGAAAGGTCTCTGTCGATGAATGTGTTATTAGTGTTATCATTTCATAAATATACATACTTTGTTCATTGCATTCCTTTCCCTGCAAACCTAGGGTACATTTACATGTGGATGTCGACGTATCGCAATACGAATTCCCCACTGATGAACAGTTGTTGTTTTCAGTACATGCAACTGTAAAATAGGAGTAAAACCAAAAAAGATGACATTTGTGATCTCAAATAAGTGTCAATTTTCCGATGTCCAATAATATATTCAAACAAACGCGTTCAAACACTACTTGTAATGACTGAAAAACTAATATTCACTCACTTTTTTCTTCACACGTCGGTCCCTTTAAACCAATATTGCATTTACAGGTAGAGCTTGATGTATCACAATAACTCTCTGTTACGTCTGAACAATCGCTATTGAGAGAACATCGTACTAAAATGAAGAAATATATGTTTTCGTTAATGTCGAGTCCAATATAAACACCATTTACATAGATTGATTTACTACTAGTATAAGTGTCTTCTAGTGATGACAAAATATTGGACCAGAACATTTTGATAAATGGCGCACCAACTCAATGAAGTATTTCTCTAAAACCAATGATTCTTAAATTCAAGAATTTCGTTGTCGGACACATTTTACCAAGTTCGTTGGATGAAATGTATTAACGGAAAACGTATAAAATTCTGTTCGAAAATAGAAAAAGCTAGAGATTCAAACTTGGCGACATAGTTGTTAATTTTTAAATTTCGATTCATTTGTTTATAGATTTTCTCGATCTTCTAGTAAAAGTATTATTGATATATCCAAAAAATTATTCGTAAAATGTTTTAGAATAACTTATTTTCTCATAAACCTAATATCTTTTATCACATGTATTGACAAAAACAAAGACTGTTAAGTCTTTAAAATCCACTCCTATTCAATATATAAATGTTCTTACTTTCCCCACTACATTTGTTTCCTGTCAGTCCTAATACACACTTGCATGTAGATGTTGATACATTGCAATAACTATTTGCCACAACTGAACAATGACCGTCATCCGTGCATACACTGAAGTAAATGTAGATACATTGAATTTTGAGTATTATAAAAATACTAATGACTTCCTCATAAACTTGGGTTTAAATCAATTGCAATTGTCATTAAAGGCAAAGTCTTCAAGAGTCATACATAATTTTTTACGTTACATTCGACTAACTATAAAACTGTATCGACGAAGAAGCGGCTTACCCGTGGAAATATTTTCAATTTTGATTACACCATTTCCGGTGTGTCTATTAAAACATGGGAGTGCTAACCCTTTCTGGAGCATCCGCTTTAATTTAACTTTCCTGGTAAAATACACTTTTTTCAATTCATTTATCACTAATCAAAGTTTTTACTTTGTTTATAGGAATTTTATTTGGATATGTAAGGGGCAGATTTGTTTTTGAATTCAATGTTCGAATACATATTTTTACTTCTCTTAATGAAATACACTTACTATTGTTTTGGGGCATGTTTCTCCACTAAGACCTAGATGACATTTACATGTTGAATTGGAACATCGCAATAACTCGCATTGACATTGGAACACTGGCTATCTTGACTGCAGAAACTGCAATAAATGGAAGGTATTGTTTGTTCTAATGTTCTCAACATTTTGGCTGTCATCACCAAGTATTTTTATATTCTTTAATATAATAAATTATACGTCTAAGTGCAATAAACGTCAACTCATTACATTGTCATGTTTTCGTTTGGATCAAGCATTACAAAGCTACATTAATAAAACGTTTGAAATATCAAACAGCATAGAGAAAGGTCTCTGTCGATGAATGTGTTATTAGTGTTATCATTTCATAATATACATACTTTGTTCATTGCATTCCTTTCCCTGCAAACCTAGGGTACATTTACATGTGATGTCGACGTATCGCAATACGATTCCCCACTGATGAACATTTGTTGTTTTCAGTACATGCAACTGTAAATAGGAGTAAAACCAAAAATGACATTTGTGATCTCAAATTAGTGTCAATTATTCCGATGTCCAATAATATATTCAAACAAACGCGTTCAAACACTACTTGTAATGACTGAAAACTAATATTCACTCACTTTGTTCTTCACACGTCGGTCCCTTTAAAACAATATTGCATTTACAGGTAGAGCTTGATGTATCACATAACTCTCTGTTACGTCTGAACAATCGCTATTGAGAGAACATCGTACTAAAATGAAGAAATATATGTTTTCGTTAATGTCGAGTCCAATATAAACACCATTTACATTGATTGAAATTTACTACTAGTATAAGTGTTTCTAGTGATGACAAATATTGGACCAGAACATTTTGATAAATGGCGCACCAACTCAATGAAGTATTTCTTAAACCAATGATTCTTAAATTCAAGCATTTCGTTGTCGACACATTTTACCAAGTTCGTTGGATAAATGTATTAACGGAAACGTATAAATTCTGTTCGAAAATAGAAAAGCTAGAGATTCAAACTTGGCGACAGTTGTTAATTTTTAAATTTCGATTCATTTGTTTATAGATTTTCTCGATCTTCTAGTAAAAGTATTATTGATATATCCAAAAAAATTATTCGTTAATGTTTTAGAATAACTTATTGTCTCATAAACCTAATATTTTTATCACATGTATACAAAACAAGACTGTTAAGTCTTTAAAATCCACTTCCATTCAATATATAAATGTTCTTACTTTCCCACTACATTTGTTTCCTGTCAGTCCTAATACACACTTGCATGTAGATGTTGATACATTGCAATAACTATTTGCCACAACTGAACAATGACCGTCATCCGTGCATACAACTGAAGTAAAATGTAGATATACATTGAATTTGAGTATTATAAAAAATACTAATGACTTCCTCATAAACTTGGGTTTAAATCAATTGCAATTGTCATTAAAAGGCAAAGTCTTCAAGAGTCATACAATAATTTCATTACGTTACATTCGACTAACTATAAACTGTATACGACGAAGGAAGCGGCTTACCCGTGGAAATATTTTCAATTTTGATTACACCATTTCCGGTGTGTCTATTAAAACATGGGAGTGCTAACCTTCTGGAGCATCCGCTTTAATTTAACTTTCCTGGTAAAAATACACTTTTTTCAATTCATTTATCACTAATCAAAGTTTTTACTTTGTTTAGGAATTTTATTTGGATATGTAAGGGGCAGATTTGTTTTTGAATTCAATGTTCGAATAATATTTTTACTTCTCTTAATGAAATACACTTACTATTGTTTTGGCATGTTTCTCCACTAAGACCTAGATGACATTTACATGTTGAATTGGCAACATCGCAATAACTCGCATTGACATTGGAACACTGGCTATCTTGACTGCAGAAAACTGCAATAAATGGAAGGTATTGTTTGTTCTAATGTTCTCAAATTTTGGCTGTCATCACCAAGTATTTTTATATTCTTTAATATAATAAATTATACGTCTAAGTGCAATAACGTCAACTCATTACATTGTCATGTTTTCGTTTGGATCAAGCATTACAAAGCTACATTAATAAAACGTTTGAAATATCAAACAGCATAGAGAAAGGTCTCTGTCGATGAATGTGTTATTAGTGTTATCCTTTCATAATATACATACTTTGTTCATTGCATTCCTTTCCCTGCAAACCTAGGGTACATTTACATGTGGATGTCGACGTATCGCAATACGAATTCCCCACTGATGAACAGTTGTTGTTTTCAGTACATGCAACTGTAAAATAGGAGTAAAACCAAAAAAGATGACATTTGTGATCTCAAATAAGTGTCAATTATTCCGATGTCCAATAATATATTCAAACAAACGCGTTCAAACACTACTTGTAATGACTGAAAAACTAATATTCACTCACTTTGTTCTTCACACGTCGGTCCCTTTAAACCAATATTGCATTTACAGGTAGAGCTTGATGTATCACAATAACTCTCTGTTACGTCTGAACAATCGCTATTGAGAGAACATCGTACTAAAATGAAGAAATATATGTTTTCGTTAATGTCGAGTCCAATATAAACCCATTTCATAGATTGAAATTTACTACTAGTATAATGTTTCTAGTGATGACAAATATTGGACCAGAACATTTTGATAAATGGCGCACCAACTCAATGAAGTATTTCTTAAACCAATGATTCTTAAATTCAAGCATTTCGTTGTCGACACATTTACCAAGTTCGTTGGATGAAATGTATAACGGAAAACGTATAAAATTCTGTTCGAAAGTAGAAAAAGCTAGAGATTCAAACTTGGCGACAGTTGTTAATTTTTAAATTTCGATTCATTTGTTTATAGATTTTCTCGATCTTCTAGTAAAAGTATTATTGATATCCAAAAAATTATTCGTATAATGTTTTAGAATAACTTATTGTCTCATAAACCTAATATCTTTATCACATGTATTGACAAAACAAAGACTGTTAAGTCTTTAAAATCACTTCCTATTCAATATATAAATGTTCTTACTTTCCACTACATTTGTTTCCTGTCAGTCCTAATACACACTTGCATGTAGATGTTGATACATTGCAATAACTATTTGCCACACTGAACAATGACCGTCATCGTGCATACAACTGAAGTAAAATGTAAATACATTGAATTTGAGTATTATAAAAAATACTAATGACTTCCTCATAAACTTGGGTTTAAATCAATTGCAATTGTCATTAAAAGGCAAAGTCTTCAAGAGTCATACAATAATTTCATTACGTTACATTCGACTAACTATAAAACTGTATACGACGAAGGAAGCGGCTTACCCGTGGAAATATTTTGATTACACCCATTTCCGGTGTGTCTATTAAAACATGGGAGTGCTAACCCTTCTGGAGCATCCGCTTTAATTTAAACTTTCCTGGTAAAAATACACTTTTTTCAATTCATTTATCACTAATCAAAGTTTTTACTTTGTTTAGGAATTTTATTTGGATATGTAAGGGGAAGATTTGTTTTTGAATTCAATGTTCGATAATATTTTTACTTCTCTTAATGAAATACACTTACTATTGTTTTGGCATGTTTCTCCACTAAGACCTAGATGACATTTACATGTTGAATTGGCAACATCGCAATAACTCGCATTGACATTGGAACACTGGCTATCTTGACTGCAGAAAACTGCAATAAATGGAAGGTATTGTTTGAAATGTTCTCAAAATTTTGGCTGTCATCACCAAGTATTTTTATATTCTTTAATATAATAAATTATACGTCTAAGTGCAATAAACGTCAACTCATTACATTGTCATATGTTTTTTGGTTTGGATCAAGCATTACAAAGCTACATTATATAAAACAGTTTGAAATATCAAACAGCATAGAGAAAGGTCTCTGTCGATGAATGTGTTATTAGTGTTATAATTTCATAAATATACATACTTTGTTCATTGCATTCCTTTCCCTGCAAACCTAGGGTACATTTACATGTGGATGTCGACGTATCGCAATACGAATTCCCACTGATGAACAGTTGTTGTTTTCAGTACATGCAACTGTAAAATAGGAGTAAAACCAAAAAAGATGATATTTGTGATCTCAAATTAGTGTCAATTATTCCGATGTCCAATAATATATTCAAATAAACGCGTTCAAACACTACTTGTAATGACTTAAACACTAATATTCACTCACTTTGTTCTTCACACGTCGGTCCCTTTAAACCAATATTGCATTTACAGGTAGAGCTTGATGTATCACAATAACTCTCTGTTACGTCTGAACAATCGCTATTGAGAGAACATCGTACTAAAATGAAGAAATATATGTTTTCGTTAATGTCGAGTCCAATATAAACACCATTTACATTGATTGAAATTTACTACTAGTATAAGTGCTTCTAGTGATGACAAATATTGGACCAGAACATTTTGATAAATGGCGCACCAAATCAATGATTCGTATTTCTTAAACCAATGATTCTTAAATTCAAGCATTTCGCTACCGACATATATTACCAAGTTCATTGGATGAAATGTATTAACAGAAAACGTATAAACTTCTGTTCGAAATAGAAAAAGCTAGAGATTCAAACTTGGCTACGCGACAGTTGTTAATTTTTAAATTTCGATTCATTTGTTTATAGATTTTTTCGATCTTCTAGTAAGTATTATTGATATATCCCAAAAGAAATTATTTGTTTAATGTTTTAGAATAACTTATTTTCTCATAAACCTAATATTTTCATCAGATGTATTGAGATAAACAAAGACTGTTAAGGCTTTAAAATCAACTTCCAATTCAATATATAAATTTCTTACTTTGCTCACTACATTTGTTTCCTGTCAGTCCTAATACACACTTGCATGTAGATGTTGATGCATTGCAATAACTATTTGCCACATCTGAACAATGACCGTCATTCGTGCATACAACTGAAGTAAAATGTAAATACATTGAATTTTGAGTATTATAAAAAATAATAATGACTTCCTCATAAACTTGGGTTTAAATCAATTGCGATTGTCATTAAAAGGCAAAGTCTTCAAGAGTCATACAATAATTTTATTACGTTACATTCGACTAACTATAAAATTGTATACGACGAAGAAAGCGGCTAACCCGTGGAAATATTTGACGTTCCAATTTCATTTTGATTACACACACTTCCGGTGTGTCTATTAAAACATGGGAGTGCTAACCTTTCTGAAGCATCAGCTTTAATTTAAACTTTCCTGGTGAAAATACACTTTTTTCAATTCATTTATCACTAATCAAAGATTTTACTTTGTTTAGGAATTTTATTTGGATATGTAAGGGGAAGATTTGTTTTTGAATTCAATGTTTGAATAAATTTTTACTTCTCTTAATGAAATACACTTACTATTGTTTTGGCATGTTTCTCCACTAAGACCTAGATGACATTTACATGTTGAATTGGCAACATCGCAATAACTCGCATTGACATTGGAACACTGGCTATCTTGATTGCAGAAAACTGCAATAAATGGAAGGTATTCTTTGAAATGTTCTCAAAATTTTGGCTGTCATCACCAAGTATTTTTATATTCTTTAATATAATAAATTATACGTCTAAGTGCAATAAACGTCAACTCATTACATTGTCATATGATTTCGTTTGGATCAAGCATTACACAACTTTATTATATAAAACAGTTTGAAATATCAAACAGCATAGAGAAAGGTCTCTGTCGATGATGTGTTATTAGTGTTATCCTTTCATGAATATACATACTTTGTTCATTGCATTCCTTTCCCTGCAAACCTAGGGTACATTTACATGTGGATGTCGACGTATCGCAATACGAATTCCCCACTGATGAACAGTTGTTGTTTTCAGTACATGCAACTGTAAAATAGGAGTAAAACCAAAAAGATGACATTTGTAATCTCAAATTAGTGTCAATTATTCCGATGTCCAATAATTATTCAAACAAACGCGTTCAAACACTACTTGTAATGACTTAAAAACTAATATTCACTCACTTTGTTCTTCACACGTCGGTCCCTTTAAACCAATATTGCATTTACAGGTAGAGCTTGATGTATCACAATAACTCTCTGTTACGTCTGAACAATCGCTATTGAGAGAACATCGTACTAAAATGAAGAAATATGTTTTCGTTAATGTCGAGTCCAATATAAACACCATTTACATTGATTGAAATTTACTACTAGTATAAGTGCTTCTAGTGATGACAAATATTGGACCAGAACATTTTGATAAATGGCGCACCAACTCAATGAAGTATTTCTTAAACCAATGATTCTTAAATTCAAGCATTTCGCTACCGACAATATTACCAAGTTCATTGGATGAAATGTATTAACAGAAAACGTATAAACTTCTGTTCGAAAATAGAAAAAGCCAGAGATTCAAACTTGGCTACGCGACAGTTGTTAATTTTTAAATTTTGATTCATTTGTTTATAGATTTTTTCGATCTTGTAGTAAAGTATTATTGATATATCCCAAAAGAAATTATTTTTTAATGTTTTAGAATAACTTATTTTCTCATAAACCTAATATTTTTCATCAGATGTATTGAGATAAACAAAGACTGTTAAGGCTTTAAAATCAACTTCCAATTCAATATATAAATTTTCTTACTTTGCTCACTACATTTGTTTCCTGTCAGTCCTAATACACACTTGCATGTAGATGTTGATGCATTGCAATAACTATTTGCCACATCTGAACAATGACCGTCATTCGTGCATACAACTGAAGTAAAATGTAAATACATTGAATTTTGAGTATTATAAAAAATAATAATGACTTCCTCATAAACTTGGGTTTAAATCAATTGCGATGTCATTAAAAGGCAAAGTCTTCAAGAGTCATACAATAATTTTATTACGTTACATTCGACTAACTATAAAATTGTATACGACGAAGAAAGCGGCTAACCCGTGGAAATATTTGACGTTCCAATTTCAATTTTGATTACACACACTTCCGGTGTGTCTATTAAAACATGGGAGTGCTAACCTTTCTGAAGCATCAGCTTTAATTTAAACTTTCCTGGTGAAAATACACTTTTTTCAATTCATTTATCACTAATCAAAGATTTTACTTTGTTTAGGAATTTTATTTGGATATGTAAGGGGAAGATTTGTTTTTGAATTCAATGTTTGAATAAATATTTACTTCTCTTAATGAAATACACTTACTATTGTTTTGGCATGTTTCTCCACTAAGACCTAGATGACATTTACATGTTGAATTGGCAACATCGCAATAACTCGCATTGACATTGGAACACTGGCTATCTTGATTGCAGAAAACTGCAATAAATGGAAGGTATTCTTTGAAATGTTCTCAAAATTTTGGCTGTCATCACCAAGTATTTTTATATTCTTTAATATAATAAATTATACGTCTAAGTGCAATAAACGTCAACTCATTACATTGTCATATGATTTCGTTTGGATCAAGCATTACACAACTTTATTATATAAAACAGTTTGAAATATCAAACAGCATAGAGAAAGGTCTCTGTCGATGAATGTGTTATTAGTGTTATCCTTTCATAAATATACATACTTTGTTCATTGCATTCCTTTCCCTGCAAACCTAGGGTACATTTACATGTGGATGTCGACGTATCGCAATACGAATTCCCCACTGATGAACAGTTGTTGTTTTCAGTACATGCAACTGTAAAATAGGAGTAAAACCAAAAAAGATGATATTTGTGATCTCAAATTAGTGTCAATTATTCCGATGTCCAATAATATATTCAAACAAACGCGTTCAAACACTACTTGTAATGACTTAAAAACTAATATTCACTCACTTTGTTCTTCACACGTCGGTCCCTTTAAACCAATATTGCATTTACAGGTAGAGCTTGATGTATCACAATAACTCTCTGTTACGTCTGAACAATCGCTATTGAGAGAACATCGTACTAAAATGAAGAAATATATGTTTTCGTTAATGTCGAGTCCAATATAAACACCATTTACATTGATTGAAATTTACTACTAGTATAAGTGCTTCTAGTGATGACAAATATTGGACCAGAACATTTTGATAAATGGCGCACCAAATCAATGATTCGTATTTTTTAAACCAATGATTCTTAAATTCAAGCATTTCGCTGAAATGTATTATCGGAAAACGTATAAACTTCTGTTCGAAAGTAGAAAAAGCTAGAGATTCAAACTTGGCTACGCGACAGTTGTTATTTTTAAATTTCGATTTATTTGTTTATAGATTTTTTCGATCTTCTAGTAAAGTATTATTGATATATCCCAAAAGAAATTATTTGTTTAATGTTTTAGAATAACTTATTTTCTCATAAACCTAATATTTTTCATCAGATGTATTGAGATAAACAAAGACTGTTAAGGCTTTAAAATCAACTTCCAATTCAATATATAAATGTTCTTACTTTGCTCACTACATTTGTTTCCTGTCAGTCCTAATACACACTTGCATGTAGATGTTGATGCATTGCAATAACTATTTGCCACATCTGAACAATGACCGTCATTCGTGCATACAACTGAAGTAAAATGTAAATACATTAAATTTTGAGTATTATAAAAAATAATAATGACTTCCTCATAAACTTGGGTTTAAATCAATTGCGATTGTCATTAAAAGGCAAAGTCTTCAAGAGTCATACAATAATTTTATTACGTTACATTCGACTAACTATAAAATTGTATACGACGAAGGAAGCGGCTACCCGTGGAAATATTTGACGTTTCAATTTCATTTTTGATTACACACACTTCCGGTGTGTCTATTAAAACATGGGAGTGCTAACCTTTCTGAAGCATCAGCTTTAATTTAAACTTTCCTGGTGAAAATACACTTTTTTCAATTCATTTATCACTAATCAAAGATTTTACTTTGTTAGGAATTTTATTTGGATATGTAAGGGAAGATTTGTTTTTGAATTCAATGTTTGAATAAATATATTTACTTCTCTTAATGAAATACACTTACTATTGTTTTGGCATGTTTCTCCACTAAGACCTAGATGACATTTACATGTTGAATTGGCAACATCGCAATAACTCGCATTGACATTGGAACACTGGCTATCTTGATGCAGAAAACTGCAATAAATGGAAGGTATTCTTTGAAATGTTCTCAAAATTTTGGCTGTCATCACCAAGTATTTTTATATTCTTTAATATAATAAATTATACGTCTAAGTGCAATAAACGTCAACTCATTACATTGTCATATGATTTCGTTTGGATCAAGCATTACAACTTTATTATATAAAACAGTTTGAAATATCAAACAACATAGAGAAAGGTCTCTGTCGATGAATGTGTTATTAGTGTTATCATTTCATGAATATACATACTTTGTTCATTGCATTCCTTTCCCTGCAAACCTAGGGTACATTTACATGTGGATGTCGACGTATCGCAATACGAATTCCCTACTGATGAACAGTTGTTGTTTTCAGTACATGCAACTGTAAAATAGGAGTAAAACCAAAAAAGATGATATTTGTAATCTCAAATTAGTGTCAATTATTCCGATGTCCAATAATATTTCAAACAAACGCGTTCAAACACTACTTGTAATGACTTAAAAACTAATATTCACTCACTTTGTTCTTCACACGTCGGTCCCTTTAAACCAATATTGCATTTACAGGTAGAGCTTGATGTATCACAATAACTCTCTGTTACGTCTGAACAATCGCTATTGAGAGAACATCGTACTAAAATGAAGAAATATATGTTTTCGTTAATGTCGAGTCCAATATAAACACCATTTACATTGATTGAAATTTACTACTAGTATAAGTGCTTCTAGTGATGACAAATATTGGACCAGAACATTTTGATAAATGGCGCACCAAATCAATGAAGTATTTCTTAAACCAATGATTCTTAAATTCAAGCATTTCGCTACCGACATATATTACCAAGTTCATTGGATGAAATGTATTAACAGAAAACGTATAAACTTCTGTTCGAAAATAGAAAAAGCTAGAGATTCAAACTTGGCTACGCGACAGTTGTTAATTTTTAAATTTTGATTCATTTGTTTATAGATTTTTTCGATCTTGTAGTAAAGTATTATTGATATATCCCAAAAGAAATTATTTGTTTAATGTTTTAGAATAACTTATTTTCTCATAAACCTAATATTTTTCATCAGATGTATTGAGATAAACAAAGACTGTTAAGGCTTTAAAATCAACTTCCAATTCAATATATAAATTTTCTTACTTTGCTCACTACATTTGTTTCCTGTCAGTCCTAATACACACTTGCATGTAGATGTTGATGCATTGCAATAACTATTTGCCACATCTGAACAATGACCGTCATTCGTGCATACAACTGAAGTAAAATGTAAATACATTGAATTTTGAGTATTATAAAAAATAATAATGACTTCCTCATAAACTTGGGTTTAAATCAATTGCGATTGTCATTAAAAGGCAAAGTCTTCAAGAGTCATACAATAATTTTATTACGTTACATTCGACTAACTATAAAATTGTATACGACGAAGAAAGCGGCTAACCCGTGGAAATATTTGACGTTCCAATTTCAATTTTGATTACACACACTTCCGGTGTGTCTATTAAAACATGGGAGTGCTAACCTTTCTGAAGCATCAGCTTTAATTTAAACTTTCCTGGTGAAAATACACTTTTTTCAATTCATTTATCACTAATCAAAGATTTTACTTTGTTTAGGAATTTTATTTGGATATGTAAGGGGAAGATTTGTTTTTGAATTCAATGTTTGAATAAATATATTTACTTCTCTTAATGAAATACACTTACTATTGTTTTGGCATGTTTCTCCACTAAGACCTAGATGACATTTACATGTTGAATTGGCAACATCGCAATAACTCGCATTGACATTGGAACACTGGCTATCTTGATTGCAGAAAACTGCAATAAATGGAAGGTATTCTTTGAAATGTTCTCAAAATTTTGGCTGTCATCACCAAGTATTTTTATATTCTTTAATATAATAAATTATACGTCTAAGTGCAATAAACGTCAACTCATTACATTGTCATATGATTTCGTTTGGATCAAGCATTACACAACTTTATTATAAACAGTTTGAAATATCAAACAGCATAGAGAAAGGTCTCTGTCGATGAATGTGTTTTAGTGTTATCCTTTCATAAATATACATACTTTGTTCATTGCATTCCTTTCCCTGCAAACCTAGGGTACATTTACATGTGGATGTCGACGTATCGCAATACGAATTCCCCACTGATGAACAGTTGTTGTTTTCAGTACATGCAACTGTAAAATAGGAGTAAAACCAAAAAAGATGATATTTGTGATCTCAAATTAGTGTCAATTATTCCGATGTCCAATAATATATTCAAACAAACGCGTTCAAACACTACTTGTAATGACTTAAAAACTAATATTCACTCACTTTGTTCTTCACACGTCGGTCCCTTTAAACCAATATTGCATTTACAGGTAGAGCTTGATGTATCACAATAACTCTCTGTTACGTCTGAACAATCGCTATTGAGAGAACATCGTACTAAAATGAAGAAATATATGTTTTCGTTAATGTCGAGTCCAATATAAACACCATTTACATTGATTGAAATTTACTAGTATAAGTGCTTCTAGTGATGACAAATATTGTACCAGAACATTTTGATAAATGGCGCACCAAATCAATGATTCGTATTTTTTAAACCAATGATTCTTAAATTCAAGCATTTCGCTGAAATGTATTATCGGAAAACGTATAAACTTCTGTTCGAAAGTAGAAAAAGCTAGAGATTCAAACTTGGCTACGCGACAGTTGTTATTTTTAAATTTCGATTCATTTGTTTATAGATTTTTTCGATCTTCTAGTAAAGTATTATTGATATATCCCAAAAGAAATTATTTGTTTAATGTTTTAGAATAACTTATTTTCTCATAAACCTAATATTTTTCATCAGATGTATTGAGATAAACAAAGACTGTTAAGGCTTTAAAATCAACTTCCAATTCAATATATAAATTTCTTACTTTGCTCACTACATTTGTTTCCTGTCAGTCCTAATACACACTTGCATGTAGATGTTGATGCATTGCAATAACTATTTGCCACATCTGAACAATGACCGTCATTCGTGCATACAACTGAAGTAAAATGTAAATACATTAAATTTTGAGTATTATAAAAAATAATAATGACTTCCTCATAAACTTGGGTTTAAATCAATTGCGATTGTCATTAAAAGGCAAAGTCTTCAAGAGTCATACAATAATTTTATTACGTTACATTCGACTAACTATAAAATTGTATACGACGAAGGAAGCGGCTAACCCGTGGAAATATTTGACGTTTCAATTTCAATTTTGATTACACACACTTCCGGTGTGTCTATTAAAACATGGGAGTGCTAACCTTTCTGAAGCATCAGCTTTAATTTAAACTTTCCTGGTGAAAATACACTTTTTTCAATTCATTTATCACTAATCAAAGATTTTACTTTGTTTAGGAATTTTATTTGGATATGTAAGGGGAAGATTTGTTTTTGAATTCAATGTTTGAATAAATATATTTACTTCTCTTAATGAAATACACTTACTATTGTTTTGGCATGTTTCTCCACTAAGACCTAGATGACATTTACATGTTGAATTGGCAACATCGCAATAACTCGCATTGACATTGGAACACTGGCTATCTTGATTGCAGAAAACTGCAATAAATGGAAGGTATTCTTTGAAATGTTCTCAAAATTTTGGCTGTCATCACCAAGTATTTTTATATTCTTTAATATAATAAATTATACGTCTAAGTGCAATAAACGTCAACTCATTACATTGTCATATGATTTCGTTTGGATCAAGCATTACACAACTTTATTATATAAAACAGTTTGAAATATCAAACAACATAGAGAAAGGTCTCTGTCGATGAATGTGTTATTAGTGTTATCATTTCATGAATATACATACTTTGTTCATTGCATTCCTTTCCCTGCAAACCTAGGGTACATTTACATGTGGATGTCGACGTATCGCAATACGAATTCCCTACTGATGAACAGTTGTTGTTTTCAGTACATGCAACTGTAAAATAGGAGTAAAACCAAAAAAGATGATATTTGTAATCTCAAATTAGTGTCAATTATTCCGATGTCCAATAATATATTCAAACAAACGCGTTCAAACACTACTTGTAATGACTTAAAAACTAATATTCACTCACTTTGTTCTTCACACGTCGGCCCTTTAAACCAATATTGCATTTACAGGTAGAGCTTGATGTATCACAATAACTCTCTGTTACGTCTGAACAATCGCTATTGAGAGAACATCGTACTAAAATGAAGAAATATATGTTTTCGTTAATGTCGAGTCCAATATAAACACCATTTACATTGATTGAAATTTACTACTAGTATAAGTGCTTCTAGTGATGACAAATATTGGACCAGAACATTTTGATAAATGGCGCACCAAATCAATGAAGTATTTCTTAAACCAATGATTCTTAAATTCAAGCTTTTCGCTGCCGACACATTTTACCAAGTTCGTTGGATAAAATGTATTAACGGAAAACGTATAAACTTCTGTTCGAAAGTAGAAAAAGCTAGAGATTCAAACTTGGCTACGCGACAGTTGTTAATTTTTAAATTTCGATTCATTTGTTTATAGATTTTCTCGATCTTCTAGTAAAAGTATTATTGATATATTCCAAAAGAAATATTCGTTTAATGTTTTAGAATAACTTATTTTCTCATAAACCTAATATTTTTCATCAGATGTATTGAGATAAACAAAGACTGTTAAGGCTTTAAAATCAACTTCCAATTCAATATATAAATTTTCTTACTTTGCTCACTACATTTGTTTCCTGTCAGTCCTAATACACACTTGCATGTAGATGTGATGCATTGCAATAACTATTTGCCACATCTGAACAATGACCGTCATTCGTGCATACAACTGAAGTAAAATGTAAATACATTGAATTTTGAGTATTATAAAAAATAATAATGACTTCCTCATAAACTTGGGTTTAAATCAATTGCAATTGTCATTAAAAGGCAAAGTCTTCAAGAGTCATACAATAATATTATTACGTTACATTCGACTAACTATAAAACTGTGTACGACGAAGGAAGCGGCTTACCCGTGGAAATATTTGACGTTCCAATTTCATTTTTGATTACACACATTTCCGGTGTGTCTATTAAAACATGGGAGTGCTAACCTTTCTGGAGCATCAGCTTTAATTTAAACTTTCCTGGTGAAAATACACTTTTTTCAATTCATTTATCACTAATCAAAGTTTTCACTTTGTTTAGGAATTTTATTTGGATATGTAAGGGGAAGATTTGTTTTTGAATTCAATGTTTGAATAAATATTTTTACTTCTCTTAATGAAATACACTTACTATTGTTTTGGCATGTTTCTCCACTAAGACCTAGATGACATTTACATGTTGAATTGGCAACATCGCAATAACTCGCATTGACATTGGAACACTGGCTATCTTGACTGCAGAAAACTGCAATAAATGGAAGGTATTCTTTGAAATGTTCTCAAAATTTCGGCTGTCATCACCAAGTATTTTTATATTCTTTAATATAATAAATTATACGTCTAAGTGCAATAAACGTCAACTCATTACATTGTCATATGTTTTCGTTTGGATCAAGCATTACAAAGCTACATTATATAAAACAGTTTGAAATATCAAACAACATAGAGAAAGGTCTCTGTCGCCAAGATGGCTTGCTGGCTATCACATAAAAGATGGAAATGCGTATTTACATTATATACAAATTTATTTACATCATTATACACAATAGTATATACAAGTCTGACACTACATGCACTTCTGTCTAGTGCAAAACTGTTCAATATGGATATTACTGTCCACTACTGACCACTATTGTTCACTACTGTCCACTATTGTTCACTACTGTCCACTACTGTTCATAACTGACCACTAATGTCTGTTACACAGATATACATAACTGCCACAAATGGCTACCATATTGGTCCATACATAAATGGTACGTAAAAGGTCCTAGCAAATGGTCCAAGCTTCAATGGTACATAAAAGGATCTACAAAAATATAACCGCCAAAATTTGCAGTTTGCAAAAGAAATTGGTACTACAAAAACTCACACATAATAATGCTGTTATATGAAATAACTTGTGTTCCAAACAGAAATAATAATGCTAGTCAGAGTTATATTATTACATAATTACATTATTACCCAATTACATAATATAATTTTAATTACATTTCAAATTCAATTTAATAAAAGAAACAGGTAAAATCTAAAATGCTTTTCAAAACTTGAATATTCAGGAACATAGTCATGCTTGCAAATAGCCATTAATGTGTACTTACCTCAGAAGTCCACTCCCCTGCACACAGCACAACATGCACTTATGCAATATATATACTGAACAATACACTTCAATACAAATACACAATACAAATCATCTAAACAAATAGTGTTTGCAAAAAAACACATGTACACTGTCAGTGTCCCAAACCAGAACTGACCACATGGCCTACAGGTATACTCTACCTGTCTGTATACAGGTATTACTACTAATTATCAGGGGTGTGATGTGTATTACTACAACACAAAGGGGTACACAATGGGCTACTTGCTAACTGACCACAACACACCTGAAACCAACATAATAGCTATATACACAATTCCACCTGACTTTTTTTTTTAATTATTTTTTTTTTAAATATAAAATAAAACCTTGGATATTTACATTAAATGTGACAATACCTTCCCCGTTGGAAAAGTATGTAATACTTGCAAATCACATTTAATGGAAACAAACTTTACAACTAAGCAAGAACTATAAGTGAAATATAAAGAACTGTACAACTATAACCTGCTTAAACAATCTGCCCCAACATTGTCTCTGCCCTTGATAGAGACAATTCGAAATCTATAAGGTTGTAGACTTAAAGACCACCTGACAAGTCTTGGATTAGATACATTCGACCTATTTAAATAAACTAAAGGCTGAGGATCCGTTTCTAGCAAAAATTCTTTCCCATATAGGTATCTACTAAATTTTTGAACTGCCCAAACTATTGCTAGACATTCTTTTTCTATTGTAGAATAATTAACCTCAGCAGGTTTAAGTTTCATGCTGGCATAAGCTACTGGTGACCTTTGACCTTGAGCTTCTTGAATCAAAATTGCCCCCAATCCTATGTGAGAAGCATCGGTTTGCAAAATAAATGGCTTTGACATGTCAGGCAATTTCAGTATAGGTGAACTAGTTAACGCCTTCTTAAGATTTTGATAGGCATATTCTTGAGCTGTCTCCCAAGAAATCTTATTTGCCATTCCCTTTTTAGTTAGGTCACTTAAAGGTGCAGCAAC
The DNA here is from genome assembly GCA_021292105.1 of Anadara kagoshimensis. Taxonomy (NCBI): domain Eukaryota; kingdom Metazoa; phylum Mollusca; class Bivalvia; order Arcoida; family Arcidae; genus Anadara; species Anadara kagoshimensis. The sequence goes on along the minus strand of CM037867.1, from coordinate 922,309 downwards.
ATGGGAAAAATTGGGCACAAATTTTCGATAAAACCCAACCAAACCAAGGAATGACCTAACTTTTTTCTTGGTTGTAGGCCTAGGGGCTTCCTCTATAGCTTTAACTTTATCTGGGTGTGGTCTGAGTTGGTTTGTACCCACACAGTGACCCAAGCACTCTAAAGAAGAATAAAATAATGCACACTTACTTGGTTTAACTGTTAGCTTTGCCGTTCTCAGGCGTAAAAACAATTCTAACAGTACTGCCATATGCTGTTCAAAAGTGACTGTATAGATAATAATATCGTCTATGAAATTGTCTATACTTTTCATACCATGTAACAATTTCCTCATCAGTCTAGTAAATGTAGCCCCAGCAGTGATTAAACCAAACGGCATAACTAGGAAGTTAAACAAACCTTTAGGTGTCTGAAAAGCTGTCTTAGGCTTTGCTGATTCTTCCAATGGAACCTGCCAGTAACCTTTAGACATATCTAACCGTGAAAAATAAAAATTACCTGACATTTTGGAGAACATCTCCTCAGCATTTGGCATAGGCTCCGATCAAATAAGCTAATGCTATTCAACGGTATAAAGTTAATACAAAACCTGTATGTTCCGTCTTTTTTTTTTCACCAGCACAACATTTGAACTGTACGGACTATCAGACGGCTCTATAATACCTAGCTTTAACATCTTATCTACTTCTTCATTTACCACATCTATCATGGCATAGGGAATCTGATTATGTTTAGCTTTAATAGGTCTATCTGTTGTAGTTTTAAATCATGTTTAAGTAAATTAGTCTTACCTGGTAAATCTGTTAAAACATTTTTGTTGTCTATTAGCATTTCTCTTACCTGTTTGAGTTGTTCTAAAGTTAACTCTGGATTAACATCCACGTCATCAGGTCCCTCTACTGATTTGTCTGAAGGTAATTCATGAATTATACCATCATCCTCTGTGACATCATTATTGTTAATAACTACTGCCGATACTAACATTGCTGTCGTGTCTGATGCATCATGTGTAATGTGGCTACTCTCTGTTCTTTCTATATATCTCTTGAGCATATTGGCATGGAATGTTCTTACTTTCCCATCCATATCTATTCTATAATCCACCTTGTTAAATTTCTCTACTATTGTATATGGACCTTTCCACTGTAACAGTAACTTGTTACTATCTGATGATAACAAAACAAAACCTTATCTCCTACTTTCATGTTTCTGTCTCTAGCACCTTTGTTGTAGTATTTCTTGTGTCTCCTAGTTGCTTTCTCCAGATTTTCCCGTGCTAATTCACATGTTGTTTCTAGCTTTTCTCTTAAATCTATTACATACTGATATGTTGACTTAACTTGACTGTCATCAATCTCTTGTGTCCATAACTCTTTCAAGATGGTCATAGGACCTCTAACACTTCGACCATACACAAGTTCAAAAGGAGAAAATCCTAGACTTTCTTGTGGTACCTCTCTGTACGCAAATAATACTGCATTCAAGTATTTGTCCCAATCTTTCGATTTTTCCGTGCATAACCTTTTCAACATTGCTTCAATGTACCGTTGAATCTCTCAATTAAACCATTACACATCGGATGGTAAGGCGTTGTAGTTAACTGTTTCATAGATATAAGTCTACTTACCTCCGACATTAAAGTAGATGTGAATTGTGAACCCATGTCCGTTAACATTTCTTGGGAACACCCACACGACAAAATATGTCAACTAATGCTTCAGCCACTCTTTCTGCTTCAATACCTTTTAAAGCTATAGCCTCGGGATACCTTGTAGCATAATCCATTAATGTTAAAATGTAACGATTACCTCGATCCGTAGCAGGTTTAATCGGACCAACAATATCAACTACTACTCGCCTAAACGGCTCTTCAATAAGTGGCATATCTCCTAATGGAACTTTACATAATCTACCCTTAGACAGAGTCCTCTGGCAAATGTCACACGATTGACAAAACCGTTTTGTATCTGCCTGCACTCCTGGCCAGTAAAATTCTGACAGAACTCGACAAACTGTGCGACGTATACCCATGTGACCAGACATAATTGATTCATGTGCTAATCTCATAACTGCTTCTCGATATTGCAATGGCACCACCAACTGATGAAAAACCTTGTTATCACCACCCTGGTGCGATATATACTCTCTATATATGAGCCCATTCTTCATAAACCATCTAACTGTACACTTACCAGATTTAATTTGGCTCTCTTTAAGAGCATGATCTCTAATTGTATTAAGTGTTCTGTCTACTTCCTGTGCTTTCTTAATGTCACTTGGACTTATCTCGTCCTTCACTATATCTGGTACCTTCATTTTCTGATATTTACCTTTAGCTTTGACTTGCTGTCGAGTTTCAACTGCGCATATTGGTTTCCATGACGGGTCAGGCTTACCTGGTTCTCTTACTGTGTCAACATTTCCTATAATTAGGTCATAAACTGGTGCTTCCATACACCACGCATCAAAGTGACCTTGTAGATAAGGTGTGTCAATAAATATACTTGCTATTGGTGCCTTAATTGATGTGCCATCAGCTAGGATGCATGACTGAAATTTACCTGGTTTCAATTGGTCATCAGTCACATAACTTTTCCTTATAACAATACCACTACACCCGGTATCTCTCAATACTGTCACTGCTTTACCATTAACATAACCAGCAGAAATAGGCATGTTGATATTTCGTATATCTTGACATGCTGATGTGAGTGTTGTAGTATTGTCGATTATTGTTGTGCTAGATATGGTGTCACTAGTTAATATGCATGCACCACACGTACCTGGTTTAAATTCTTGTGGACTAGAATCTTCAATTTCCGCAGCACCTGAGCTTGACTGACTTACCGGTGTTGTTTGCGAAAGCAAACTATTCACTTTACCAAATCTAGGGTTACATTCAGATGCAATGTGACCGATTTTGTTACATTTATAGCATCTACGCTCTGACTTTGGTATAAATGTGTTTGTGCGTCGCTCTTGACCTTTATCTTGCGTACTTACCCCAGGTTTAGGTCTTGGGTTAGTTGTTGAATTGCGTGACATTTGTTGACTTACTGATAAACTACCTTTAGATGTCAGGTTTGTTGAACTTGTAAACCTTGCTTCTCTGTACTGATCAGCTAGACCAGCCATTTCACCGAGATTTTTTGGTGTTCTTTGCTTTAGAAATAAGCTTAGTTTCTTGAACACACATGAATGAACTGATCTCTTAACATCAGATCACACAGTGCGACAAAAGTACCTTCAATTTTTGACATCTCGAGCCATTTAAGAAAATAACTCTCCAATCTGACGCTAAACTGAACAAAGGTTTCTCCAGATTCTGGCCTACATGCTCTAAATTTCCGTTTAAAACCATCTTCCGTTAAATCATACCTTTTAAGTAATGCTGTTTTTAAGGCATCATAATCTAAAGCTTGTTCTGAGGGCAATAAAGCATAAACATCTAAAGCCTTACCTTTCAAAAGAGCACTGAGATGGGTTGCCCACACACTTTTGTCCCATTTTTGAGCTTCTGAATACCGCTCAAAGCGCCTTAAATAGCTATCCATCTCATCTTTTCCATCATCAAATGCTGGAATTTTAGGACCCCGGGGCTTGAATGTAGAGTCATGTGATTCTATAACCTCACCCTTAATTTTAAGAGCTGCTTGTTTTTCTAATAACTCAAGCTTATGAGCATGTTCAATCTCTTTTAACTTTAACTCTTGAGCCTGTTTCTCTCGTTCTAATTCAGCTGACTCTAAAGCAAATTTATGATCTCGCTCATCCTTTTCTTTCCCTAGCAGCAGCCCTTTCATCTCTTAGACTGACTTGCTGCTCTCTAATAAATCTCTCAATCTTGACCTTCATACCCTAACTTTGTACCATACTCTCTTAACTGTTCTAAAATATCCATACTGGTTCCAAAAACAATAAAACCAAACAATACACTGCCAATAAACACCAATAAACCAATCACACGAATAACTATATCCTTAATAAATATATGTATGTTCATACTCACAATTACCATTGTGTGCTAACAGGATGGAGTGACCAGTGGAGGGAAAGTACACAAAAATGGCCATGTATATTATGACTTCTGGGTCCAATTATCAAATTTTGTCACCACATTTCCTGAAAAGAAAAACATGCAAATACAACATATAATGAATACATAACAAAATTACAATAATTTTTTTTGTTTTTTTTTTTGGTTTTTTTTTTTTAGAAAAGATTTAAATAATAATTTCACACACTTAACTAATATAAGTTTAGAAAATTTTACATTTGTTCTCTGTAAAATGTCTTATTAATGCTGTACAATTACAGTCAATAATTCACAGATACACAAATCCATTCAAATGTCATTTCCACTAAAATTTAATTTCAAATGTTCATTGTCTTTAATTACAGGAATTCTAATCCACTTCTGACACCAATGTCGCCAAGATGGCTTGCTGGCTATCACATAAAAGATGGAAATGCGTATTTACATTATATACAAATTTATTTACATCATTATACACAATAGTATATACAAGTCTGACACTACATGCACTTCTGTCTAGTGCAAAACTGTTCATATGGATATTACTGTCCACTACTGACCACTATTGTTCACTACTGTCCACTATTGTTTCACTACTGTCCACTACTGTTCATAACTGACCACTAATGTCTGTTACACAGATATACATAACTGCCACAATGGCTACCATATTGGTCCATACTTAAATGGTAAGTAAAAGGTCCTAGCAAATGGTCCAAGCTTCATGGTACATAAAAGGACCTACAAAAATATAACCGCCAAAATTTGCAGTTTGCAAAAGAAATTGGTACTACAAAAACTCACACATAATGCTGTTATATGAAATAACTTGTGTTCCAAACAAAATAATAATGCTAGTCAGAGTTACATTATTACATAATTACATTATTACCCAATTACATAATATAATTTTAATTACATTTCAAATTCAATTTATAAAAGAAACAGGTAAATCTAAAATGCTTTTCAAAACTTGAATATTCAGGAACATAGTCATGCTTGCAAATAGCCATTAATGTTTACTTACCTCAGAAGTCCACTCCCCTGCACACAGCACAACATGCACTTATGCAATATATATACTGAACAATACACTTCTATACAAATACACAATACAAATCATCTAAACAAAATAGTGTTTGCAAAAAACACATGTACACTGTCAGTGTCCCAAACCAGAACTGACCACATGGCCTACAGGTATACTCTACCGTCTGTATACAGGTATTACTACTATTATCAGGGGTGATGTGTATTACTACAACAACAAAAGGGGTACACAATGGGCTACTTGCTAACTGACCACAACACTACCTGAAACCAACATAATAGCTATATACACAATTCCACCTGACTTTTTTTTTTAATTATTTTTTTTTTAATATAAAATAAAACCTTGGATATTTACATTAAATGTGACAGTCTCTATTCCGATGTCCAATAATATATTCAAACAAACGCGTTCAACACTACTTGTAATGACTGAAAAACTAATATTCACTCACTTTGTTCTTCACACGTCGGTCCCTTTAAACCAATATTGCATTTACAGGTAGAGCTTGATGTATCACAATAACTCTCTGTTACGTCTGAACAATCGCTATTGAGAGAACATCGTACTAAAATGAAGAAATATATGTTTTCGTTAATGTCGAGTCCAATATAAACACCATTTACATTGATTGAAATTTACTACTAGTATAAGTGCTTCTAGTGATGACAAATATTGGACCAGAACATTTTGATAAATGGCGCACCAAATCAATGAAGTATTTCTTAAACCAATGATTCTTAATTCAAGCATTTCGCTGCCGACACATTTTAACCAAGTTCGTTGGATAAAATGTATTAACGGAAAACGTATAAACTTCTGTTCGAAAGTAGAAAAAGCTAGAGATTCAAACTTGGCTACGCGACAGTTGTTAATTTTTAAATTTCGATTCATTTGTTTATAGATTTTCTCGATCTTCTAGTAAAAGTATTATTGATATATTCCAAAGAAATTATTCGTTTAATGTTTTAGAATAACTTATTTTCCTAAACCTAATATTTTTCATCAGATGTATTGAGATAAACAAAGACTGTTAAGGCTTTAAAATCAACTTCCAATTCAATATATAAATTTTCTTACTTTCCTCACTACATTTGTTTCCTGTCAGTCCTAATACACACTTGCATGTAGATGTTGATGCATTGCAATAACTATTTGCCACATCTGAACAATGACCGTCATTCGTGCATACAACTGAAGTAAAATGTAAATACATTGAATTTTGAGTATTATAAAAAATAATAATGACTTCCTCATAAACTTGGGTTTAAATCAATTGCAATTGTCATTAAAAGGCAAAGTCTTCAAGAATCATACAATAATATTATTACGTTACATTCGACTAACTATAAAACTGTGTACGACGAAGGAAGCGGCTTACCCGTGGAAATATTTGACGTTCCAATTTCATTTTTGATTACACACATTTCCGGTGTGTCTATTAAAACATGGGAGTGCTAACCTTTCTGGAGCATCAGCTTTAATTTAAACTTTCCTGGTGAAATACACTTTTTTCAATTCATTTATCACTAATCAAAGTTTTTACTTTGTTTAGGAATTTTATTTGGATATGTAAGGGGAAGATTTTGTTTTTGAATTCAATGTTTGAATAAATATTTTTACTTCTCTTAATGAATACACTTACTATTGTTTTGGCATGTTTCTCCACTAAGACCTAGATGACATTTACATGTTGAATTGGCAACATCGCAATAACTCGCATTGACATTGGAACACTGGCTATCTTGACTGCAGAAAACTGCAATAAATGGAAGGTATTGTTTGAAATGTTCTCAAAATTTCGGCTGTCATCACCAAGTATTTTTATATTCTTTAATATAATAAATTATACGTCTAAGTGCAATAAACGTCAACTCATTACATTGTCATATGTTTCGTTTGGATCAAGCATTACAAAGCTACATTATATAAAACAGTTTGAAATATCAAACAACATAGAGAAAGGTCTCTGTCGATGATGTGTTATTAGTGTTATCCTTTCATGAATATACATACTTTGTTCATTGCATTCCTTTCCCTGCAAACCTAGGGTACATTTACATGTGGATGTCGACGTATCGCAATACGAATTCCCCACTGATGAACAGTTGTTGTTTTCAGTACATGCAACTGTAAATAGGAGTAAAACCAAAAAGATGATATTTGTGATCTCAAATTAGTGTCAATTATTCCGATGTCCAATAATATATTCAAACAAACGCGTTCAAACACTACTTGTAATGACTTAAAAACTAATATTCACTCACTTTGTTCTTCACACGTCGGTCCCTTTAAACCAATATTGCATTTACAGGTAGAGCTTGATGTATCACAATAACTCTCTGTTACGTCTGAACAATCGCTATTGAGAGAACATCGTACTAAAATGAAGAAATATATGTTTTCGTTAATGTCGAGTCCAATATAAACACCATTTACATTGATTGAAATTTACTACTAGTATAAGTGCTTCTAGTGATGACAAATATTGGACCAGAACATTTTGATAAATGGCGCACCAAATCAATGAAGTATTTCTTAAACCAATGATTCTTAAATTCAAGCATTTCGCTGACGACAACATTTTACCAAGTTCGTTGGATAAAATGTATTAACGGAAAACGTATAAACTTCTGTTCGAAAGTAGAAAAAGCTAGAGATTCAAACTTGGCTACGCGACAGTTGTTAATTTTTAAATTTCGATTCATTTGTTTATAGATTTTTTCGATCTTCTAGTAAAAGTATTATTGATATATTCCAAAAGAAATTATTCGTTTAATGTTTTAGAATAACTTATTTTCTCATAACCTAATATTTTTCATCAGATGTATTGAGATAAACAAAGACTGTTAAGGCTTTAAAATCAACTTCCAATTCAATATATAAATTTTCTTACTTTGCTCACTACATTTGTTTCCTGTCAGTCCTAATACACACTTGCATGTAGATGTTGATGCATTGCAATAACTATTTGCCACATCTGAACAATGACCGTCATTCGTGCATACAACTGTAGTAAAATGTAAATACATTGAATTTTGAGTATTATAAAAAATAATAATGACTTCCTCATAAACTTGGGTTTAAATCAATTGCAATTGTCATTAAAAGGCAAAGTCTTCAAGAATCATACAATAATATTATTACGTTACATTCGACTAACTATAAAACTGTGTACGACGAAGGAAGCGGCTTACCCGTGGAAATATTTGACGTTCCAATTTCATTTTTGATTACACACATTTCCGGTGTGTCTATTAAAACATGGGAGTGCTAACCTTTCTGGAGCATCAGCTTTAATTTAAACTTTCCTGGTGAAAATACACTTTTTTCAATTCATTTATCACTAATCAAAGTTTTTACTTTGTTTAGGAATTTTATTTGGATATGTAAGGGGAAGATTTGTTTTTGAATTCAATGTTTGAATAAATATTTTTACTTCTCTTAATGAAATACACTTACTATTGTTTTGGCATGTTTCTCCACTAAGACCTAGATGACATTTACATGTTGAATTGGCAACATCGCAATAACTCGCATTGACATTGGAACACTGGCTATCTTGACTGCAGAAAACTGCAATAAATGGAAGGTATTGTTTGAAATGTTCTCAAAATTTCGGCTGTCATCACCAAGTATTTTTATATTCTTTAATATAATAAATTATACGTCTAAGTGCAATAAACGTCAACTCATTACATTGTCATATGTTTTCGTTTGGATCAAGCATTACAAAGCTACATTATATAAAACAGTTTGAAATATCAAACAACATAGAGAAAGGTCTCTGTCGATGAATGTGTTATTAGTGTTATCCTTTCATGAATATACATACTTTGTTCATTGCATTCCTTTCCCTGCAAACCTAGGGTACATTTACATGTGGATGTCGACGTATCGCAATACGAATTCCCCACTGATGAACAGTTGTTGTTTTCAGTACATGCAACTGTAAAATAGGAGTAAACCAAAAAAGATGATATTTGTGATCTCAAATTAGTGTCATTATTCCGATGTCCAATAATATATTCAAACAAACGCGTTCAAACACTACTTGTAATGACTTAAAAACTAATATTCACTCACTTTGTTCTTCACACGTCGGTCCCTTTAAACCAATATTGCATTTACAGGTAGAGCTTGATGTATCACAATAACTCTCTGTTACGTCTGAACAATCGCTATTGAGAGAACATCGTACTAAAATGAAGAAATATATGTTTTCGTTAATGTCGAGTCCAATATAAACACCATTTACATTGATTGAAATTTACTACTAGTATAAGTGCTTCTAGTGATGACAAATATTGGACCAGAACATTTTGATAAATGGCGCACCAAATCAATGAAGTATTTCTTAAACCAATGATTCTTAAATTCAAGCATTTCGCTGCCGACACATTTTACCAAGTTCGTTGGATAAAATGTATTAACGGAAAACGTATAAACTTCTGTTCGAAAGTAGAAAAAGCTAGAGATTCAAACTTGGCTACGCGACAGTTGTTAATTTTTAAATTTCGATTCATTTGTTTATAGATTTTCTCGATCTTCTAGTAAAAGTATTATTGATATATTCCAAAAGAAATTATTCGTTTAATGTTTTAGAATAACTTATTTTCCCATAAACCTAATATTTTTCATCAGATGTATTGAGATAAACAAAGACTGTTAAGGCTTTAAAATCAACTTCCAATTCAATATATAAATTTTCTTACTTTGCTCACTACATTTGTTTCCTGTCAGTCCTAATACACACTTGCATGTAGATGTTGATGCATTGCAATAACTATTTGCCACATCTGAACAATGACCGTCATTCGTGCATACAACTGAAGTAAAATGTAAATACATTGAATTTTGAGTATTATAAAAAATAATAATGACTTCCTCATAAACTTGGGTTTAAATCAATTGCAATTGTCATTAAAAGGCAAAGTCTTCAAGAATCATACAATAATATTATTACGTTACATTCGACTAACTATAAAACTGTGTACGACGAAGGAAGCGGCTTACCCGTGGAAATATTTGACGTTCCAATTTCATTTTTGATTACACACATTTCCGGTGTGTCTATTAAAACATGGGAGTGCTAACCTTTCTGGAGCATCAGCTTTAATTTAAACTTTCCTGGTGAAAATACACTTTTTTCAATTCATTTTATCACTAATCAAAGTTTTTACTTTGTTTAGGAATTTTATTTGGATATGTAAGGGGAAGATTTGTTTTGAATTCAATGTTTGAATAAATATTTTACTTCTCTTAATGAAATACACTTACTATTGTTTTGGCATGTTTCTCCACTAAGACCTAGATGACATTTACATGTTGAATTGGCAACATCGCAATAACTCGCATTGACATTGGAACACTGGCTATCTTGACTGCAGAAACTGCAATAAATGGAAGGTATTGTTTGAAATGTTCTCAAATTTCGGCTGTCATCACCAAGTATTTTTATATTCTTTAATATAATAAATTATACGTCTAAGTGCAATAACGTCAACTCATTACATTGTCATATGTTTTCGTTTGGATCAAGCATTACAAAGCTACATTATATAAAACAGTTTGAAATATCAAACAACATAGAGAAAGGTCTCTGTCGATGAATGTGTTATTAGTGTTATCCTTTCATGAATATACATACTTTGTTCATTGCATTCCTTTCCCTGCAAACCTAGGGTACATTTACATGTGGATGTCGACGTATCGCAATACGAATTCCCCACTGATGAACAGTTGTTGTTTTCAGTACATGCAACTGTAAAATAGGAGTAAAACCAAAAAAGATGATATTTGTGATCTCAAATTAGTGTCAATTATTCCGATGTCCAATAATATATTCAAACAAACGCGTTCAAACACTACTTGTAATGACTTAAAAACTAATATTCACTCACTTTGTTCTTCACACGTCGGTCCTTTAAACCAATATTGCATTTACAGGTAGAGCTTGATGTATCACATTAACTCTCTGTTACGTCTGAACAATCGCTATTGAGAGAACATCGTACTAAAATGAAGAAATATATGTTTTCGTTAATGTCGAGTCCAATATAAACACCATTTACATTGATTGAAATTTACTACTAGTATAAGTGCTTCTAGTGATGACAAATATTGGACCAGAACATTTTGATAAATGGCGCACCAATCAATGAAGTATTTCTTAAACCAATGATTCTTAAATTCAAGCATTTCGCTGCCGACACATTTTACCAAGTTCGTTGGATAAAATGTATTAACGGAAAACGTATAAACTTCTGTTCGAAAGTAGAAAAAGCTAGAGATTCAAACTTGGCTACGCGACAGTTGTTAATTTTTTAATTTCGATTCATTTGTTATAGATTTTCTCGATCTTCTAGTAAAAGTATTATTGATATATCCAAAAGAAATTATTCGTTTAATGTTTTAGAATAACTTATTTTCTCATAAACCTAATATTTTTCATCAGATGTATTGAGATAAACAAAGACTGTTAAGGCTTTAAAATCAACTTCCAATTCATATATAAATTTTCTTACTTTGCTCACTACATTTGTTTCCTGTCAGTCCTAATACACACTTGCATGTAGATGTTGATGCATTGCAATAACTATTTGCCACATCTGAACAATGACCGTCATTCGTGCATACAACTGAAGTAAAATGTAAATACATTGAATTTTGAGTATTATAAAAAATAATAATGACTTCCTCATAAACTTGGGTTTAAATCAATTGCAATTGTCATTAAAAGGCAAAGTCTTCAAGAATCATACAATAATATTATTACGTTACATTCGACTAACTATAAAACTGTGTACGACGAAGGAAGCGGCTTACCCGTGGAAATATTTGACGTTCCAATTTCATTTTTGATTACACACATTTCCGGTGTGTCTATTAAAACATGGGAGTGCTCACCTTTCTGGAGCATCAGCTTTAATTTAAACTTTCCTGGTGAAAATACACTTTTTTCAATTCATTTATCACTAATCAAAGTTTTTACTTTGTTTAGGAATTTTATTTGGATATGTAAGGGAAGATTTGTTTTGAATTCAATGTTTGAATAAATATTTTTACTTCTCTTAATGAAATACACTTACTATTGTTTTGGCATGTTTCTCCACTAAGACCTAGATGACATTTACATGTTGAATTGGCAACATCGCAATAACTCGCATTGACATTGGAACACTGGCTATCTTGACTGCAGAAAACTGCAATAAATGGAAGGTATTGTTTGAAATGTTCTCAAAATTTCGGCTGTCATCACCAAGTATTTTTATATTCTTTAATATAATAAATTATACGTCTAAGTGCAATAAACGTCAACTCATTACATTGTCATATGTTTTCGTTTGGATCAAGCATTACAAAGCTACATTATATAAAACAGTTTGAAATATCAAACAACATAGAGAAAGGTCTCTGTCGATGAATGTGTTATTAGTGTTATCCTTTCATGAATATACATACTTTGTTCATTGCATTCCTTTCCCTGCAAACCTAGGGTACATTTACATGTGGATGTCGACGTATCGCAATACGAATTCCCCACTGATGAACAGTTGTTGTTTTCAGTACATGCAACTGTAAAATAGGAGTAAAACCAAAAAAGATGATATTTGTGATCTCAAATTAGTGTCAATTATTCCGATGTCCAATAATATTCAAACAAACGCGTTCAAACACTACTTGTAATGACTTAAAAACTATATTCACTCACTTTGTTCTTCACACGTCGGTCCCTTTAAACCAATATTGCATTTACAGGTAGAGCTTGATGTATCACAATAACTCTCTGTTACGTCTGAACAATCGCTATTGAGAGAACATCGTACTAAAATGAAGAAATATATGTTTTCGTTAATGTCGAGTCCAATATAAACACCATTTACATTGATTGAAATTTACTACTAGTATAAGTGCTTCTAGTGATGACAAATATTGGACCAGAACATTTTGATAAATGGCACACCAAATCAATGAAGTATTTCTTAAACCAATGATTCTTAAATTCAAGCATTTCGCTGCCGACACATTTTACCAAGTTCGTTGGATAAAATGTATTAACGGAAAACGTATAAACTTCTGTTCGAAAGTAGAAAAAGCTAGAGATTCAACTTGGCTACGCGACAGTTGTTAATTTTTTAATTTCGATTCATTTGTTTATAGATTTTCTCGATCTTCTAGTAAAAGTATTATTGATATATTCCAAAAGAAATTATTCGTTTAATGTTTTAGAATAACTTATTTTCTCATAAACCTAATATTTTTCATCAGATGTATTGAGATAAACAAAGACTGTTAAGGCTTTAAAATCAACTTCCAATTCAATATATAAATTTTCTTACTTTGCTCACTACATTTGTTTCCTGTCAGTCCTAATACACACTTGCATGTAGATGTTGATGCATTGCAATAACTATTTGCCACATCTGAACAATGACCGTCATTCGTGCATACAACTGAAGTAAAATGTAAATACATTGAATTTTGAGTATTATAAAAAATAATAATGACTTCCTCATAAACTTGGGTTTAAATCAATTGCAATTGTCATTAAAAGGCAAAGTCTTCAAGAATCATACAATAATATTATTACGTTACATTCGACTAACTATAAAACTGTGTACGACGAAGGAAGCGGCTTACCCGTGGAAATATTTGACGTTCCAATTTCATTTTTGATTACACACATTTCCGGTGTGTCTATTAAAACATGGGAGTGCTCACCTTTCTGGAGCATCAGCTTTAATTTAAACTTTCCTGGTGAAAATACACTTTTTTCAATTCATTTATCACTAATCAAAGTTTTTACTTTGTTTAGGAATTTTATTTGGATATGTAAGGGGAAGATTTGTTTTTGAATTCAATGTTTGAATAAATATTTTTACTTCTCTTAATGAAATACACTTACTATTGTTTTGGCATGTTTCTCCACTAAGACCTAGATGACATTTACATGTTGAATTGGCAACATCGCAATAACTCGCATTGACATTGGAACACTGGCTATCTTGATTGCAGAAAACTGCAATAAATGGAAGGTATTGTTTGAAATGTTCTCAAAATTTCGGCTGTCATCACCAAGTATTTTTATATTCTTTAATATAATAAATTATACGTCTAAGTGCAATAAACGTCAACTCATTACATTGTCATATGTTTTCGTTTGGATCAAGCATTACAAAGCTACATTATATAAAACAGTTTGAAATATCAAACAACATAGAGAAAGGTCTCTGTCGATGAATGTGTTATTAGTGTTATCCTTTCATGAATATACATACTTTGTTCATTGCATTCCTTTCCCTGCAAACCTAGGGTACATTTACATGTGGATGTCGACGTATCGCAATACGAATTCCCCACTGATGAACAGTTGTTGTTTTCAGTACATGCAACTGTAAAATAGGAGTAAAACCAAAAAGATGATATTTGTGATCTCAAATTAGTGTCAATTATTCCGATGTCCAATAATGTATTCAAACAAACGCGTTCAAACACTACTTGTAATGACTTAAAAACTAATATTCACTCACTTTGTTCTTCACACGTCGGTCCCTTTAAACCAATATTGCATTTACAGGTAGAGCTTGATGTATCACAATAACTCTCTGTTACGTCTGAACAATCGCTATTGAGAGAACATCGTACTAAAATGAAGAAATATATGTTTTCGTTAATGTCGAGTCCAATATAAACACCATTTACATTGATTGAAATTTACTACTAGTATAAGTGCTTCTAGTGATGACAAATATTGGACCAGAACATTTTGATAAATGGCGCACCAAATCAATGAAGTATTTCTTAAACCAATGATTCTTAAATTCAAGCATTTCGCTGCCGACACATTTTACCAAGTTCGTTGGATAAAATGTATTAACGGAAAACGTATAAACTTCTGTTCGAAAGTAGAAAAAGCTAGAGATTCAAACTTGGCTACGCGACAGTTGTTAATTTTTTAATTTCGATTCATTTGTTTATAGATTTTCTCGATCTTCTAGTAAAAGTATTATTGATATATTCCAAAAGAAATTATTCGTTTAATGTTTTAGATAACTTATTTTCTCATAAACCTAATATTTTTCATCAGATGTATTGAGATAAACAAAGACTGTTAAGGCTTTAAAATCAACTTCCAATTCAATATATAAATTTTCTTACTTTGCTCACTACATTTGTTTCCTGTCAGTCCTAATACACACTTGCATGTAGATGTTGATGCATTGCAATAACTATTTGCCACATCTGAACAATGACCGTCATTCGTGCATACAACTGAAGTAAAATGTAAATACATTGAATTTTGAGTATTATAAAAATAATAATGACTTCCTCATAAACTTGGGTTTAAATCAATTGCAATTGTCATTAAAAGGCAAAGTCTTCAAGAATCATACAATAATATTATTACGTTACATTCGACTAACTATAAAACTGTGTACGACGAAGGAAGCGGCTTACCCGTGGAAATATTTGACGTTCCAATTTCATTTTTGATTACACACATTTCCGGTGTGTCTATTAAAACATGGGAGTTCACCTTTCTGGAGCATCAGCTTTAATTTAAACTTTCCTGGTGAAAATACACTTTTTTCAATTCATTTATCACTAATCAAAGTTTTTACTTTGTTTAGGAATTTTATTTGGATATGTAAGGGGAAGATTTGTTTTTGAATTCAATGTTTAAATAAATATTTTTACTTCTCTTAATGAAATACACTTACTATTGTTTTGGCATGTTTCTCCACTAAGACCTAGATGACATTTACATGTTGAATTGGAAATATCGCAATAACTCGCATTGACATTGGAACACTGGCTATCTTGACTGCAGAAAACTGCAATAAATGGAAGGTATTGTTTGAAATGTTCTCAAAATTTCGGCTGTCATCACCAAGTATTTTTATATTCTTTAATATAATAAATTATACGTCTAAGTGCAATAAACGTCAACTCATTACATTGTCATATGTTTTCGTTTGGATCAAGCATTACAAAGCTACATTGTATAAAACAGTTTGAAATATCAAACAACATAGAGAAAGGTATCTGTCGATGAATGTGTTATTAGTGTTATCCTTTCATGAATATACATACTTTGTTCATTGCATTCCTTTCCCTGCAAACCTAGGGTACATTTACATGTGGATGTCGACGTATCGCAATACGAATTCCCCACTGATGAACAGTTGTTGTTTTCAGTACATGCAACTGTAAAATAGGAGTAAAACCAAAAAAGATGATATTTGTGATCTCAAATTAGTGTCAATTATTCCGATGTCCAATAATGTATTCAAACAAACGCGTTCAAACACTACTTGTAATGACTTAAAAACTAATATTCACTCACTTTGTTCTTCACACGTCGGTCCCTTTAAACCAATATTGCATTTACAGGTAGAGCTTGATGTATCACAATAACTCTCTGTTACGTCTGAACAATCGCTATTGAGAGAACATCGTACTAAAATGAAGAAATATATGTTTTCGTTAATGTCGAGTCCAATATAAACACCATTTACATTGATTGAAATTTACTACTAGTATAAGTGCTTCTAGTGATGACAAATATTGGACCAGAACATTTTGATAAATGGCACACCAAATCAATGAAGTATTTCTTAAACCAATGATTCTTAAATTCAAGCATTTCGCTGCCGACACATTTTACCAAGTTCGTTGGATAAAATGTATTAACGGAAAACGTATAAACTTCTGTTCGAAAGTAGAAAAAGCTAGAGATTCAAACTTGGCTACGCGACAGTTGTTAATTTTTTAATTTCGATTCATTTGTTTATAGATTTTCTCGATCTTCTAGTAAAAGTATTATTGATATATTCCAAAAGAAATTATTCGTTTAATGTTTTAGAATAACTTATTTTCTCATAAACCTAATATTTTTCATCAGATGTATTGAGATAAACAAAGACTGTTAAGGCTTTAAAATCAACTTCCAATTCAATATATAAATTTTCTTACTTTGCTCACTACATTTGTTTCCTGTCAGTCCTAATACACACTTGCATGTAGATGTTGATGCATTGCAATAACTATTTGCCACATCTGAACAATGACCGTCATTCGTGCATACAACTGAAGTAAAATGTAAATACATTGAATTTTGAGTATTATAAAAAATAATAATGACTTCCTCATAAACTTGGGTTTAAATCAATTGCAATTGTCATTAAAAGGCAAAGTCTTCAAGAATCATACAATAATATTATTACGTTACATTCGACTAACTATAAAACTGTGTACGACGAAGGAAGCGGCTTACCCGTGGAAATATTTGACGTTCCAATTTCATTTTTGATTACACACATTTCCGGTGTGTCTATTAAAACATGGGAGTGTTCACCTTTCTGGAGCATCAGCTTTAATTTAAACTTTCCTGGTGAAAATACACTTTTTTCAATTCATTTATCACTAATCAAAGTTTTTACTTTGTTTAGGAATTTTATTTGGATATGTAAGGGGAAGATTTGTTTTTGAATTCAATGTTTAAATAAATATTTTTACTTCTCTTAATGAAATACACTTACTATTGTTTTGGCATGTTTCTCCACTAAGACCTAGATGACATTTACATGTTGAATTGGAAATATCGCAATAACTCGCATTGACATTGGAACACTGGCTATCTTGACTGCAGAAAACTGCAATAAATGGAAGGTATTGTTTGAAATGTTCTCAAAATTTCGGCTGTCATCACCAAGTATTTTTATATTCTTTAATATAATAAATTATACGTCTAAGTGCAATAAACGTCAACTCATTACATTGTCATATGTTTTCGTTTGGATCAAGCATTACAAAGCTACATTGTATAAAACAGTTTGAAATATCAAACAACATAGAGAAAGGTATCTGTCGATGAATGTGTTATTAGTGTTATCCTTTCATGAATATACATACTTTGTTCATTGCATTCCTTTCCCTGCAAACCTAGGGTACATTTACATGTGGATGTCGACGTATCGCAATACGAATTCCCCACTGATGAACAGTTGTTGTTTTCAGTACATGCAACTGTAAAATAGGAGTAAAACCAAAAAAGATGATATTTGTGATCTCAAATTAGTGTCAATTATTCCGATGTCCAATAATATATTCAAACAAACGCGTTCAAACACTACTTGTAATGACTTAAAAACTAATATTCACTCACTTTGTTCTTCACACATCGGTCCCTTTAAACCAATATTGCATTTACAGGTAGAGCTTGATGTATCACAATAACTCTCTGTTACGTCTGAACAATCGCTATTGAGAGAACATCGTACTAAAATGAAGAAATATATGTTTTCGTTAATGTCGAGTCCAATATAAACACCATTTACATTGATTGAAATTTACTACTAGTATAAGTGCTTCTAGTGATGACAAATATTGGACCAGAACATTTTGATAAATGGCGCACCAAATCAATGAAGTATTTCTTAAACCAATGATTCTTAAATTCAAGCATTTCGCTGCCGACACATTTTACCAAGTTCGTTGGATAAAATGTATTAACGGAAAACGTATAAACTTCTGTTCGAAAGTAGAAAAAGCTAGAGATTCAAACTTGGCTACGCGACAGTTGTTAATTTTTTAAATTTCGATTCATTTGTTTATAGATTTTCTCGATCTTCTAGTAAAAGTATTATTGATATATTCCAAAAGAAATTATTCGTTTAATGTTTTAGAATAACTTATTTTCTCATAAACCTAATATTTTTCATCAGATGTATTGAGATAAACAAAGACTGTTAAGGCTTTAAAATCAACTTCCAATTCAATATATAAATTTTCTTACTTTGCTCACTACATTTGTTTCCTGTCAGTCCTAATACACACTTGCATGTAGATGTTGATGCATTGCAATAACTATTTGCCACATCTGAACAATGACCGTCATTCGTGCATACAACTGAAGTAAAATGTAAATACATTGAATTTTGAGTATTATAAAAAATAATAATGACTTCCTCATAAACTTGGGTTTAAATCAATTGCAATTGTCATTAAAAGGCAAAGTCTTCAAGAATCATACAATAATATTATTACGTTACATTCGACTAACTATAAAACTGTGTACGACGAAGGAAGCGGCTTACCCGTGGAAATATTTGACGTTCCAATTTCATTTTTGATTACACACATTTCCGGTGTGTCTATTAAAACATGGGAGTGCTCACCTTTCTGGAGCATCAGCTTTAATTTAAACTTTCCTGGTGAAAATACACTTTTTTCAATTCATTTATCACTAATCAAAGTTTTTACTTTGTTTAGGAATTTTATTTGGATATGTAAGGGGAAGATTTGTTTTTGAATTCAATGTTTGAATAAATATTTTTACTTCTCTTAATGAAATACACTTACTATTGTTTTGGCATGTTTCTCCACTAAGACCTAGATGACATTTACATGTTGAATTGGCAACATCGCAATAACTCGCATTGACATTGGAACACTGGCTATCTTGACTGCAGAAAACTGCAATCAATGGAAGGTATTGTTTGAAATGTTCTCAAAATTTCGGCTGTCATCACCAAGTATTTTTATATTCTTTAATATAATAAATTATACGTCTAAGTGCAATAAACGTCAACTCATTACATTGTCATATGTTTTCGTTTGGATCAAGCATTACAAAGCTACATTATATAAAACAGTTTGAAATATCAAACAACATAGAGAAAGGTCTCTGTCGATGAATGTGTTATTAGTGTTATCCTTTCATGAATATACATGCTTTGTTCATTGCATTCCTTTCCCTGCAAACCTAGGGTACATTTACATGTGGATGTCGACGTATCGCAATACGAATTCCCCACTGATGAACAGTTGTTGTTTTCAGTACATGCAACTGTAAAATAGGAGTAAAACCAAAAAAGATGATATTTGTGATCTCAAATTAGTGTCAATTATTCCGATGTCCAATAATATATTCAAACAAACGCGTTCAAACACTACTTGTAATGACTTAAAAACTAATATTCACTCACTTTGTTCTTCACACGTCGGTCCCTTTAAACCAATATTGCATTTACAGGTAGAGCTTGATGTATCACAATAACTCTCTGTTACGTCTGAACAATCGCTATTGAGAGAACATCGTACTAAAATGAAGAAATATATGTTTTCGTTAATGTCGAGTCCAATATAAACACCATTTACATTGATTGAAATTTACTACTAGTATAAGTGCTTCTAGTGATGACAAATATTGGACCAGAACATTTTGATAAATGGCACACCAAATCAATGAAGTATTTCTTAAACCAATGATTCTTAAATTCAAGCATTTCGCTGCCGACACATTTTACCAAGTTCGTTGGATAAAATGTATTAACGGAAAACGTATAAACTTCTGTTCGAAAGTAGAAAAAGCTAGAGATTCAAACTTGGCTACGCGACAGTTGTTAATTTTTAAATTTCGATTCATTTGTTTATAGATTTTCTCGATCTTCTAGTAAATCTATTATTGATATATCCCAAAAGAAATTATTCGTTTAATGTTTTACATAACTTATTTTCTCATAAACGTAATATCTTTTATCAGATGTATTGAGATAAACAAAGAATGTCAAGGCTTTAAAAATTAACTACATATTCAATATATGAATGTTCTTACTTTGCTCACTACATTTGTTTCCAGTCAGTCCTAATACACACTTGCATGTAGATGTTGATGCATTGCAATAACTATTTGCCACATTTGAACAATGACCGTTATTCGTGCATACAACTGAAGTAAAATGTAAATACATTAAGTGTGGGTATTATAAAAAATACTTATGACTTCCTCATAAACTTGGGTTTAAATCAATTGCAATTGTCATTAAAAGGCAAAAGTCTTCAAGAGTCATACGATAATTTTATTACTTAACATTCGACTAACTATAAAACTGTATACGACGAAGGAAGCGGCTTACCCGTGGAAATATTTGACGTTCCAATTTCAATTTTGATTACACACGTTTCCGGTGAGTCTATTAAAACATTGGAACGCTAACCTTTTCGGAGCATCCGCTCTAATTTAAATTTCCCTGGTAAAAATACACTTGTTTCAATTCATTTTTCACTTATCAAATTTTTTACTTTGTTAAGGAATTTTATTTGGATATAGAAGGAGTAGATTTGTTTTTAATTCAATGTTCGAATAAATATTATTTACTTCTCTTAATGAAATACACTTACTATTGTTTTGGCATGTTTCTCCACTAAGACCTAGATGACATTTACATGTTGAATTGGAAACATCGCAATAACTCGCACTGACATTGGAACAGTGACTATCTTGACTGCAGAAAACTGCAATAAATGGAAGGTTTTGTTTGAAATGTTCTCAATATTTTAGCTGTCACCAAATAAAATATGAGAAAAACAGAAAACTATGTGATCTCAAATAAGTGTTTGTTGTTCGGATATCCAGTTGTAAATTCAAAGTTAATGATTGTTTTTGATCAAACATGTTCTTAAAATATTTTGCTTTATTTTGATTCTGATAAATTTTATTACGTGATATGAATAAGTGCGAAAGATAATTAATCATGTGACCTTTTTGCATAGAGGAGCACGTGTATGCGGTTACGTACTTTATTCGAATTTTTCTCTAGACATGCTGGACAATGAAATTTGATTAGAACAATGCATTGGTCGTTTTAATTGATACAGACAATGATATGTGCATTTAAACGTTGGCATATTCTTGTAATTACCTTCCAATGAAGTCAAGGTAAAAAAAATTGTCATTTCTTGAGAAATTGAACTTTTAGTGTATTCATTTATTTAAAAAAATGTTGGTATTAATGAATCGATGACTTCGATATATAAATAAAGGACACTGATTAAAGGTCAAAGTTCACAAATTATTTATCTGGAAACTATAAACTTTGTATAGGTATATATCTTGGAATAATATAGGTATAGATCCAGTGATTATATAGAAATAAAGATGACGGTTATGGGTTCAAAAGTCAAGGTCACCAAAGAGAAAGAATACTGAGGTTGTTTCTTTTCTTAAAAACTGTAACATGTTTGTATAGCCATGAATATATATTATTGTAGGTATTTTGATATAGCGATGAAGGTCTTTGTTCAAAGATCAAGATTATAGACGGAAACGAATATTGGGACGGTTAATATATGAAAAACTATAAACTGTTTGAATAGTGATGTATATTACAATATTAAAGACGTTAATACAGCGATCATGTTGATATATAGATAAAAGTAATTGGTTCAAAGGTCAAGATCACGGGTGCAAAGGAATACAGAAATGGTTGATTATCTGATTATATTAAAAATGTTAACATTTTGGTTTCAGCTTTTATGATTTTTTGTAACACACATTTCAGTTGAAGTAAGCGTATCAGGTCTATTGAACTCTTTTTCAATTTAGTAAATATTTTTAAAGCAACACTGTATAAAATATAATATTAAACGAAATAAGAAAGTTTTCGGTTGATGAATGATATTACAATCCGTAAGCAAAAATGACCCTTAGGACAATCCACTCACAATGCAGGTAACAAATTTTGAATACAAATTGTCTGTGTTTTTACAATTTTTCCTCAACTTCTAGAATGATTTCACTTTCATTAACGTTTTTGTGTATACAACTCGATGTCGGTGCTGTAGAAATATAATAAAAATAAAAAACCCAAATTTTACCAACGAGCCCTTTTGATGCCAATGGTCAATTATATTATCAGTACTTTTAAATTAATATACATACTGTGTTCATTGCACCCCTGTCCTTGATAACCCAGGGTACATTTACATAAGAACGTCGACGTATCGCAATACGAGTTGTCTACAGATGAACAATTCTCCGTACATTCAACTATAATATATGTAAACAGATAAGACTTTCCCAATATATCCAAACAAAATTTTATGTTTTTAAATGAAATTCACCCACTTTGTTCTTCACACGTCGGTCCCTTTAAACCAATATTGCATTTACAGGTAGAGTTTGATATATCACAATATCTTTCCGTTACGTCTGAACAATCGCTATTTAGAGAACATTCTACGGTAATGAAATGACGTATGCAGGTTATTTTTACATAGCTATATCCTTACTATTCTTCCAAAAATGACCAAGCAATAACAATTTTTTGCTAGGATACAATTTAGATAAATGAACTGATAAAATGTGTATTACTACAGTATTGTAAATATTATCAGTAGTAGTAGTAGTTGTTGTAGAATTTCATGGAATTATAAAGGGGCTGTCAAGAGAAAACTACGACCTTTAGCAAACCATCTTAACAAATTTATTTGCGAAAACGCTTAAGCTGTCTTTACATCTATCTTTAATTGCATGAAAAAAAAGACAAAATCAATTAGAAATTTTAGTGTGATTTCCAGTATTAGTTGTTCTTGCTATTTGTGTATATATTTAGATTAACTGAAAATTTTACAATAAGACATTTCACATTGGCAAATTATGTCTGATTCAAGTATTCAAATATGTATATTTTGCTGCATTTAATTCGAGAAAGAACTAAAAGAACTAACGATTTTTATTATAGACAATCATTTTAAATACATAATTATCCAATATATATATACTATTCTGAAATAGGGTATGGAATAATTAATGCATTTCTATCAGTTATATGGTTCGTTTATAGACACCAGTATTATGACATAGAGCTAAACTATACATACCAACAACTAATGTTATACATCTATGTTCGCTTGTATCCCTAGAAGAGATGAGATATAAATGCATAATTTATGAAAGCAACTTTCTTTAAAACGCATACGAAAATAAAGTTAAATCTTATCTTTTTGTAAAACGTTATACATATATGCTACATACGAGGGGAAGTCAGAAAGTTTATAGAACAGCGTATTCAGCCAAGTGTAACACACATTTTCTTTACTTATTTAGACCACACAACATTCCGCCATTTTAAACATATCAAGTTTATTTGTCACAACATATTTGTGTAATTCTCAAAAGCATTCAAAGTTGGTGACTATCAAGCAATGATGGAAAATCAAAATGATGAGTTTAGGGCAGTAATAAAGTTCCTCACAGTAGAGGGATGGATCAAATGCCAAAGAAATTCAACGATGAATGGGCGAGGTGTACGGTGACAGTGGCATTGCCTATTCCACAGTGCAAAATGGTTAGCTGAATTTAAACATGGGGGCACCTAACTGAAGGATGACCCACGGTCAGGTCAGCCAGCTGATGTCATCACAAAAGGAATTGTCACGTCTGTGGAAACCCTCATCATCAATGTTCGTCGAATAAGGATTGATAACATAGCTAGGGAGTGTGACATTTCACATGAAAGTGTATACACAGTTATCAACGAGCATCTTGGGATGTCAAAAGTATCCGTATGATGGGTCCCTAGAAACGTTTATGTGCAGGATCGCTTACAAAGACTTCAGTCAAGTCGGAGGCTTCTTGGCATTTATAATAATAACCAGGAGAGCTTCCATTTACGTTTAGTAACTGGTGATGAAACATGGATTCATCATTGGGACCCAAAAACCAGAAAAGAGTCCATGCAATGGAAGTACTCTGGCTCACTCCCACTAAAGAAATTCAAAACCCAACCATCAGCTGGCGAAGTCATGGACACTGTGTTTTTGGGATTCTAAAGATGTTCTGTTAATTAATTATAAACCTGCTGATAAATCTCTATCACTGGGGCTTACTATGCTGATCTAATGAAGCAGCTAAAAGCTCCTTTTAAATTGAAAACCAGGGGAAAGTTGAGCCGAGGGGTATTGCTTCTTCACGACAATGCTCCTGTGCACAAGTCAAGGATTGCACAAGCAACAATTGGTGAATGCCGATTTGGCACCCAATGATTATTTCCTATTTAGAAATTTGAAATCAGATTTCCTGATGATGATGGACTTAAGGCTGCCACAGAGGCATGGTTTCAGGACCAAACCGAAGACTTCTATTTCAAAGGTATAGACAGTCTGAAAGAAAAGTGGGCTAAGTGCATTGGGGTAAATGTGGGGCTATATTGAAAAATAATAATAAAATGTATGGTTTGTTGCGGCAATATATACCCCGTTCTATGAACTTTTTGACCTCCCCTCATATAAGCAAACCACAACAATTTTTATGTTTTTCTTTCTTCGCTAAAGCCTACTTTACCTTTTCAAAATGTTTCCATTTACCTTAAATAATTGTGATTCATAAATGTTTGTATTAATTGATAACTAATTGTAAACAAGAATTCCGCGAAATTATATGTCTCGCCTGGGTAGTTATTGATAGAGTAGAAAAAACATTTTTTTCAGATTCAGTCTTGCTGGATTTTAAAAGTTAAATTCCAGTTACATATATAACTTTTAAATATGCTGCATTGACCTAAGGTTTTTTTCTATTAGACGCTTAAATTTTTGTTTTAATTTATAGAATGTAGTGGATAATTTTTTTCTTAATATATAATGGTACTATACCTATTCTGTTGAGTGAGTATACTTAGTAAGTATGACTTAATAAACTACATACTTTGAAATATATTTGTAGGATAAATCAGTAATGAAAACATAACTATAATTCTTCTTTTTTCAATTTTTGACATTCATAATTATAGATATCAGTATCAGACAAAAAATACAGATTTGTGTTTTAAGGTCATGGCTGAAATTAGTTACATATGCCTTCATCATGATGTGTCCATGAGAAAAGCACTGTAACACTATAGCTAATAAGTAATTGCTGTAATAAATTAAAACAAAACAATTTAATCTCCATTGACCCTCGGTATTGTGTTAATAGATTATTCATTTAATCTCAAAGTGCAAGATTGAACCCCAAAATGTTTTTAAAATTATTAATTAAATGGCTAACAGATATTGCAACTAACTTGCAAACCACACAACATTCAAGTCCATTCAACAAGGTTTAAATAAATTTTAAATTTTTCAATATTTGCACTTTTCCGCCAAAAATGTAAACAATGTAAGATATTTTTAAAAACCTGTATGAATACGTTAAAGTTCTATCCTGATGCAAGAAGTTTTAAAAATTTGAAGACAAAACATTGAGAAAAGTAAATATTTAACAGTTACAGCATTTACTCAAAATTTACAGCTTTTCTCTCAGAATGCAAAATTTTACCCAAAAAAATTTTGGAAAATATTAATTAAATGGTTACTGATATCGGAATGACTCAAAATAATCACATGATATTAAAGTTCATTTCATAAGGTTTAAAAAGTTTGTTTGTTTTTTCTTCAAAATTAGTACTTTTTGCCCCATGTTATGAATAATATTAAAAAACTATGTATATTTATGTTGTATATCAAATTTAAAACCAATATCTTAAATAAGGATTTCTTCAATACATTTTCTCAAAATTTACCACTTTTTACCCAAAAATTAGAAAACCATAAAATGTACAGTAAAATGTTACATATATTTAACAATGTCATTGACTGATGCTGTATACCAAATTTAAAATTAATATCTTAAATAATAAAGTCATAAAAGCATTTTCTCAAACTTTAAGATTTTTCAACAAAAAAAAGCATATTTCGTCCCAAAATAACATAAAACTATGAAACATATATTAAAGAACTATGTTGATTTATCATTTTTATGTTGTATACCAAATTTCAAACCAATATCTTACATAACCAAGTCATCAATACATTTTCTCAAAATTTGCCATTTTTTAACCCAAATATCAACCAACCGTAAAATGTATAGTAAAATCTGTTACATATATTTAAAAACATCAATTGACTGATACTGTATACTAAATTCTAAACCAATATCTTGCACATCAAAGCCATTAAAGCATTTTCTCAAAATCTAGATTTTTTCAACATAAAAAGCATATTTTTTTACAAAAATATGAAAACATTGCATACAGTACTAATTCGTTATGTAATAATAAGCAAGACTTAACTTTACAGCTAATTTCTATTTGAATACTAAGTTAAAATGTTCATTTCTTGACTTAAACACTGAACTTTCACAATTTTTATTCAAAATCTGCAATTTTCACAAAGAAATTGAATATTTTACACCGAAAAATTACAAAAGTGCATACACATGTGTTTTAGCTTGCAACTCTAAGACATAAATGAAGTATTTCTTTGGAATTTTAGGTTTTTATCAAGTTTTCTGACTTTAACATAAACTTTCACATTTTGACACGCCGCCGCTGCCGACACCGGAAAAGTTACACCTAAGTCTTGCCTTATGACAAAGCCAGGCTCGACAAAAAGGTTATATTGTTAGTTCCCAACAATAATTTCAAATATCTATATCCATTTATATACAGATCCTTTTTTGTTCCTATTGCTTTCAAAACATTTTATTGCTTCGTGATTTTGTTGCGTCGGCTGATACAAATAACGTCTTCTATTGTTATTGAGATAGGTTTGTTCGCTGTTTTAGATCATTTTCACACACCTTTTCTGATTAAACTGTTTGGTGTAATTTTGTTAAGTTAGCATTTCTACCTTTAATCTAGATGAAATATCACATTGTAAAAAGAAAAATTAGATTTTAGAAGAAATAGTTAAGTGTGCAGATTAATGTCAAAAACTAGTTAATGAAACCAACTGGCAAAGGACCTTTCATATAAATTATTGAACGACTTAAAACCATGCATATGATTATGAATATTGAAAAACCCCAAAGTGTAAGTCTGAGAATGAGGTTTTGATACTGATAAATACAGAAAAGTAACATAACCAAAAATAAAAATATTATTCCATGTTCGAATCACAATCTAGAAGCATAGTAAAAACTTTGAAACTGACAGGCCACGTTACACACGCGAACTTCCACCAGGGAAGTGAGGCCGGGTGCTCCGGAAGGGGGAAGGTAATTTACTAACAAAACATATCACTAACATACATAGTAAGTTCAAATCACATGCACTTTTCAATTTGACCTATTATCTGTGCTGTGCCCTTAAATAAATTATAATATTCAAATCTATGTCTTATAGTTTCTTTACGGTTAATATTGAATTTGAACTTTCACAACCAGTTATTAATTTTCATATTTCCTTTTTGCATTTGTCTAAGGCGTTTGAATCATTGTCCTGTATTGCTTCCATACCTATTACAGTGTTGGTATTATACCTTAGTACTTCAGCCAATCACCATTTACCTATTTCACATATATTATTTTTCCTCAGTCTTGATTATACTAATTCATTCTATGGGCAAGATCTCCCCACTTAGTTGATACTCTTCTTAAGGGATCGACTTACTCACAAGACGCGCTCTCGTTTCCTTTTGGAATGTTGTGTGTCAACACTATATATCAGAGGAAAAACGCTACACATAGACACTTTACACAAGTAACTGAATAAATGATAATTTGAACAATTTGCACTGCAATCAACAACGGATTATTCTGATCTAATGATAAACTCTGTAAATCATTTTAATTCACTTACCCAATGCTATCAACGGCCCAAAAACAAAAGAAGTGATGTCCTATTTGACTGCTTGTAGGTGTCCACAGGACTATTATATTCTTACCCATAGAATATGTATTAAGTGACGATTTTGTTAGTCCAATAGGCGATGAAGTTTCTATGTATTGTATCCTAATGTAATAGAAGAAAATAACATATGTTATTAACAAACATATCTACAGTGTAAAACCTATTTCATCAGCAAAAAGTAATTGACTTACTATTGAAAGCAAGTTATGATAGAGCATTTCAATAGTGAGCACAAAAGGACAATACTAATGGGAATGAACACAATCATTACCAACTTTCTCTGAATCATTAACAAACTAAAAGATTCCATTGTGTCTTTACAAAATTAAACACATTTTACTACTGTAGAATAAATTTTTTAACATTAAGAAAAACCTAAAAACAAACAAATATGGATGTGAGTCGGTTGTTACGGCATGCACCTCCACTTTATTTAGCCACACTAATGTGTTGCGTAATAATTTGTAAAACAAAAACACCATTAAACTTTGGTTCGTCTAATATCCAGGATAAACATAATATTTTTACTGCATAAAACTTATTGAGTGTCTTCATAATCATAGGCTTACAATATCCTTTAAGGCTAACTTTGTTCGATTCTAGAAAACGGCTCAATGATGTAAACTGATTTGTTAAAGTAGTAAAGGGATCGATGTATAAATTTATTCTTATGTGAGCCAATAAGACAATGAAAAATATTTTTCATATGACACCTTCGACTATTCCTTTCCCGTAAGAAAAGAGTCATCATAAATGAGTCCGACAAAGTCTTTGTTTGAAAGATCTGTTTTAAAATTAAAAAGAATTAAAACTTAACTATGGTACTCATATTATTGAATCAATTTATGCGTTTTTTTGATTATAAATTGGTACTGTACTTTCTCCTTCATGCGACAAAATAAAGTTCATTTTCATACTTCACTGTTAAATGTTCTATTTATTTTATATGAATGTTTTAATATTGCTTTACATCGTTAACATAACTATCATTATTCATAACTTTACATCTGTATGCAAAATTTAAAAATCATTGAGGTCTACGCCTGGCAATCTTCCAGTGACATATCATCAAGAACTTTAGTATCAGACATTTTGATCGATTTTAAATAATACAGCACCGTGAATGTCAGTGATGTTTTGTTTAGCATAAAATTACAATATTGACGTTTCACTAGCTGGTGCTTGGTGCCGTGAAAACGACAATAAACAAAGACAGGACACCAATCCTAAAAGGGAAGTTACTCTTATCAATGGCACGTGAAGGAATATTCGGAGTAAAATACAAATATTTTCATTCCTGAAAATATAAGTTTTTCACTATTGTGAAAAAATGCGTTTTATCAGTTAAATATGTTTCATTATTTCATTATTGATATGAAATAAATATTGTTATATCTACTCTTCCGAAACACCAAACCTTACTTCCCTGGTTGAAGTTTACATGTAAACTTAATCTGTCATTTTCCAATTTTTTTTCTTTGCATTCAGATTGATTTTTCACTTGTGTGTTACTTACGTTGTTAAACTAGATCCTGATTTTGCTGCTATCGTAGCATTGTATAAACTATTCTTTCCTATTTGTACAGTTGCATTTTCCTTTGGCGTAAAGTTGTCGTCTAATACTGGGTTATTACCACATGCTGATGAAGACGATATGACATTAACAATAAACTGTAAAGGTACACTACTTAAAGCTGTTGTTGAGGTGCTTGATACAAAGTCTTCTATCTGTATACCCGCTATGTAGGTCCCAGATGAGATAGCAGCGCTGTGATGTATTATACAATTTACCTGTAATGCAGTATATTATTATACCTCGCTCATAAAAAAACTGACATTTGATTGCATCAGCACAATCACATGGCAATAATAGAAATATCATATTATCCTCACGCGATCGGGTTTCCCTGTAATATATCCCTAATTCAGAACACATCATACCATCACAATAGTATAACGTCATTGATAGAGAATGGGTCTCGACGTTCTAGCCCTTACCTCCGACGAGTTCCGTAAGGAGAAAAAATGATAGGGATGTTCCAAATAATGACATAACCAACTTTTTTATTATCATGATTATCTTTTGTTTCGGAATGGTGAACAATTTATTGCCTTTGTGTGAGGGAGGTATGAAAGTTTGTTAAAAGGGAAATAAATGTAAAGTGTCATTCATGCACTATACAAACAGTTATAGTGTTAAATTTTGTTGAAGACCCAATGAATTATATAAGACAATACAGTTTACAATATGACTGTATCTCTTCGATGAAACATGCAGAAGTGATTGTATTGCAATATCCTTTGAAAGGTAATTGGGGTCATGTCCCTTGATGCGTATAAATACAAAACTTACTATGACTAATCAATCCCTTATCCATCCACAACTTGATTACTCGCTATGGTCTTATACAATTAAGTGTGATTTTGACATTCAATTTTTAATAATAAAATGTATAAACTAGAAAACAAAGCTAATTATTTTAAAATTCCAGAATTACATTATGAAACGTGTAGCATATTTCTCAATTTTGAATATTCAGATTTCATTTTCCCGCAAGAAAATGACGACATGCGATTCTCTTTTGATTATTACGCCACTAAAGGTCACATGATCATGAGAGAAAAAGAGAATCTATAACGAGTTTTAGACCGAAATAAGGAACTTTCAGTCGATGGGTCAGATGTTTTCATCTTAAATGAGGCTCCGCCGAGTTTGAGATGAAAAAATCTAACCATAAGATTGGAATTTCCTTATCTCTGTCTGAAACGAGTAATCGAATATTTTTCTCTCGATATAGATTCTAATTGTAGTCAAAATATTTTCCACTATAGATTTTGCTAGCGGATGAATTCTTGTATGGCCTAATCAATAACGAGTCGCTTAAAGAAG
The DNA here is from genome assembly GCA_021292105.1 of Anadara kagoshimensis. NCBI lineage: Eukaryota > Metazoa > Mollusca > Bivalvia > Arcoida > Arcidae > Anadara > Anadara kagoshimensis. Next base: position 890,877 of record CM037867.1, on the reverse strand, counting down.
AAATCTTGACCTATGCGTTAATAAATAATAACAAAATGCATTTTCTTTTTTTCTTATTGGTCATATCATTTTTATAACAAATAATAATAATAATAATAATAATAATAATAATAGTAAGAAGAAAAAGAAGGAGAAGAAGATAATAATTTCAAGAATTATAGAAATCAGTTGTTAAGGAATAACATTAACCGTATCATAAACTACGCCCCTTACTTTTATTGAAAAAGTAGTCCCCGTTGTACTGAGATACCCTACACGTACTCACACGGGGTGCGGTATGGATAAAATATCGGAACAACTATCCCGTGAAATTAATCTGTCACAAATGCGAGAATAATTGAATCTTACACCGGTGACAGTGTACGACAGAGGTATTTTCGAGCTAAGTGGTTTTTAAACAGTCACTTCCTTTGGCCAAGAAAAACGTTTCGAGTAATTGATTCTTTTTCACTCCAGTCAAGGTTTTGTCTCAATAGTTCAATATTTTTTTCATGCATAAAATGTAGCCATTGATCATACTTCCCCCGACGCCGATCAATCCGTATTCTTGGATTTTCGAAGTATCATCATTGACTCTTTTTTCGGATGATAAGGCCTTGTTCTACTGCTATTCGAAGTAATTATGTTTCTTAATCATAATTTCTATCATAATTATAATTCTATAGTGACTAAGAATACAAAATAATCTATTTTGAAATAACAATCTGTATACAAATCATAAAATTAATATATTTACTATAACAGCGAGAAGAATAAACACAACACTCGCAGTTTACAACAGGATGATAGGAAGTTTGCAAATTTGCCGATCCTTTAGCAATATTGTCAAAAATTATAGTTTCGCATCAGATTACGATTTTTTAAGTTTTATACCGAAAAATCAAGCAAGAGGACATATAATTTTCTTTACATTTTCAGAAAATTTAAATCCAGAACTACATTAAATTAGTTTTTCAAAACCTTGTAGGACTATCTGTTACTTTTCTACAATTTTCCAAATTTTTCATAGCCTGAAAAATTGCGATTTCCTATTTAAAATGTCGAAATTCCGACATTTTGGTTTACATTTTTGACGCTTAATAGCTAAAAAAGTAACCCCTTAGGACCCCTATATTTCTTTAAAAGTTTCGGATGCGCCTCAAAAAGTTTTACAAGTATGTAAAAAGTCAAAAACTTGTAGGATAGTGCCCATTTTTACCACTTTGCCTTAAGCGTTCTGAATGACCGTGAAATTTAAAGTCGGCATAAAACAATCTACAGTTAGAAATAGAAAGTTTCCAAATATGCAAGAAGTTAGTAGTATATAATATGAAGATATTTATCTACTCACTATGAACACGCAAAAGTAACAAATGGTATTTGCTGAGCATATTCCTTAGTCACCATTATAAATAATTGACGGATCGTCGTAACGCTCACAATGTTCCGAAAAAGGCCCGGCATGCTTGAATTACACACACAAAAAATGAAATTTCGGCCACAATTCTTCCATTTAATGACGTCAATAGCGTGTACGTCATAAGTTGCCGTGACGCTGCTTTGGTACCGTCATGACGGCCATTGTAGGAACATAAAAGACATGGTCGACGATACGTCAGTTACTCTACCTGTATATACTTACGCCATCTATCGTTGCACCGGCATTTTTATAATATTCACACTCTGAACTATAACACTCGTCATTGGAAGGTATTGCCCATCTACATCTGACTACATCTAAATCTTTATCATATACTATAAAATAGTGGACACAATTTTATAATTTTATACAACTAAGCAAGCTTTAAGAATCATTACAAGTGAGAAAGATCCTATGGTAAGGAAGAATTTGATTTTTGGTTAAATCGGTTCTGGTATATGTAAAATAATACCAAATTATAATACCCTAGGCAGTTTTCTTTTTTTAAATCTAAAATTATTTGCTCTATTTTCTATGCATGATCTAAAACAAAGATATCAATCCATGTCCAAACCACAATTCAAAATCAAAGTGAAAACTAGGCAAATTAGGTGAAACACGTTAACTTCCACCAGGGAAGAGAAGGCTCGTGCATCGGAAGGGTGACCATCTCCTGTCTAGCCAGCTACACCCACCACAAAAGGTAATAAAATTGGGAATGAAAGGAACATGAAATTATGGGACGTGAAATATATGGATCCAGGGTAAATTTGGCTATATAAATAATGTATCGTAATTGTCAAACATGAACAGCCACTTCAGGTATTGCCAATACATATAGTTAATGCAAAAACAAACATACTAATCCATGTCCGAATCACAATCCAGAAGCAAAGTAAAAACTTTGGAACTGACAAGTTAGGTAAGACACGTGAACTTCCACCAGAGAAGTGTAACCGGGTGCTCCGGAAGGGTAAGCACCTCCTTTTAGCTAGCTACACCCGCCACGTGTGTAATCAAAATGTGAAAGGAACATGGAACTATGAGGCGTCAAATATATCCAGGGCAATCCTGGACACAGAAACATCAAACTTATCAACAATACTGAGATGACGACCATAAATGCAAGAAAGTCTTATAAACGATTACATATATAATGAATTTGGGTTTATACTATATTTGAAACTTGAGGATACATTTTAAAACAGTAGTTGATTGATTATATATGTTTATTACCTGGTATCTTAATTGTCTGTGAACAGCCAGCTTTAACTCTGATGTTTTGTAATGTACTTATTGGTGGTGTATTTATTGATGATATATCAGTTCTGAATGTCTGGTTAACTGTGGCTACGACGTTCCAAAGTGGACTTCCATTCAACGTAGAAATCCAATTTCCAGATCGAGATCTATAGAAGGATATCAAACAGGTTTTTCGTTAATATCTTTAACAGAGTTCTAATCTTTTAGTTTATTTTAATGAATAGTCCTCAAACGGGGTAAGCTGATAACCGCAATTGCAGTTACAGACATCTCAAGATGTCGACGGTAGGTTCAAGTCATTTTGATTTTCCTTAAACTAAACTAAGAGAATTTAAGGAAAATCTAAATGTCCTGAACCTGCATCGCCATCTTAAGATGTGTAACTGAAGTTGCGGTCATCAGCTTCCCCCCAGTGAATCCTAGGATAACTGTCTACACATAACATGCATTGCATGTCCATGCTCTTTACTGTGCATAATATTTATATAAATAGCGTTTGTAAAATAAACCCAGGCGAATTCGGGACACAGAAACAACATTGTGCTGCATATTAGTTATAAACTTCGACTTGGCAAATGGTATCCTCGGGAAAAATTCCACTAGCAGAAACAACGACCCAGTAATAAAAAGCAAACATACTAATCTATGTACTAATCACAATCCTAAAGGAAAGTATATATACATACATGTGAGCTTTGCTCAGTTACAATATCAACAACTTAGTAGCATTTTTTTCAGGAAAGTACTCTTATCAATCACAAGAGAAGACTGTCGCCAAATCATTCAACTCAACATACAGATATATAGATGACGTTCTATTTCTTAACAATCCTAAATTTGGAGACTATGTAAATGTCATCATCCTAGTGAGCTTTAAATAAAAGACACGACTGATCCCTCAAGTTCTGCTTCATATTTAGACTTATACCTGAATTATGACGCACACGAAAGGCTACATTTGAAACTTTATGACAAACGTGATGACTTAAATTTTTCTATTGTCAATTTTCCTTTTTTTATGCAGCAATATACCTGCTTCTCCTGCTTATGGTGTATTTGTTTCCTAATTAATACGCTATTGTAGAGCTTGTTCCCACTACAGGGACTTTGTACAACTAAGTAGGCTGCTTGCAAATAAATGGTTGACTCAGAGATATTGCAAGCCTAGGCTTATCAATGCCCTCAAAAAGTTTTATAGCCGTCATCACAGTATCGTTGATAAGTTTGATGTCTCTGTGTCTAGGATTGCCCTGGATATATTTCACGTCTCATAGTTCCATGTTCCTTTCACACAATTTTGATTACACACGTGGCGGGTGTAGCTAGCTAAACAGGAGGTGCTTACCCTTCCGGAGCACCCGGCCTCACTTCACTGGTGGAAGTTCACGTGTCTAACCTAACTTGTCAGTTCAAAAGTTTTTACTTTGCTTCTGGATTGTGATTCGGACATGGATTAGTATGTTTGTTTTTGATTTCAATAGGAATTTATATTCAGAAAATTCAAATATCGATAAAGAAAATTCACCTGCTCAAAAGAAGACAATCGAAAAACCAAGCTTGTCGTCTCAACGGAAATACAGGCGAGATAAACTGTTCCCTGATTCAGATAGTGAATAATGTAGGTTTTATCCTTACTAATGATAAACGATTTCCCAAAAGATGATATTCCATTGTTATATCTGTTGATTATTCATCGATTCATTTAAACGTTTACAAATTTATTCTCTGTTATTTTTGTTGTAATCGTTATATAATGATGTAACACAATTACATGTAGAGTTATATAAAATAAATAGAACATTTAACAGTGAAGTATGAATATGGACTACATTTTGTCGAGCGAAGTAAGAAAATCAATAATTTCATGAGACGGCAACAAGTCATATTTTCCGAGGACAAGACCAAAGGGATACGTGAATTGTTGTGTGAATTATATTTTAAAGGGAGATGTGCTTGCGACCATCTATTAAATGTAAGTTTATGAATGAGTAATAAAAACATAAATTATATATGTATATTATATGCCCTCCTGTTCAACTCTTTAATTGGCCGAGCGATTCCAGAAAACATGGCTTCAAAGCGTATTCATTCATGCAAAAAATGACATAAAAAGTCTTACAAATCCAAATGCTTGAAACAAAGACGAATTGAATTACGACGGCACTTCAAAAAGTTTTGAGACTAACAGAGGAAAAATAAGAAAAAACATTATTTTGCTTGTAACTTTTATTTCAATCCTTCAAAGTACTCTCCTTTAATATGTATACACTTTTCCGTCCGAGAAATCCACGATTTGAAAGCAGCAGAGTAGTCGGACTTGGATATTCTCTTTAGACACTGATGCACAGCACTACCAAGCTGACTTCGAGAGTTATACCGACGGCCTGCGAGCATCTTTTTCAAGGTAGGAAAAAGGAAAAAGTCGCATTCGCTTAGATCTGGTGAATATGGGGAATGTGGAAGTTGTATTACTCTTTCATCGTGAAGAAACTGCTGCACTACATTACTCTTGTGGGAGGATGCATTATCATGGATGATGTGTATATATATGCCTCTTAAACCAGTTCTAGGGCGGAAATTATTATAGTGTTTTTAACAGACTTTAACACCTTGTCCCTATAAAACATCCCAGTAACAGATTTACCTGGCGGAGAAGGAATCTGAACAACAGGGCCATTCGAATTGAAGAAGACTGTGTACAGAACCTTTTTTTGACTTTGAAGTCGTTTTGCTATTACAGGTCTAGATTGTCCTTTTCTCAACCACTGCTTATTATTTATCCTTCTTTGGGGCTCAAAATAATGTATCCAAGTTCCATCTCCTGTTAGTAACTCACTTAATCGCCTAACACCAGTATTTTTGTATTTTTCAATATTTGTTTGCAACTTTTAACTCGTTGTGCTTTTTGTTCTTTTGTTAAAAGATTGGGTACCCAACATGCGCATACTTTTTTTCAATTTCAGGTGCTTTGTTAAAATTTGATATGTACTACCCGTTGAAATACCGAGACACGAAGCTATATCAGAAACTGTATACCTAGCGTCTTCGTTCACCATGGCTTCAACAGCAGCAATGTTTCTTTCAGACGATGACGATTTTGGACGTCCTGAACGGGGGTTGTCTTTAACAGTTCCTTTCCCATCTGTAAACACTTTCACCAATCTGTAAACAGTTGCTTTAGACACAGACGATTCTCCAGAAATTATTTTAAGTTCACTCAATATCTGTTTACTTGGTATTGACAAAGCGCAACGGTTTTTGATATAGCTTCTTATTTCAGACTTTTCTTCAGGCTTTATTTTACATCAAAATATCATTAGTGTATATGACTAACCTTTGTTTAAGTCCAAATATCTCTGTAATTACTAAATATTTTTTTTTACGAAATTTCATACGTATATCGCCCGTGATTTTACCTATTCAATCCCGGTTATCTTGTACATACGTGTCACTACAATTTTATGGAAGCCAATAAGTCTCAAATTTTTTGAAGTGCCCTCGTATTTGTGTATGAAATATAACGTATGTCAAAGTGGCTTTAAATAGTAGCAAACAAACTTACCTGACTTTACAATATGCCGGTATAGCAGTAGAGGTACTTATTGTGATAATCTTTTCCATCCCTCCTGTCGTCCATCCTTCGTTAGTACTGTAATCAGTACATGTAAAATTTAGTGAAAATCCACCAGTAAATCCATCCGAACAATTAATATTTTCTCCGCCTATGCCAGACCAAACCGTCTGTGACGAAATAATTGCGTCATCGCAGTAATAACTATTCCTATTCATCGATATTCTATATTTAAGCTTTATCTGGAAAAAACTATTATGTTTTAAATATCATAAAAATATAAAATAGAAATGTTAATTTGATTGAAAAATGATCAAATGAGAAGAACAGAATGGTTGCAGGATTAAGCAAAAAGGTTCTATGATATTTGATTGCTTAGAACTATAGAATATTTTCTGAACTCTATACAGACGCAAGACAAAATTACTTTCGATATATATTTGACGTCCATTGTTCTATTTTCCTTTTATTTCTAATTTTGATTACACGTGTGACGGGTGTAACTAGCTAAACAGTAAGCGCTAACCTGTTTGGAGCTTCCGGTCTCAATGGTTGAAGTTGATGTGTTTAACATAATTTGCCAGTTTCAACTTTTTTGGGGGACTATGTTTTGGACATAAATTGGTATGTTTGTTTTTGATTATTAAACCACGGATAAAATAACTTTAGATCAATTATCGTGCTTACATTCCAATCATCAGAAGATTGAATAAAACGTTAATTAAGTTTGCCTTTTGAACTTTTTTCTGTCGATGTTAGAGGTTTTCGGTGAAAATTTAAAATTCTCGAACAAATGAGGCTGCAAAAACGCTGTTACCATAAAATCGATTTATATTGTTTTTATTTGGTTATCTTTTCAATGAATCTGAATTTAAAGTGTAAAATAATACATGTAGTGTTGTATGTCCTAGGCTGGCATTGTCAACATTCGGATATCATGACGGAGGAGTCAATCACCTAGCAACAACACAAATAGAGTTATAGACTTCCTGAAACTGAAATCCATCCGAATTAGATTTAAGTTAAGGAGGTCACCGGGATTAGTATGCTGACTGTTTAATGGACTAAGCTACCGACCCCGTTTTCTGGAAGAACTTGACAATATATGTTATAAGGCAATTTAATAAAACGACCTATTGTAAAGAAAAATGTCGTTATTATATCTTAGTGACAGAAATTTAAGCAAATCATCCAATAAATTCGATAGATGTTAAAAACCGTTAACTTGCTTTTACATGTTGATTATGGCGATGTTTACACAGGAAGTGATGCCTTATGATGACGTTTACTAAAAAGGATCTAAATAATTCTGTAGCTTATAGCTTTGCGACAATGTGTGGCACTCGCTGATGCGCATAGCGAGTTTCCGTTATGACCAGGCTTAAGCAGGTGAACTCAATATTGTACTTTATTATATCCCCCGAAAACTAGTTTGATGGGGGTATATAGGAATCACCATGTCCGTCTGTCTGTCTGTCTATCCGTCTGTTCGACTAAAATCGTGTCCGGACCATATCTCTTCAATGCCTTGACTCTCATGAAACTTCACATGAATAATCTTCATGGTACAAAGGTGTGTCATGACCTTGAACCAAGGTCATATCGGAAAGGTCAAGGTCGCAGAAAACTTTAAATGTTGGGAGCGGGGGTATTTGGCTCTGAAGAGACGGTTCTAGTTTAATTTTCTGACACAAATACAGTGACCAAGTAAGTAAGTCTGCTGTTCATAAAGAATATTTTGAACATGCATATATGTCGATTAAATTTTTATTTCTAATTTTTTGTTGAAATTTTAATATTGGAAAAAATAGTGGAAAAATATGTCTATGTGAGTGTGTACATACCATAATTTTTGCCATTTTTTCAAGGAAATGTAAATGGTAAAGTATAAATACTCCTTTTAGGTACCTCATTATCTTTTGGTTATATGTAGGTCGTCCAGGTGTGGATTTTCTTGATCCAATCACGCAGGTGATAATTGATTTTTTTTAATCTTTTAATCTAACATTCATTTGTAATTTGGGGCCTAAGTCATATGTTCTGTTTTAAATGTGATCTTTTTCTCCATATACAGACGTTAAACAAAACACGCAATGTTGACAAAAAGTACTTTTGAGTTAGGTATCTGAATGATGAATAAAAATGCACTGTTAATTTTTCTAAGCAATTCTTTCCTAAAACGTAATTTACAATATGCAATGTTCAAAATAGCCTTTATGCACAGTAATATGTTTCTACAAACCTGCTGCGGATTACTTGTAGGTTCCCAACTCAACATTAACCCGCGGAAATGTGATGCATTAACAGAAGCAAGATGAATACACATCATCAACAACATATAAATCTTTTTCATGTTGAGATACTTTTATCTGTTCCTCAAAATGTATGGATATTCTCCTTGTCTGACATGACTTTAAAAGACGCAAGATACAAGTTATGTAGATCTTTACTTCCTGTTTGCTTTGACCAGTGAGTGCATTACAGTGTTATTTATTGTTAAGAATCATTAAAGCGAATCGATGAAGATGGTATAAAATTACAGTGTCATACATCTGACTGTTTTGTTATATTTAAATATCCATGTGTATTGTATTCAGTAAATATTTAAGGATGTACATTTTACCTGTAATTCTTCTGATCCATGTAAACAAAAGGTGATAATCTTATTGTCCCTCGCTTTTAGAAGAAAGAAGAACGTATTAAATTTGAGTTTCCGTCAAAAATTCTTGTCTACGCTTATTCTCCAAAATATGAAGCACTATTTCACAAAAATTGGTGCAAAGTATCAACATAGATAGGAGATGTGCATATAGTTAACCTGGTTTGGTTTGCTCATTTCCTTGGAGTTTATGGTGCAAATCCCCAAAAAGAACCAGCTGGTGGGGGTCCTAATTCATTAAATTTGCTTGTTGGTTTACATTATTAGCTGTTTTCCTGTCAACCAAATTGGACATGGTAAGCAGTTGAACTTACATTTTCAATGATCCTTCAAATATTTTTGAAACCCGTCTTTTTAGTTTTTAACTTTGCCAAACTTGCACGATTAAAGACTTCCTTAACCTATTTATATGTCAGGAACATTTCACATTCAGTGAGACGTGACATTTCAATTAATTTCATTTTCACGTCATCAGTTGACAGTCAGTGCCAATGAAGTTTATTAAATTAAATATTCGCGAAAGTTGTGTTTTCGCAATAGATATTTACAATGGTACAATGTATTATAAATTGGATGGATATTCAATATGATGTAGTGACGAAGAAAGATTTGACTATTTACGTAGGTTAGCGCAGTTCAGGAAAGGATTGGTTATGGCGTAACTGGAATGCTGAACCAATAAAGGAAAAAAATCTTTCTTGGTATTATCTACTTAACATCACGTAAATTAATTTCCAAACCTTTATTGTACCCAATTTGCACCTACTTAAATAATAAATTCTTACGTCACATGAAAGGCGCCGCAATTTGTCACAACGTTTACCATTTAAAACATCCATCCAAAATATATTTTTATGCATCAAAGGGGATAGAATGTGTGGATTATTTTGATGTCAGGATTTCAAGTCAAGTTTGACCTGTCCGTTTGACCTTTAATTTGAATATTAGATTGGGCTAATAGACTGTGTGATTTAGGTAAGACAGCGTGTTGCATTACCTTTTACATCCGGTAGCCAGTATTACTATCATCTATGGCCTTATATATCAATTACGTGCTTTTCACAATAGATACGCCCGGTATTCATTATTACATGCCCTATCAATATCCTTTACATATCATTTACCTGTTTAACATCCGCTGTCGGTTCCCAAGTCAGTAGCATTCCACGAAAATGGTCAGCATAGCAAAATTGCAGTATGATGCTTATAATCAATAATGCCGAAATTACGCCGTTATTAACAAGATTAACTGCCATTACAGAGTCGAATTATTGACTAAAAAAAATTCATGACGCCATATTTAATTTAACCGTATATTGGTAGTTGTGATAATACCCGGTATTGTCATACTGATCATTGGCACGCATGATTAGTTACACTATATATATATATATGTACCATGTATGTAGATATATTGTTTTACAAAATTTGGCTATAAGCCATGTTTTGAAATTAAGTGTGTATATCAAAATTATGTTGCAAAGTATATGTTGCATACATGTGACACGTGGTTCACCAAAAGACATTTGTCGTTATCATTTTGCATTTCCTAACAAAGATTTTTAACCAACTTAAACTAGAAACTTTCGTTATTTCGGGTGTTTTCTACGATAATTTCAGTTGCATCCATCATTTAAGAATAATCTACCCAACCAATCAGCCATCCATTCATTTATTGGTCTCTATCCAACCAATCAGCCATCCATTCATTTATTTGTCTCTATCCAACCAATCAGCCATCCATTCATTTATTTGTCTCTATCCAACCAATTAGCCATCCATTCATTTATAGGTCGCTAACCAACCAATCAGCCATCCATTCATTTATTTGTCTCTATCCAACCAATCAGCCATCCATTCATTTATTGGTCTCTATTCAACCAATCAGCCATCCATTCATTTATTGGTCTCTATCCAACCAATCAGCCATCCATTCATTTATTTGTGTCTATCCAACCAATCAGCCATCCATTCATTTATTGGTCTCTATCCAACCAATCAGCCATCCATTCATTTATTGGTCGCTAACCAACCAATCAGCCATCCATTCATTTATTGGTCTCTATCCAACCAATCAGCCATCCATTCATTTATTGGTCTCTATCCAACCAATCAGCCATCCATTCATTTATTGGTCTCTATCCAACCAATCAGCCATCCATTCATTTATTGGTCGCTAACCAACCAATCAGCCATCCATTCATTTATTGGTCTCTATCCAACCAATCAGCCATCCATTCATTTATTGGTCGCTAACCAACCAATCAGCCATCAATTCATTTATTGGTCTCTATCCAACCAATCAGCCATCCATTCATTTATTGGTCGCTAACCAACCAATCAGCCATCCATTCATTTATTGGTCTCTATCCAACCAAGCAGCCATCCATTCATTTATTTGTCGCTATCCAACATTTCAGCCATCCATTCATTTATTGGTCTCTACCCAACCAACCATCCATCCATTCATTTATTTGTCTCTATCCAACCAATCAGCCATTCATTCATTTATTGGTCTCTATCCAACCAATCAGCCATCCATTCATTTATTGGTCTCTAACCAACCAATCAGCCATTCATTTATTGGTCTCTATCCAACCAATCAGCCATCCATTCATTTATTGGTCTCTATCCAACCAATCAGCCATCCATTCATTTATTGGTCGCTAACCAACCAATCAGCCATCCATTCATTTATTGGTCTCTATCCAACCAATCAGCCATCCATTCATTTATTGGTCTCTACCCAACCAATCAGCCATTCATTCATTTATTGGTCTCTATCCAACCAACCATCCATCCATTCATTTATTGGTCTCTACCCAACCAACCAACCAACCAGCCATTCATTTATTGGTCTCTCATCGCCTCAATTCGAATGCAACTTATGCAGATTCTATTAATTATCCTATTCTGAAAAAGTGTTTTTTCTTTTGGTTTGAAGTCTCGCTTTTTTGAATAACCGTCCGCCATTCCATATATACCTGACAGACTCAAAATATTATTAAAATTATTCCATTATTTCGAGGCAGTCAATTGGGGGCAGTGGAGGATACCGATCGATTGTTCGATGAAAACAATCGAAACTAGCAAAGTGAACTAAAAAAAACTTTCAAACACTAAGATAAATCCAAATGTAACTCGAACTTAGCCGGTGGGGCACCGGTGCTCAATAATCATAGTTTAATTATTAAATTATATTTTTCAGATAATTAATACTTTTAGTATTATCATCAGTTAATAGCAAACGAGTAAGTGCCAAATCGGCAACTCATCTCGACCGATCGTTAGCCATATATGTTATTTTTAGTTTATAACATTTATTTTTAACAAACATGCCACACACACACACACACACACACACACACATTAATTGCATACATTTTAACACACCGTGACACACAACACACACACACACACACACACTTTATTGCATGCAATTTAACAAATATATCCACACACACACACATACACACACTTTTATTGCTGTACATTGAATGTATATATTTTCGCTAAATATTTATAAATGACCGTGTCTCATAAGTCTTTAAGGCTGGATGTCATGATATTTTATGTTTGTATTGTATATATTATTGTGTATGTTTTATGGCATGTGACACGTAAATAAAATAAATTATATACGGTACATGTATCTCGCCAGCTTATATCTATATCTCTGCAGTTTTTTGTCACTAACCCATTACTATCTTGACTACTCTGCAGCCGATCTAAGACTCCCTTCTATAAGCTTAGTGTTAAACTTCAGACACGTCTGTAATGCATTTGACTTTGACATTTGAACTCATGACCTTCATCTACATAGCAAAACCCCCTACAATATTCTTTGCCTATACAGATGGTTTAGCTCAGGTGAGTTTGATGGTATATATAACACCTTTAAAGTAATTAAATTCAGATACTGTCATCACTATTTGTAAACACGTGGTCATACAGTATTTTACTTCCGCAATCCATAATACTTTAAAGTATGTTTTAAAATTCACGGTTGAATAAGTCTATTTGGTGTAAAGTTATCTTCTATACCAATAGGTCACGTAATTATTCCTCAAGTAAGATTTTTCTGTTGAATATTATATTTATTGACGTGTATCCCCAAAAACTCGCAAATAACGCGCGACATCTATAGTACCTATTTGAAATTGTCCTCTCTCTCTCTCCCTCTATCTCTCTCTCTCTCTCTGTGCGTGTGTCAATATACTTGTATAATAAAACCCCTTGCATTTTATCCTCCAATTTTATTCTTTAAGTTCATATTACATTGCAGTTTTAATTTTTAAGCAAAATTGTCAAAATATCTTTACAGTTGAATGACTATATGTTTTAAATGGCAGATATGTTTTATGTTTTAAAAGTATTATAATCATTTAAATTTGCTAGGTCTTTATCTGTACAAGATAACTGTCAGCCTGAATAGATATAAAAGCGGGGTCACGCTTGTCCCAATTTCGCAATACCCTAATAGTTAAGTAGTCTAAGGCGACATAATGAATGAAAAATTAACAGTAACTTTCAAACTCTTTGTTTTGGCATTATCTGTTATTTGTTATATTATACACATATTCAGTATTTCAGTATAATACTAGTAAATAAAGAGATTTTTAATATATGACAACACATTTGCAGTTTTTCAGCAGCTTGTTTTATTATGACGCCCTAGAAAGGTACATTTGAATTTACAACAAAACAGACTGCTTGCAAATAAATTGTTGAGTCCGGGACATTGCAAGCCTAGTCTTATTCAGGCCCTCAAAAAGTTTAATGGCCATTATCACAGTATTGTTGATAAGTTTGATGTCTCTGCGTCCAGGATTGCCCTGGATATATTTGACGACCAATAGTTTCATTTCCTTTCACACAATTTTGATCACACACGTGACGGGTGTAGCTAGAAATGTTTACCCTTCCGGAGCACCCGGCCTCACTTCCCTGGTGGAAGCTCACGTGTCACTTCCAAAGTTTTTACATTGCTTTTGGATTGTGATTCAGACATAGATAAGTGTGTTTGTAAAAGTTGATTTAGTCTTCGGATATATTTGTTCTTAGATCCATCAAAAATGGGCACCGTGAAAAATTGTTCTTTCAGTACCTGTATATTCGAGAGATTATTAAACATTAATCTAAACAATTCAGTTTTATTGAGTCTTATGATGTTCTTCAAAATTATCCGTATGTGGGAGGTCGTGTGTTCGAAACCCGGCGGGGTCTGACTAAGACTTGGAAATAGGTTATAGCTGGTGATGTCTCGATATAAGTGAACCTTTCAATATCCATCCATATCTCCTATAGTGTACAATCTTGTGTTTTTATTCTTATGCGTTTGGACGTTCTAACTTAGTTTTAGTTTTTACTTACTCAATCACATCTATACTTCAATAAATGCCTTCCTAGGTGGCTCGGTGGTAGAACATCCCCTTAGAGAGTACCTGGAAGACGTGGGTTCGAACCTAAAGCGGAAAATACATAAGACTAAAATTTGAGAACCGCTTCCTTGCCTGCTGCTCGGTATTTAAAGAAGAGGACCGACTGGTTCACCCGGTGTCGGTATGCATGTCTGCTAAAGTCAGATTTGCACTTTTAAACATGAAGGTCAAGACTCGGTGAACTGTGTACGAGTGTGTACTTGTTCAAGGCAAGGCAGACCATAAATTATACTCACATACATAAATTTGTTCTTAAAATAAATTTTCTCTCTTTGCAAAGTGCTGGAAATTGCTAATGAAACGTTGAACATAACATTCAACCAATCAACCAAACTATATTGTATTACAATATTGTTTAATAAATGGATTGGTACTTAATTGTTAAGTACAGTTAAACATTTAATTTAAAAAAAACAAATTTGAAAAATGACAGTGGTGATATCGTACATTTTCAACTACTTTTGACCATATAGCATCAATATCTTTTAACTTCCCGTCCCATTTAGTATAATTAGTGTTAGGTACTACTAGCAGTATAACCAGATATGAGGTTATAGTACTTAACAGGTAAAACCAGAACAACATACGGTCAGTCACTGCGGCTATTCTCTGCCACTCCGCTACTATAATTTTTCTTGAAAAAAGTTCTGTTTTTGTTTTGCACTCAACTTTTAAATCATTTTCATTTGTATTTCTGATTTCATGTGTAGATGTATTTTTGTCTCTCCGTCTTTTACTGTTGTTATTTTTAGATGTTCGAAAGTCTGACGTCATAGCTCGGTTAGTTTCATGTTCCACATCCTCTCGTCTCAGCCAGACGACCTCATCCCCAGAATTCTCCTCTTCTATTTCCGGTATGTAATCGGAAGTTGACGTAAACAATCTGTTTCTAAGAAACGTTTGGTTTCGGTTATTTGATGGGTTAAACATGTCCGTTTGATCTGGTTTATCGTGAGTTTTACAAACAAAAGCGCCTTCTTGTTCGTCCTCCTGTAATATACAAATTATTATAATGTATACATGTATATACAATGTACGCAAAGCTATGAAAAACTCTTAACTAAACAGCTAGTAGTTATGTCATCTTAAAACATCATCGAAGGCACCGGTTGTCTGGGAAAGTTTGTCAGTTCGCTTGACAAAAGTTAGAGTTTCTGTCTGCACTCCCGTTTCTTCCATATCAACCGGACCTTACAGCGTTGAAATAAGTAAGGAAATATTGACTGATGTGTACAAGACCATCACACCATCCCATCAAGCCAGAACTGACCCCTTTTTACAAGGGAGAGTCTTGACTGGGACGTTGAAACGCTCCACTCCAATGTTAAAACATCAACTCTGATTTCACTGGTGGTTGGTCTGGTATTTAACTATGGAATTCTGCGACTACATCGATACGCTTTATAGTAAGAAATAAGATTTTCCAGATTTTGATAACACTATATATATTGCTAGATTATTGTCAGACCCGGTCGATTTCCTACGTTAGTGACTCACAGTAGGCAACCTTTTCAAACAAGTTTTGCAGATTAACAATACAAGTCTCGTGACAAAGTTTGCAGATTCTTAACCGACACCTTTAAAACCACAATACCAAAACTCGCTCTCAAACAAATCACAACACCCTCCTGCCGCCACCAAGGCTCGAATCCCAGGGTATTGTTCTAAAGTTTGTCAGTTTGCTTGGAGAAAGGAAAGCGTTTTTTCTTAAGTTACTCCGGTTCCCTAAACCATTCTATAACTGACAGCTTACATATAAGTGAAGAATTGATAGCCGTAAAACATCATAACTTCACTTTCTAAAATGTGGTCGACCGGTATAAACTTCGTAGCTCTGGTGAAAACTTTCAACGGGGCTCGCCAGTGTACCACATGACACCCATTAAGTTTCTGCGGAACAATGATTTTCATTGCAGATTGAATCGCTGGAGTCCATATTTTTTCCTCTTTAAAACGGCAATAATTCGGGAAATTTCGACGTAAACGTCTTTCAAAACGTTCCGCACAAACTTTAAGGGGTATTGGCGAACTCCATTATTTTAACTCTGCCTCAAGGTCACAAAATAAAAAAATTAAAACTTTTTAAAAGACATTATGATAATACCGCCTGTAATACATACCAATGTGATTGATTTAGCTACTTTGTCAATATCGTGTCTTAAACATAACACCGTAGATATCCATTTTAGCATTAAAGTTCTCAGCCATATTGGAGCTCTTCTTGTCTTAATTCCTCTGTTATACAAGTTAATCACCATCACCGCCATTATAACCGACAGGGACGTCATTGTCATGACAACGCATAAATATATTCCTGAAATTGAAATAATGTTCAAAAAGTTCAAAAAGTCATATTAAATGTCTCGTTCACCAGGAACGCCGTTATCACCAACATGAATAAACTCCTGGAATTAAAACAATACAATCTATAATATTTTTTATAATTTAAAAAAAAAATCTGGACAGTTTCATTTGAACCCATAACTAGTAACAAATGTATTTTGCAATAAGTTTTATTTATAAGTAATGACTGCCTTTGGAAATGGCTAATTTTATCAAGTTAATAAATTGATTGATCATGTGCATATATTAAGACAATGCCGACATTGATTTATAAACAGTTATATCCCCTTATACAGTTCGTGCCATGTGCTACTTTGAATATGTTTTTGAAAATAGTACATTCAAAATAATACATTAAAGACCATTCAAGTAGACGGGACTTACGTTGTTCTTCTTAAAAACAAAATATAAAGTTTCAAAAATAATATCTGGGGTATCTACAATTTAAGTGCTGCAGTGGAATCCTCAAGGAAAGAAAAGTCGGAAGGCCAGAAACACCTGGCGGAGAATCTTGCAATTAGAAATGGATAGATAGGGATACAAATGGCAAGACCTGGACAGATTAGCACAGAATAGAACTAGTAGATGGAGGAGTGTTGTCAGTGGCCTTTGTACCTCCCTGGTACCACAGGCATAAGTAGTAAGTAAGTATCTACAATTCATTTGCCTTCTGAAAATACATTTGCAATATTTCTAAAGTCTTCTAAAGATTCAAAAGCCGTCAACGATCCAAGTATAAAAAAGTATAGCCTTCTTACATCATGTAACTATTAATGTTACAAAATCTATTGTAAAATCTATTGTATATTATTCATCGTTGTACACAGTAACAATATTTGTCTTTATTGTTGTAGAACAGTGCTGTGTAACATGATTTTATAACTGGTTGTGTTTTGGTCATTTTCAAGAAGCTTAGAATCTGAATGACACCTTCCGATAACTGGATGCAAAATAGCCCGGATTTGAATGGCGAACTTAGACAAGAATGGTTATAAATTTAATTTGGAAATGAAAACTCTTTTATATTTTAGGTATTAAACCCAAGACCACCAAAATCCTTAATGCCGATTCATAGCAATGTCGCGAAAAATCAGTAAAGATGTGCAGTTCATTACCATGGCTACCATAAACGATTGTGGATTTAAATTAAGTATCCTCTTTATTCGTATTATAACCTTATAACGCTCTATCAGATTGCAGTACTGACTTTCAGAGTGGATGACTTTCTGAACGGTAAAAACGACTTCTTGAAAAGTGGCATTGGGGCGCTTCAACATTGCTGTAAGTGTATAAATACTGAAGGGGATAAGGATGAACGATAATGCCATATGTCCGCCTAAAATACATCCCTTACATCTTAGGTTCACAACATATCAACCAGCCTTAGTAGCAATTGGCACATGGGAATAGCAATTTGATCGGAATCACAATTTCGTTTTCAGTCAACTTTGTTGTAGGTTTTTTTATGGATGTTATGTAACCATTTAGAAATGAAACATACTGTAGATATAAAGACGTTAAGCCATAGAGCGCCTAACAGCATTACCAAAATTTCACTGAAGTTGTGCAAGTTTTGTGGTGTAGACATCCCCCCCCCCCCGAGTCAGAACACTCACTCTATCGCTAAAAATAATGTACGTCATATAACATGTCTTTGTTTCAGTCGCTTATTTCTAGATTAAGGTGCCTTAACCACATGTTTGATTTAATGAATCTTACCACAAATAGACACGGAGATACAAGAATAGATATCAAATTATCAATACACTCAATTACTGTGACGATCTGGTCATTTTAATTATCTGGGGTCAGCTTCAGAGGGTTATGTAAATCTTTAATTGCTCTAATAACAAAACATTGTCATTTTAGAACTAGTTTAACACGAACATACCGTTATTTATTAATTATTTGCCGAATTTGGACTTCATCACAATTCGCACTAAAAAACCTTGATGCAACTACTATCAGTAAATATTTGATAATATGAAGTTTAAAATAAAGTACTTTTATTTCAAGCTTCCTTCGTTTACTGTGATGTGTTATTCTGTATATTTTAATAAACAAAGAAGTGTTTATCTCTTATAAAACCAAGCACTAGTACTGTTGTACAAATAACTATATGTAATTATTATGTCTTTGTATCTTTTGAACCCTGGATATATTTGGCGTCTCATAGTTCCCATGGCCCTTTCATTCTACATTTCGATTATACACGTGGTGGGTATAAAGGTAGCTAAAGAGTAGGTGCTTACCCTTCTGGAAAACCCGGCCCGCACTTCATTGGTGGAAATTTATGGTTTAACTTAATTTTATCAGTTTCAAAGTTTTTACCTTGCTTAAGGGTTATCATTTGGGCATAGATTTGACATGTTTTGATGTTGTAATGTAGACGTTAGATAATCACATTGACTATTTCAAAGTTTCCATTATTAGATATTAACAATATTGTCGAAAAAAAAGTTTTTTAAGTCTTGTAAATCCCAGAAATTTCTGAGCTTACAAAGGATCTCTGGGGGTTTATATCACTTTAATCTTCTTGTATTTTCACAAATGTCAGGAAAAAATACAAAATTTAGTTGCAAACACTAGGAAGAAAATTCACTAAAAGTTTCAAAAACATGTACATGTATATTACAGATTTTCCATTTCGTTAAATGCTCTTTAAATGTTTGGACAAAAAGTCAAAAGATAACGGACCACAAAACTATTAGCCGAAATCGCCATTCGGAAATAGTTTCTGATAAATACTTTTAAAAAGGAACCTATTTCAGCAAAGGAGTAAATTTGCACACATTCGGGGAAATTAGATACTAATAATTTCAAATTTTAGGAAGCCTAGCAAAATTGTAACCGTTTAATATCAAACGACCATAAGCCCTATCAGTCGAAAAAGGGATTAAAATTGTATATTTACATGTATATTACCTATTAATGGAACTGCTTCTGAAGTAGCGGGTACCTCTTCTGCTATCAGCAACATAAACATGGAGAATGCCAGGAACACAGACAGACCCAATGTGATTTTCTCCCCTGATGTCGGTGGTAGCCAAAATGTCAAAAGGGTTAACGTAGACAACATAACACATGGCATGATTATGTTAAAGATATAATAAAATGTCTTCCGCCGGATGTGTAAGACATACGTCATATCCGGGTGTGGATCAGGACAACAGGAATGTTTTCGTATATTTTTATGAAGGTCAACAAACAAAAGATCCCATTCGCTGTTATATATGTACGATTGTAGGTCTATCGGAGTGTCGTTATGCATGGAGACGTAATCCATCCACAGACCGCTGTAAATCCAGGATCCGAACCTCAGGATACACTGCTGATCATCAAACGGGAAATACGTGATGTCTACTTTACAGGAACTCTTGAGTTTAACCGGGACTGGCCAGAGGACGGATCCGTTATAGTTGACCAGTACGTAGGTACCTTGCATGAACCCCGTCGATCCGTCATCTGCACTGAAGTAAATAAATCAATGAAATAAGTCTATAAGTAAACAAAGTATCTATTTGTTACATTATGGTGTCATTTATAATCGTTTGTTCCCATTTAAAGTTTTTTAAATACGTCATGGCCTTCAGAAATGACCTGGTGCAACAAATTCAACCCATTCATGACAAAATACAACCACCTGAGAACATGCATGCTATATTTCTGTGATGCACAATGTTTTATTTTACGTTTGCATTTTGTAGGAAGTTTTTTTTAGTTCTACATATTTTTATTTGTGCATCTCATGTAAAGCACAATACATAGTTCTGCTACATATACATGTAATGCTTTCTATATAGTACAAAAGACTGTAAATAACAAACATAACATTTTGTTATATGACTTCATATTGGAAATATTTATGATGGGCGTGTTGAAGATTTCACAGCTTTATTTTTATTTTTTGCTGATCTCGTGATGTGACTACCGTGAAGTTAAATATTTAAATATTGTCGAGAAAAGGGGAAAAGGCGTGATTAGAAGCAATGTCAAATGATGTCATCAGAAATTGGCCAAAACAGTCGGTAACGTTTGTTCTCTGATGTCTAATTGCAGTAATGATTTCATATATGGATACAAACAAAGATTTCAAACATATTTGCAGTCCCTACATGTGGCACTAAAGAATTAACACAAACATAATACCAGTAAATGTCCAAATCGCAATACAAAACAAAAACAAAAAAAAACAAAAAAACAAAGCTCTACCGCGGAATTGAGGTCGCGTTCTCTGGAAGGATGGTCATTTCCTATCAAGCTAGCTACACACACTAAGTGTAAAAACTGAGTAGGACAGGCACTTGGAACAACTACGGGACGCCAAATATATCCAAAATAACTTTGAATACAGCGACATTCCACTTGTCACAAATATTGTGATAATGGTCATAAAACTATTTGATGGCCTCAATATGCCCAGGCTCGTAATATCACCAAGACAATCTACCAAACATGCCAGTAATGCACTAATATGCTAGAATATTTAAAGTAAATTTGGTACCAAAATTCCTCTCTAGATCATTCGAACAGGTGAACTAAATAAACAATGTTCATAAGTTTTGATATTATGTGTATAAACATCAGTAATTTGTTGTCTATTAACGAGAGGATTTCGTCAAATTCCTGAGATTAAAATTTGTTTTGGCAAGTGTTATAAACGCTTCAAATGTCAGCCAAATGGATTTCATCCAATTCAGAACGATTGCTCGTCTTATATTAAATAGTTTCGAAATACACTTATTTATAGAAGAAACATGGTTGATCTCTTTTTAAATCCTATAATGTAATCACGTAATAAAATTACAATATACAAATAAAATATTACTCTAATTATTCAATAGTCCCATGTTCCTTTTTACGCAATATTGATTATATACGTGGCAGGTGAAGCTAGCTAAAAAAGCAGGTGCTTATCCTTCCGGAGCACCCGGCCTCATTCCCTGGTGGAAGTTCGCGTGTCTAACCTAACTTGTTAGTTCCAAAGTTTTCACTTTGCTTCTGGATTGTGATTCGGGCATGTATTATTTGTTTCTCTTTATCTAATTCCTTCAAATATTCAAACATGAAATTATACCATTTTTATCTGATCTGGATTACAAATGTGTATTGTCCACATTTTCCCATAGCTAGCTTTGGGTTTCTACACAATAAAAGAACCTTACACTCATGTTCATATAATGACCAAAATTGTCTTAAAAATTTAATGGTTGAAATATGAATAAAACTTTCATTTAATTCTCAATAACCCTATTGGTAATTAACCACGCCCACTCGCATGTCGTATGATATAAATTGTTTGCCACATCTTAAAGAGCAATACATTTGTTACAGCGAGTGGTACAATAAATGTATTTGTTCATCATCAAAAAAATAATTATTTTCTTATGCTGTTTAATAAGTAACTTGTATTGTTTTGGTTTATTGGTTGAGTTGGAAGATGGCAAGTATATTTTGTTTTCAGTTCCAAGTTCCTTTTATTCTCAATTTTCATTACACACAAGGCGTGCGTACCCTTCTGGAGCACCAAGTCCCATTTTCCCGGTGGTAGGTCAAATGTTAAACTCGGAGTTTTTACTCTGTTTGGGGATTTTGGTTTGGACATGGAATGGTATGTTTGTTTTTGATTTGTCAGTTTTAAAAGATTTACTCTGCTTTTTTATTGAGATAATGACATGGAATTGTTTTTATTATATATGAAGTGTCTTGCAGCCAAATATAATTTCATCATTTTAATTTCACATGATATAAATATCTCTATACGTATTAGAGATATTATAATAAGTCATCATCGCGATTATCGTCGCCGAGGATTTGCCGATGGAAATATCGTGGAAGAAAGAATACATCACGATATCGTAGAACCTTATTATTTACAACAAAATTCTTTGAAATCATTGCATCAGTTGTGTATTGATCGTGATTAAGCAGATTAAACACATGGTTTTGCCATGAATCTTCAATAACTTTGATAAAATTTGCAATTTTATATCTTATTATTTTTTAATTATGTTTGCCTTTACTGCAGTCCAGTGAAAACCCAGCCCATCTTTTGAGCATATGCATCAGTAAATATCGTGATATTATCGCAATGATATCGTAATTTTTTGGCGATACCGCGATACTTTTTTGTCCACAATAACATCTCTAATACGTATTATACATCAAGGTATCTTACTTGTTATATATGAACGTGTCTGGAAGCCAAACATTCTTGGCAGGTATACGGAGTGACTTTATATTACTGTGCTTGCTTGGGTCCCAATACAAGTTTTCATCTCTCCATTCCTGAAACAAAACAAATAAGATAACATTATATAAAGGCAAAAAATATAAACAAGAATTGAAAGAACGATAATGATTTAGAGATTTTCCGACGATAAGAAAGAACGAATCCCGCTTTTTCATTACAGAGCAAAGTGTTGTGAATTTTAGCGAAACGAAAGACAAAAGTAAGATTTAAAAAGCAGTGTTTCAAGTTAATTGCAAATGTTATTTGCAAGTTAATTGCAGACCTAATGGTCACATTATAGCTGTATTAGAAGAGTAGAGATTTGATGTACATGTTGACGGATACTAATGTCTGTTTCCGGCATAGGGGTTATTTGTACTTGATGCAAAAAGCCGTTTGTAACTAAAACCTCGATACACATCTCCATCATTTGTTCAGTCAGTTTTGGCTTAATGGTTTTGCGGACAATCGATAGAGACGTGGAAAGGAAGAATATAAATGTATGACTGTGGTAAAAAATAAAGTGGTGAAGATTTCGAAAGCCATTGTAATGAGGTTAAATTATTTGAAGCACGATTTACTACAACACATTTTATTATAAGAGTCCATGCATCGCATGGTCTGTTAAATCGTAGTCTCTCTTATGTCTTATAGACAAAATGTCTGACCAATCTCTGAAAAATACCATAACTCAGACAAATGATGAAAATAATTCTGTTCTGTTAGATTGATAATACCGGCATCTAACACTTCATTAAGACTAGGCACAGAACTCGAAACTGTCGTCTGCGTCCTTTAAATCTAATTCTATATATATGATGTAATTCTTGATTTCTGATTGTTTTTAGGAAATAATCGATATCGATAAGTCAGTTTTATGTAATTCGGATGTTTTCTAACACATTATTGGTCGTATTACATAGTAGGTCTACATTAACTTGTATGGTTTTTAACATGAAAATACACTTCTTGCTTATGGATTTTTTACATTTCTATGTTAGATGATGACAAGGGATGCTGCGTTGTGATAGTTATATGTAATTTCTCTAAAGTTTGGATAAATCCCTTTGTGTGAACTATCGATTCTTTCTCTGTTTTTACGTTTGTGATATGTCGTGGATTCGAACTCCAGCCAGGGCCTGACCAAGACTTGAAAATAGATAGTGATTATTCTTTTACCAAACCCTCGTCATTGAAATGAAAATTCATAGGGTTCTTTTAGAGGAAACGATGTCCCGTGTTGCGACAAGTGTGTAACGTTAAGCAACCCTCCTCCCTGAGCGCACTGCAACGGTAAACATTTCTGCCATTTTACCTATAGCTGGTGACGTCTCGATATAAGTGAAATGTTTTGAATGAGACGCATAACCACATTCAGTAAATTAATCTGTTTTGACTTTGAATCCTTCATTTAGAAATAATTTACAACAAAAAGCAGGAATTTTAGCAGAGCACAATGTACTTGAAAACAGCAAGTACAACCATAAAAAGGTAAAGCATAAAAACTGGCAAAGAGGACATAGTGATTATAAAAAAACAACTTTATTTAAACCACCAATTATAAAAATCATGACACTAGATGGACATTTGATAAATACACAGTGATTTGCTAGAATGTAATGTCATGATTTGAAGCAAATCAATGCTTAAAGTAATTCTTAACACGTCAATTTGAAATATATAAAAT